>JACGAQ010000020.1:600000-824500 GCA_014119065.1 Orius insidiosus
CAATGCCTATCTCAAAATTGATAACAAATGACTTATCCAGTGTATCCAGGACAACTTTAAAAAATGCCAAATTATGCCGATTTTAGACCAAAAAAATTGATTAGAAGCTCAAAAACTTTGGGTTCTTATTTAAAATAACGAAGTTGGTGTCGCTCTGGGCAGTGTCACCAGACGACTTCATTGGTTTCCCCTAAAAGGGTTTTATTTTCCCCCCAGATTTCCAACTATTTCCCCTAAATTTTTTTTTTAGTAAGTATAATGTGAAGAAAAATTATTGCGATATGTTTTCTTTTATTAATAAAGGTTTTAAATAGACTTTGCAAGGTAATAAACTAATAAATTTAAAATTTAACTACTACTTCTCCCCCTAAAAAACCGCCCAAAGGCCTAAAATCCCCCCAAATTTAGATTGAAAACCCCCAATCTGGCAACACTGGCTCTGGGAGACCCTGTATACAAAAACGAAAATCTACCTAATTGACTCGATTCCCCGCCCCAAAAAAAAGTGCGGTTTTCATTTAACTTTCTGTTCCATGCTGGTCCACTTTAGTTGGAATACCCTGTATACATCCCTTTGACTCGCCCTTTTGGGACAAATATGTCGTCGCGTTACTTCTAACACCGCGCCGGCTATGTCATTTTTCCTAAGTTTTCAGGAGAGCCAAAATACGGATTAATTACTCATTGGAATCTTTATGGGCCATTAAGGGGGGGAAGGACCCTGGCGGGGGCTCTCGCCATATTGCCGTGGCGCCCTATCTGGACCGACTTCAGAGGAGTGGCCTAACCAATTTATCCACGGATTTTGTGGAAGAATATTTATTTGGAATTAAACTTCCAAACAAAAGTCCCTCCACCCATCCCGGGATCGAACCCCGGTCCCCATGGTGGAAGTCCTAGACTGAACCTTCCAACTTTTTCTTCTTTTTTATTCTCATTGGAATCAATGCATTTCCTGTAGGCTAAATCGTGAACTAAGCGTTTTCTGTTGGTAATACGGTTAAACTACCAACGGAATCCACAAAATTTATCCTCAGAAACAATGCCAAACTTAAAATTGATAAAAAATGACTTAGCCGGTGTTAGAACTAACGCGACGATGTATATTTATGCGATTTGACGTTAGACTTCGGTAATTTTACAACTATCTTGCTTTTGTAGTTTTTAGTAGAAAATAGTTGACCTGATGATTTTAGTGAGCCGAAACCGGTTGTGAAATATCTTTATTGTTTCTCTCTGATGTGATCTTATACAAAAATATGAGAAGCTAATTAGAATTTCGTTAATTTGAGATAAAATGTCGGTAATGAATGTGAGGTAAACGGGACTATTCAGGAGGAATGGAAATCTACATTTTCGTCAACATCAGCCTCCCGTCCCTGGTGAGCGACGCTTTATTCGAGTTGATGTCTATGACGGTTTACGTATTCAGAAAGTGTCTGTTGTCGTATATCTGGAGAGTTAGTAAGGAAAAGGGGGGTGGGAACCCGTTCTTCCCCGTTTCCCGGAGCGCGGGACCGTTTCCTCTCGAGTCTCCCGTCCCCGAGACTTGATTGCTTTGTTCCTATTTACGCTCAAAACCTTCCCCCTCACCTGTCCTCCTACGTTCAAAACCGTATAGGCTTCCATACCCCGCCTTCTCCTTTTAGAGACATCCGATTCATCCTTCGCCAGAAACCAATTCCTTTTGAACCAATTTCACATCGATGAACTTTATTCTGCCTTCGAAACAAGAAAAAACGAAAATATACCTTCATGTATCTCAACCTAAAACTTCTTCCTACATATTCTCCGATTTCACAGAACTCATTTACTCCTTATAAAAAATTGTTTTTAACTTTCTGAGCGTCTATCCCGCTAACTTTGTTCCCGAAAAAATAAATTTAAATAAAGGGAAAATTTAGAAGAGCGATAGACCTCGGAAAATTTGTTAAATGAATCAAACGTCTTTCCCTTTAGTCGTACGGCCGCTGAAAGTTGGTCCAAATCCAACAAACTTCGAATCAAATTAATCTCTTTATGAGCTCCCCGGGCCTTTTTCTATCCCCATTCCACCTTTTTACCACCCACGGCAGACTCATGAAAACGAGAAAGGTTCTTTTGGACATTTACTCTGTGGTTTCCGAATCTTTTTTTTCCCTCTCTGTTTCAACAAACGGACAAATAAACCTAAATTAAATTTAAAGGGAATTTTTTTCCTCAATAAAGCCCTCAAAAGAGCTCCAAGGCCGCTGCTTTTCATCCCCATTCAGAATTTTTAAAAATTTGCAAGTTTAAATGAAAAACATTTTATCGAGAATTCAAACAATTTGATAAATCATCAACCCATTTATAAATTACTTGGCCGCAATATTGGTTTTGAGAAGGTTTATTGAAACTGTAATAAGGGATGGGGAGGTGTTTACGGCCTCTCCGCCCTTTTCGACCCTCTATTAGGGCCTTTGCCTTAAAACCGTTTTAGCCCTAGTACTTGGATTTGTATTCGAGGCTATTATTTTATAACCTCTATTAAAATTGTACGCGTCACTGCTCACAAATCCTTCTGCCCTTTGTCCGCCTGTTAACCCCACAAAACTGACCTTTAATTTTTTTTTCCCCCAGACAATAAAATTTCTGATATCAAAAAGGATTCTTTTCTTTCAGTTATCGAACCCTTCTTCGATACGATTTCAAAGGGTGATATACCGATATTATACAGCTACTTTGGCCCAGGCTTTCAGTATAAACTAACTTGATCCATCCCCTCCCTTCTTACCACCAGGCTTACCGCAAACCACAAAAACTGTAAGTGATACAATAGGAAAGAGAGTAAGCCCTGACAAATGTCCTTTTTATAAGTCTTCACGGATTATCAGGTATCGGAATGTGAGAGATACACTTCGAACTTTCTCAATGAAAAATTGGTTTTTGGGTAAGGTTCTTTCATACCAATTGGTGGGGATTTTCCTTTTACATTTAAAAACAGCCAACCATTTCCACCTGTTTTCCTTTCTCTTCCGGAGAAAAACACAATATTTTCAAAAAAACCTCCTTTTTACTTCTCCTCCTTTATACTTCTCCCTCCTTTATACTTCCTCCTCCGGTATACCTTCCCGTTTTATACTTCTCCCTCCTTTTAACCTACCTTCCATTTTACTTGCAGCTCTGGTATACTTCCCATTCTTTATAATTCCCCCTCCTATATTTTCCACCTCCGTTATACTTCTTCCTCCTTTATACTTCCCCTCCTTTTTACTTCCTACTCCGGTATACCTTCCTTTTATACCTCCACCTCCGTTATACTTCTCCCTCATTTATACTCCCCCTCCCCCCGTTATACTTCCCCCTCCGGTATACTTTCCCTCCTTAATACTTCCCCTTCTATATTGTTCCATCTCTTTAACGAAGTTCTCGTCGTGGTCTGCTCCAGACTAGTACTTTTTTCTGTTTTTTGCCCCCAAAACATCATTTTATAAGTTTTAGAGGGTTTTCCCAAGTATTATAGCCCATAAACATAATTAATTCATGTTCTAAGCCATAAAAACGCTTTTTATAGAATAATCTTGAGGTTTCCTCGCTTCTGGCTTAGAAAATCCAGTTAGATCATTATTTTGTGGACTTTCCCTCGCTTTTTTAGCCAAGACACCCGCTTTAAACCAATTTTCGAGCGTTTGCCTCGGTAATCTGACTAAAAAACACCATTTTTACCAAATTGGTGTTTACGTGATAAAATAGCCAAAAAAACGCAAAAAAAGGCGCATTTTGTGAGATTTCTATGATTTTTCTCGCTCATGTGCCCCAAAAAAACTCCGTTTTCACCCAATTTTTTTTCCTAGAGGAAAAAAAACACCCTTTTCCCAAGTTTTTCGGAGTTCCCCTTGCTTTGCCACTGTGGGTTTTCTTCGTTTTTTTAAAAATCAATATCGCTATTTATCGGATTCCTTTTAGTTACCCTCCCCGCTTAAACCAATTTTTGAGCGTTTGCCTCGGTAATCTGACTAAAAACACCATTTTTACCAAATTGGTGTTTACGTGATAAAATAGCCAAAAAAAACGCAAAAAAAAAATGGCGCACTTTGTGAGATTTCTATGAGTTTTTCTCGCTCATGTGCCCCAAAAAAACTCCGTTTTCACCCAATTTTTTTTTCCTAGAGGAAAAAAAACACCCTTTTCCCAAGTTTTTCGGAGTTCCCCTTGCTTTGCCACTGTGGGTTTTCTTCGTTTTTTTAAAAATCAATATCGCTATTTATCGGATTCCTTTTAGTTTCCCTCCCTTTTTGGCCAATAAATTCATTTACATCCTATTCCAGAAACTCCTTCTCTCCAACGTGTTTAAAAACGTGTAACTAAACGTTTTTGGCGTAAAACACCCTTTTTACCACGTTACTGCCAATACAAATACTTTTAATTATGGTATATGATGCCATTTGACTTAATTTTCTAAGGAATACCTAAACTGGGTGGTGTATATTTTTTTGTTATGCGGCGAAAATATGTGTGAACGTGGAAAGGGCGTTTTGATGTAATTTGGAGAGGGTTGAAGGTTATTTGTGATAAGGCGGCGGTGTTTACCGGCTGTGTTTGTCAGGGGCGTCGGGAGTTATTGAGCCCTGACCTCCTCCCATACCGGTGCCACTATTTACACCCCGCATCTGCCCTTATCATCCCCCTCAGCCGCACGTCTTAAACCCGAATCCCCCTCCAGAATCCTTCTTAAAATATTTTCGCATTTTTCTTTCTACCTTCTTGAACCTTTTAGTCTAAAACAAAGCCTATTGATTGAAGAAAAACCCATTTTCGGGGAAAAAGACACCATTTTTAAAGATTTGTACTTTCACCCATCGGCGTTATTTACAAGGAAAGGCATCGGGAAAGGGTAGAAAGAGTAATCCCAAAGAGGACTTTGGTTGAATAAGTAATGCCTTGTAACTGTGACTCGTATAAATTAGAAGAAAAGGGGACTTTCCTCTCTCTTTTCTTCCTTCTATTTTCCCTCCCACCTTAAACATTTAATTTATCGCCGTGGCATATCCACTGTGTTTGTATTAAGAATCTCACTCCAAATAGGCTCGGGTTATATTTAATTTATTGCTTTAAACCACTTTAATTACGATTATTTCCAGTAAATCATAAACCCGCTTTCCTTCTTGGAGAATTAATAGTAAACAGTAAATTTTAAAGGGACTTACTTTTCATTTGCTTTCTAGATATAAAACTGGAATATTAATTTTACCACTTTCATCATATTTTAACCTAAAAAAACAGCGTTTTCTAATCTTGGATAACGTATTTAATTCACAATTTCTTAAACTAAAAATAAAATTTATTTGAAAATTCAAGTGGGAGACTAGCGAGAATGCAGCGAACTCCGGTGGATCCAAAACTAATCCGAACCGAACTCTTTGATTTCCTCTCTCACTTAGTCGACTCTAGCCGACTATAGAAGCGTTACATAGTCGAGCGTGACGGCACAGTCTCACTTAATATCCGTGCTAAGCGCTAGAAGTTTTTCACCTTCAAAAAGTTTCTATAGAATATAAATCAGAGGACAAAATGGGCTTAGCTTTCGTGATATTTTAGTTCGTAGAAGATTCGGACTCTAGCCGACTTAAGCAGAAGCGTTACATAGTCGAGCGTGACGGCTCAGTCTCACTTAATATCCGTGCTAAGCGCAAGAAGTTTTCACTTCAAAAAGTTTCTGAATATAGAATATAAATCAGAGGACAAAATGGGCTTAACTTTCGCGATATTTTAGTTCGTAGAAGATTTGGACTCTAGCCGACTTAAGCAGAAGCGTTACATAGTCGAGCGTGACGGCTCAGTCTCATTAATATCCGTGCTAAGCGCAAGAAGTTTTTCACTTCAAAAAGTTTCTATAGAATATAAATCAGAGGACAAAATGGGCTTAACTTTCGTGATATTTTAGTTCGTAGAAGATTCGGTCTCTAGCCGACTTAAGCAGAAGCGTTACATAGTCGAGCGTGACGGCTCAGTCTCACTTAATATCCGTGCTAAGCGCAAGAAGTTTTCACTTCAAAAAGTTTCTGGATATAGAAATAAATCAGAGGACAAAACGGGCTTAACTTTCGTTATATTTTAGTTCGTAGAAGATTCGGACTCTAGCCGTCTTGAGCAGAAGCGTTACATAGTCGAGCGTGACGGCTCAGTCTCACTTAATATCCGTGCTAAGCGCAAGAAGTTTTTCACTTCAAAAGTTTCTGAATATAGAATATAAATCAGAGGACAAAATGGGCTTAACTTTCGTGATATTTTAGTTCGTAGAAGATTCGGACTATAGCCGACTTAAGCAGAGCGTTACATAGTCGAGCGTGACGGCTCAGTCTCATTAATATCCGTGCTAAGCGCAAGAAGTTTTTCACTTCAAAAAGTTTCTATAGAATATAAATCAGAGGACAAAATGGGCTTAACTTTCGTGATATTTTAGTTCGTAGAAGATTCGGTCTCTAGCCGACTTAAGCAGAAGCGTTACATAGTCGAGCGTGACGGCTCAGTCTCACTTAATATCCGTGCTAAGCGCAAGAAGTTTTCACTTCAAAAAGTTTCTGATATAGAAAATAAATCAGAGGACAAACGGGCTTAACTTTCGTTATATTTTAGTTCGTAGAAGATTCGGACTCTAGCCGACTTGAGCAGAAGCGTTACATAGTCGAGCGTGACGGCACAGTCTCATTAATATCCGTGCTAAGCGCAAGAAGTTTTTCACTTCAAAAAGTTTCTATAGAATATAAATCAGAGGACAAAATGGGCTTAGCTTTCGTGATATTTTAGTTCGTAGAAGATTCGGACTCTAGCCGACTTAAGCAGAAGCGTTACATAGTCGAGCGTGACGGCTCAGTCTCACTTAATATCCGTGCTAAGCGCAAGAAGTTTTCACTTCAAAAAGTTTCTGAATATAGAATATAATCAGAGGACAAAATGGGCTTAACTTTCGCGATATTTAGTTCGTAGAAGATTGGACTCTAGCCGACTTAAGCAGAAGCGTTACATAGTCGAGCGTGACGGCTCAGTCTCATTTAATATCCGTGCTAAGCGCAAGAAGTTTTTCACTTCAAAAAGTTTCTATAGAATATAAATCAGAGGACAAAATGGGCTTAACTTTCGTGATATTTTAGTTCGTAGAAGATTCGGTCTCTAGCCGACTTAAGCAGAAGCGTTACATAGTCGAGCGTGACGGCTCAGTCTCACTTAATATCCGTGCTAAGCGCAAGAAGTTTTCACTTCAAAAAGTTTCTGGATATAGAATAAATCAGAGGACAAAATGGGCTTAACTTTCGTGATATTTTAGTTCGTAGAAGATTCGGACTCTAGCCGTCTTGAGCAGAAGCGTTACATAGTCGAGCGTGACGGCTCAGTCTCACTTAATATCCGTGCTAAGCGCAAGAAGTTTTTCACTTCAAAAAGTTTCTGAATAGAATATAAATCAGAGGACAAAATGGGCTTAACTTTCGCGATATTTTAGTTCGTGGAAGATTCGGACTCTTGCCGACTTAAGCAGAAGCGTTACATAGTCGAGCGTGACGGCTCAGTCTCACTTAATATCCGTGCTAAGACCAAGAAGTTTTCACTTCAAAAAGTTTCTGAATATAGAATATAAATCAGAGGACAAAATGGGCTTAACTTTCGCGATATTTTAGTTCGTAGAAGATTCGGAAGTTAAAAAAGGGGCATAAACTTGACACGTGGTTTGTTAAAAAAAGGCGTGGATGTGACACCTTTAAGGGTTTTACTGTTATAACTAACCGAGATAAAGGGTGTGACTTATTTTCGTGAGAGAGGGCGAATAAGGGCGAGGTCGGTGGTTTTTTTTTTGCCTATAAACGCTGGGGTGCCTCCGCTATCTGTGCACTAAAGTGAAACCCCCGGATATGGCTCTGAAAAGAGGGTGAGGGAAGCGTTTGAAACGAAATTTATACGCTGAAAAAGAACGTTCCCTACCCTTTCACACGTCGATTGTCACTTGCGAGTTTATTGTAAAATGTAAATTACGATGTTGAGGCCCAATAAAGCGGTGAGGGCCCGGACACTGTTTAAATTCAAACTGGAATTGGCACCCTTTTCGCAAATGGACTCGCTATTTACTGCACATAAATCTTAGAAAATAATTAAACCTGCGGAATACTCCAGAAGCATAATTCCCAGCTTAACTTTATTTTTGTTTCAGTGGCTCACTTAAATTTGGGGACTCTTTTGGCCTCGAGAGGGCGCCACGAGGAAGCCGAGGCGGTTCTGGTGCGTTGCTCGCAGCTCGACGGTTCGGGAGTGAAAGACCCTCGGACCCACCATTCGACGAGAGTTTCCGCCCTCGTACATTTAGGCCGAATTTACGCGGACCGCGGGGAATACACGAAAGCCGTCGAAGCGTACACGCACGCCGTACAAATCAGACCCGACGACTATCAGCCTCAGGTAAAATCAATTTTTATTTTGTTTATTCGCTCTTAGGGCGAAATGGTGGTTGTAACAAAACTGGGAGAAGAGAGACGATGCAGCTACATCAAGGAACGGATTTTCCACCCTACCTTCCCGCATACTCGTTTTTTTAAGAGTTCAATAGAGAGTTTCAGGGAATCGTAATTTGCCGTTCCCATGCCCGACTCGCTCAAGGTCATACGACTCGAGCCGCCAGTCGGACTGGATCGACCCAAATCCCGACTCAGAGAAAACGTAAGGTTATATTTTACGATGGTTATTTTGTTATCTCGTTTAGTATCGGGTTCATATTTTGTTGTTTTCACGATTTTAAACCCGATCTCGTTTATTTTCGGGTTGTTTTTGGTTGTTTTCACGATTTAAATCCAACCTCGTTTACTTTCGGGTTGTTTTTGGTTTTTTTTTTGTTGTTTTCACGATTTGAAATCCAACCTCGTTTATTTTCGGGTTGTTTTTGGTTGTTTTTGTTGTTTTCACGATTTCAAATCCAACCTCGTTTACTTCGGGTTATTTTTGTTGTTTTTGTTGTTTTCACAATTTGAAATCCAACCTCGTTTATTTTCGGGTTGTTTTTGTTGTTTTCACGATTTGAAATACAACCTCGTTTACTTTCGGGTTGTTTTTTTGTTGTTTTCACGATTTAAATCCAACCTCGTTTATTTTGGGGTTTTGGTTGTTTTTTGTTGTTTTCACGATTTGAAATCCAACCTCGTTTATTTCGGGTTGTTTTTGGTTGTTTTCACGATTTGAAATCCAACCTCGTTTATTTTCGGGTTGTTTGGTTGTTTTTTGTGTTTTCACGATTTCAAATCCAACCTCGTTTATTTTGGGTTGTTTTTGGTTGTTTTGTTGTTTTCTCGTTTTCAAATCCAACCTCGTTTATTTTCGGGTTGTTTTCGGTTGTTTTCACGATTTAAAATCCAACCTCGTTTATTTTCGGGTTGTTTGGTTGTTTTTGTTGTTTTCACGATTTCAAATCCAACTCGTTTATTTTCGGGTTGTTTTTGGTTGTTTTTGTTGTTTTCACGATTTCAAATCCAACCTCGTTTATTTTTGGGTTGTTTTGGTTGTTTTTGTTGTTTTCACGATTTCAAATCCAACCTCGTTTATTTCGGGTTGATTTTGGTTGTTTTTGTTGTTTTCACGATTTCAAATCTAACTGAGTTGGAACGACTTCCTGAAACTGGGTTTTATAGCCTCTACGAGAAGACTTTTCCCGTTTGGGAGTCGTATACGGTAAGAGGAAATTACGATTCCCTGAAACTCTCTAATAACCGCAAAATAGTTCACCTGATGTACCAATTGGCTCGAAACCGGTCGTGAAAATCCTCATTTTTGTCTGTCTCTTTATACTATAGCACCTATTTTAGGCTGGTTTTTAAGTGTTTTCCCCGACTGAGAATTGCATCAGCGGTCATTTCGATGGTCTCTCTGAGCATAAAGGCCGTCGGCTCCAGTCAATAGTTTCTCCCAGAGGTTTTTTTAATGGGTTGCCAATCCTGTACAAGGACGTAAGAAAATCCGCTCTCTTCGGAAAATCAATTGCTATATTTAATGAAGGCTTTGTAATATTAATTCGCTTTATCGTTCAAGAGCAGACGAATCGTCTCCATAATAAGCTTAACAGTAATAAGCTTATATGTAAAGAATCGGCTTATATTTGAGGCTTAATAATTCCACGTGTGAGCATATTACTAATTTAATGTTTTAGGTGCTGTACAACCTTCTCGGAGAAGCGTTGACGAGGTTGGAGAAACATGAAGAGGCCGAAAGGTGGTTCAAGGCGGCTTTGATGGCTAAGCCCGACCACGTCCCAGCACATCTCACCTACGGAAAACTACTTTCCAAAAATGTAAGTTTTTAAAACTTTTTTTAAAAAATCGCTTCAATAAAGTTAACGTGATTTAGAGATTGTTGAGAAACAAGTCTCCCGGCTGTAAATCTCAAAAGAAAAGTTTTGTTGAATCTTCTTCAGGCGGACTTCTCCCGACGTTATAAACCGATGTATTTTATTGATACCCCTTTCCTTCCAAACTGTTCTCCCATAACGTTTTTCGAATATAAACAAAATCCCATTTGACTAAGTTGCTTTTTACTTTATTAGGAGCCACGAATATTCAAACTTTGAGTTATTTTCGTAGTCAGTTAACAACTTTATTACCTCCCTTTTTTTAAGAATATTATGGGCGGGTTGTAAAAGAGAAAAAAGTGTTTACTTTCAAAAAAATGACTTTGACGTTAAAGAAAAAAAATAAAGAATGGGAGGATGAGGCGGAAGTGTGAATCTTTCAATTTTTCACAGACTTTCGCTCCCTTTGTTTACTGCCTCGCTCGAACGTTAAAGCTAAAATTACGTGACTCAAGAACCCATTATTTTCTTCTTTTTTCAGGGTCTACATTTTTTTCAATTTTATTTACATATACTTTTTTGTACAGAAAACAAGAATATCTGAAGCTGAGCAATGGTTCATCAAGGCGAAGAAGCTTGCACCATCAGATCCGACGGTTTACGTCCATTTCGGTAAGTAAAAACTGAGCTTGAGAATTTTTTTTTGAACAGTAAAATGCATTACTTTAGGACGTAGGTGGGTTATTAAGTTATTTGACTCTTGCTGGAGATCATGGGATCCGTGAATTTTTGTGGTTATTCATTTATATGTAAACGGTACGTCGTAGCCAAAAATGTCTCAAATAAAAAAGAAAGCTGACTAAATTTACTAAAATTTGACTTTATAAAATTTTTGTTCGACCAACCAGGCTCGAGCTTTAAGGCGGCAAAAAACGCGAAAAAATCGACAAAAAATGTGAACTTGGGGGTTGAAGCATTTTCGCCGATATCTCCAAAACTGTACGTCTTAGGTGAAAAATGTATAAAATAAAAAGAAAGCTGATTAATTTTCTACAAATTTGACGAAATCAACTTCATTAGATGATCGGCCGTATTCGAGCTGAAGCCGGTGAAAATGGGGTATGAAAAAACGTGATTTAAAATCGACTTTTGCGGTTATCGTACATAAAATTTTATCAAATCAAATTTTTAGAAAAAGTCCCCCTACACATTTACGTCAAAAAGCAAAATACCATTTTTTTTAGTCCCAGGCTAGACTTCGAATTCTCGAAGCCGACTTTATCCGAATTAGCGTTACATAGCCGAGCGTGACGGCTTACTTCTCATTCAAAATTAGAATAAGGGCCTTAAAAGATATTCACTTCAATAAAAATTTGAAAGTCAAGTTAAGGCATTCTTTTTATAATTAACTCTTCACCATCCGTATTCTAATTATCGCCTTTAACTTCTCCTATAAAAAGAATGTTGAATAACAAATTAATTTTCGCACAAGGAAGAAGGAAATTAAACCGTGTTAATCCCCATCGTAAAAGGGACGTTTAACGGTCGGATACTAAAACGGTTTTCATTTTCATCAGAATGACACGACGTAAAAATAAAATGCGGGTGAAAAAGGGGAGAAGCCGAGAAGGGAAGTTAAGGCGCCCTAGGTAATGCCTTTAACTATTGCCTTCTCCCGAGAGATCGGTGGTGGGGACGGGGTGTATTAAACTATCACGAAACGACCTTAAACATGCTCAGGTTTAAGGGTCTTTCCTTTTAACTTCCAAAACAAACCTCAACACTCAAAAAACAGGAAAGCAAACCATTTGAACGTTTTTTCCTGAAAACGCATTTGTTTTCCTTGACTCGAGAATGAATAATCTATCGGGTCCGTTCAAGGCTCCATTTTAAAGTAAAAAGATCAAAAAGTTTGTCGGGGATTGGAATATTTTTTTGGTTTAAGGGAGAAGAGGGTAATACTGTAAGTGTCTCCTTAAGGTGCATCCTCTCGCTGTGCGTAGACTTGCTCTTTTCGCTGTGTGTAGAAGTGAAGAAGGTGAAGGCGAAGGCCAGACCGGATGGCTAGGCCGAAAACAATATTCCAATCCCCGACAAGTTGATAAAGTGACTGCAATCATCTCAGCTCACTTCCTAGAGAACGAATTTCAAAAACTATCCCTTAGCTCCAAAAAGCTAATTTTGCCCGCTTTTCAACGTTTTTACCTTCATTATAATCCATAAAACAACACCTCGAATTTGAGGAAAGGGCGAAACATTAACGTTTCTAATTACAATTTTAAGTGTCGGAGCCGGCTCGGGCCGTTTTATGAGACAGGTAGGCGGCTTTTACAGTTCTAGCTTTGCGGATAAGCACCACGCAATAAAACTCACCCTACCCTACGAGTCGCACAATATACTCGTGGGACCGGTTCCCTCGAATATAACCTTCGGTTATAAAATTGCCGTAATATCAAGATTTGATCGACCTTGTCATTTGTAAAAAAAAATTTTATAAAAAGTTTCCTTTCCAAATTGAAGGGGAAAAAACAGTTTTTAATATTGTCTGTAAATGAAAAGCCTGAGGCGATGAGCAACAAAAAAAGAGACAATTATTAAACTTTTATTAAATTCTTCTGATCCTATTTTTTTTCTCCACCTCCTCTTTGACTAATCAAAAGCTAATTAAGTAAAAAGGTTTGAGCCAAGTGGCCCTTGCTAATTTTCAAAGTGCTCGGAAAATTCCCGCCGGAGGGGAAAAAAATCTGATTTTAAAAAAAAATTGGAGCAAGGTGGATGAAAATTTTTTTTTAAATTAGGGTGTAACAACTTGAAATGGACACAAGAGTATTTGCATTGCAGAAACGAGGACTCCAGGCTCTCACTCTCCGTTACAGAGCTAATTTCCGCCGCTATAATTCATATAAGGCAGAACATACCCGTTTCTACCATCCATTAGCCTAACAGGGGCAGCCCAACCCTTCGTCCCTTACCATCCTTAAATAGGTTAAACCTGTACTAGCCCAAATATATTATCCAAAAACAAACTTTAGATTTGACCTTTGTCAAGCAATCCAAATTAGAATTCAATTTGAAAAGCCATCCTACGATGGCATCAAATTTTACAGCAGCTTGCCACGACGCGTTTCGGATAAGCCACTCAGATGTTCAATTTCCCTTAATTACAATCATTTTTTTATTTTATGCAAAGGGAAGTCCTAGACAAGGCGTCCGAAGCAACCTCATAGTTGTCCATATTTCTGCACAAGGTAGAGCCACTTTCGCCATCGGTTATTATGACATTTTTTCCAATAGTCTAATTTCAACTTCCACCGGTGGTAGACCAGCAGTTTTACTTGCGTAAAATTTTTTCGAGCGTTTATAACGAGCTCCTTTGTTGAAGTAATTAAAGTTACCTCTCTGGGAGGGAAAAATAAAAATTAGGGACTCGGTATTTAATTAATGTTTGGGTTTTTATGAGAATTTTTTTTTTCACCCAGTTTTTTTAATAAACGGTACGGTTTCGCGCTTGTTACGAACGAACCCTCGAACCGCAAAATTCTACAGCGGAGTTTTCATTATTTAAAGAACAAAACGGGTTTCGCATTATATTCCCTGTATGCTCTTTGTATTTGCGTACGGGATTCAAACGTTAAAATTGATCCGAATGTTCATTTTGATTGTTCTGGCAGCTTTTATTTTAGTTGAAAAAAATATATGTAATTTGTTATATTTTGAAACTACCGCAATAAGTTTCGGAGACCCTAAAACATTAAGGCCCGTATTTCTTATACCCTTTTTAGGGCGATTGTATATTCGGCCAATTTAATGACTCTTCCTGGATAGAGTCATGTAAATTCGGCCAACTTGTGGAAATAGTTGATATGTAAATTCGGCCAATGTGTAAATAATACTAGTATATTAACTTTATCGATTTGAATGCAATTGGAATTAACGAAAATTAAATACAAAAATTGTTATGAAAAGGCATTTCAAAATAATATTATTCAGTTAATTAATAAAATTAATAATAATTAATTGCGGAGCAATAATAATAAATTATTAATTAATAATAATAAGTAATAATAAATTAAAGCGTAAGTTGTAAGTATTCGTATTCTGATATAAAGTAAAAAAATCTACCTAAAACATGTAAACTTATATTAAATAATAAAAACCTTTTTTTTTTTACAAATTGTTAAAGTTTACATGTTTTAGGTAGATTTTGAAAAACAAAAAAAATTTTTTTTTGGTATATTTTTTTTAAAACAGACTGCCAAGCATTAATTGGCCGAATTTACTTGCAAGCCTAAAACCAAAGTTTGGCCGAATTTACCAACTCTTCAAGGGTCAGATTGATATGAGGCGCTCGGGTACGAAGGCGAACTCAACATCGGACAATTTTTTTTTTTTTTTTCAGATTCTAGACCTCTTGGTGAATACACCCATATAATTTTTATGTTGAGTTCGCCCTTTTTTCCCCTTTAAATACGTAAAAACCGATATGCGGCAAAGCTCTAACTGCGAAATCCGAGCGGGTACGAAGGGCGAACTCCACATCCTAGTCCACAACCCCCACTCCTTTTCCCATTCCAGGGCATGACTTTTCTGTTGAGTTCGCCCGTAACATAAAACTTTAAAATGCGAATATCTCGAAACTACGTTTTTTGAGTTCGCCCATCGTACCCGGCGCCTCATATGGGCAGGTATTGGATTGGCCGAATTTACTACCGCCCCATTTTGAAATGTTTTCTTGAAAATCTTTCCTTGACGTTTTTCGTATTCATTCATCCTTCCTTAAGGAGTGGAGATTTTCAAGGATTTAACGTGGAAGTTAATCCGATAACTTTTCTTCGAGGTTGCTCTTTTTTGAGAATTTTCTGTAGTTTTAAACTATAAACATTTTTTTTGAAAGTGTGAGTGTATAAGGCTCAATATTATTTTGATCACGAAACCCAATCTGAGGAAAAAACCTCATTCACAATATCCTGGGTTATTCGCAGAGTCCAGACCTTTTTTTTCCATTTCCAAATCGATTGAACACTGGTCTCAAAAGTCGTCAGAACGTGAGAACCCAGAAGAAAATTAACCTTTTTGGACATTGAGGGATATAAAAAAAAAAATTATTTTTACTTCACCGGGGGAAAGTCCATTAATTATTTTCAGACTAATCGATAGCTTTATTTCCGGACGGGAGTTGACACTTCTTTCGGCCCTAATGGCTCCGAGGAAACGGGGTCGGGGACTTCCTCCCCCCAACTACCCCAAGTCCCCGCACTCTTTTCTCTTTCTCTAAGCCTATCCATTAATAACGCACACCTGCACACTTTTACATTTAAGATGAATTGTTAAAATTTAATTTAAAAAATATCTTTTAAACAAGAAAAAAATTCACAATAAAAATGCTTTTCTGAAATAGACCCTTCCAACGGGAGTATACGACTAAATCTCATCAATCCTAATTTATCCAACCTGCACCCCCTAATCTTCAACATCATCACGGAAGCATCAAATCACTTTATCCTTTATCGTTTTCATTAACTCATACGTACTAATTTGACGTTAATCATATTAGATTAATCCTTCAACATTTATAATATGTCACACTATTAAGGTGGCGTTTAAAATTTTTATAATAGTATTGTTTACAATGAAAAAAAGGAATTTAGTTTAATAACTATGACAGAGATCTGAGGAAGAGAAAACTAAAAGAAGAGGAGCGATTGTCCCACTCTGCCGCGTAGGTAGAAGGGGCGATTGCCCACTCTTCCGGCAGGTAGAAGGGGAACGGTTGGTCGACTCCTTCAGTACTTAGAAGGAGAACGGTTGTCCCACTCTGCCGCGTAGGTAAGGGGAACGATTACCCAACTCTTCCGGCAGGTAGAAGGGGAACGGTTGGTCGACTCCTTCAGTACTTAGAAGGAGAACGGTTGCCCCACTCTGAGGCGTAGGTAGAAGGGGAACGATTGCCCAACTCTTCCGGCAGTAGAAGGGGAACGGTTGGTCGACTCCTTCAGTAGAGAGTTTCAG
Organism: Orius insidiosus; assembly: GCA_014119065.1. Taxonomy (NCBI): domain Eukaryota; kingdom Metazoa; phylum Arthropoda; class Insecta; order Hemiptera; family Anthocoridae; genus Orius; species Orius insidiosus. Next base: position 616,289 of record JACGAQ010000020.1, read on the forward strand.
GGAATCGTAATTCCGAGTCCCGACTCCGACTCACCAACGGGAAAGGTCTTCTCGTAGAGGCTATAAAACAGAGTTTCAGGAAGTCGTTTCCGACTCAAGTTCCGACTCAGTTAGTTCACAATATTCTCACTAGAGCAAATTCATGAATCGAACTTATGTAGGTACCTTTATTTCTTCGACTTTAGCCAATGCTGTTGAAAAAACCCAGGGCTCCTCGTTGGATTTGAAATTGTGACAACAACAAAAAACAAACCGAAACTAACGATATTGGATTTGAAATCGTAAAAACAACAAAAAACAACCTGAAAATAGACGAAATTGTATTTGAAATCGTGAAAACAACAAAAAACAACCCGAAAATAAACGAGATTGTATTTGAAATCGTAAAACAACAAAAAACATGAACCCGATACTGAAAGAGATAACGAAATAACCTTCGTAAAATATAACCTTACGTTTACTCGGATTCAAGATTTGAGTCGTTCCGGTATACGACCCAGCCGAGTCGGGTCGTATTACGATTTCCGACTGCGGCTCGAGTCGTATGACCTTGAGCGAGTCGGAGTCGGGACTCGGAATTACGATTCCCTGAAACTCTCTAGTACTTAGAAGGAGAACGGTTGTCCCACTCTGTCGCGTAGGTAGAAGGAACGATTGGTCGACTCCTTCAGTACTTAGAAGGAGAACGGTTGTCCCACTCTGCCGGTAGGTAGAAGGGGAATGGTTGTTCCATCCCTTCCCACATACTTGAACAATCGCCGCTTTCTTATGTTCTGTGGTTCCGCGAGTTCACAGCAAAAATATGAGCGATTAATAAACGGCCATCTACCAACTTTTTCGCCCTCTAAGCAAATCTCTTTGTGGGTATAACCAAAAATTCATTTACGAGCTTTTAGTCCAAAAATCAATCTTTCGATATACATGAGTTCAATGTTTCGGCTGTTTTGTAAATTGGGGATTGAGCGATGGTCACGTACTCGTGCGTGTTGACAAGCATTCTGCCTACGTGGTCCAAAAAACCTCTCTCCCAAAATCTAATAAATCGGCGAAGAATTAATTTTTCGGACACGTCCTTCTAAAATAAACTAATTTTTATTTTTCTAGTAATGTTGATTTTAATTAAATTTAATTAACGTACGTTAACAGGACTATGAATATTAACTTGTTAGGCTTAGATGATAATTTATTCAATTTGCGTCAACGCAATAATCCTCGCATGCAAGTTAGATTAGACCTCGTTCGATTAAATGACAAGACAGAATTTGACGGATAAATTAATAAAAGATTTAAGGAAGTGAAAAAAAAATTCCTTGGTAAATGAGAAAACTAATTAAGACTCGGTGATTTGTCGGAAAAGAGAGAACGGGAGTATTAACAAAGTTAAACGTCTGGATATTAGGAGACGGGAAACTTTGATCATTCCGTGTAAGAGTGCGACTAAACAGGGAGTGTGTGACGTCGGAGACAAGTTGAGGGCACGTTGTTTGTCGGCCATTAGAGAAGAGACCTAAGAGCCGCTCTAACTTTATCCCGGACCCCCCTTTTCACGTGACCCTCTTTTATTGTGATTGGTTTGAGATTTAAAGACTACTCCATAATTTAGAAACTTTTAGATTTTAATATCATTAGGCTGTTTGATTGATGTGACGTAAATATCTGGACGGTTTTCCTGGGAGCCTCTTCGTAGAAGCGAATTAGCATCGCATGCAAAACGGAATTCTGACCGGACCGTAGAGGCGGTTAATAGAATAATAACGCGAGTAATGACTATGTGGAAGCGGATCAGGGAATAGGGATATGCCTCCCACCTCCGCATTATTCCCATCCACCCCTGGCCTCTGTTGGCTTAACCGTCTCTCCTGATTTACATGGCGCTCATGTGAACTCCGAAAAGGGTGGGGTGGAGATTTTCGGGTGAAATTTACGACCTTCAACCCATCATGTTTGAAAAGTAATGCATACTTAATAATCTTCTGTCATTTTTGAGTTTCCTTGTTTCTGATTGTTCAATAAACGTTTCTTTTCGCAGGGCAATTTTTGGCGGAGTTGGAGGAGGCACGGAGAGGCGGCGAGTTTATATCTGAAAGCGGCGGAACTGGCGCCGGATCAGTACGAGTCGATCGTGGGAGCAGCGACTGCCTTGAGACACGCCGGACGTAACCACGAAGCTGAACTCTTCTACAGAAAAGCCGTTTTACTCAGGCCAAACGTAAGAACCAAAATCATTCATGCAACTTAAAATAGAAACGAAATCACCATCTTTTAATGATTTCACAGGAAGCCTCGAGCCACAGCAACCTCGGTGCTATGCTTCATCTCAACGGAAAAAGCGAGCGAAGCGCCCGCGCTTATAGAGAAGCCCTAAGACTAGACCCGGACGACAGGACCACTTTGGCGAATCTACGAAAACTTCACGCCCTTCACGGAACCCGCCTCTGACCCCCATCATTTCTTGTACATAGAATGACAGTATTATAAAATGATATTTTTTTGATTGTATATTACTTATATGTGTACAATGATTTAAAAAAGACAATACCGTATTATACGAATGTGTAATTTTTAAATAATATTTTTTTTCTCACCAAAACTATGGTTCCATTTATGCAGAAACTCAACATCCAAATGCAGCAAAAAATGTCTTCACCTGCTGAGTAGTCTGGTGAGCAGGCAACAAAAACAACACTTTTGCAATACACCTAAGTCTTGCTGGCTTAGCCTAATCACATGACGCCAAAATGAATTACTGCAACTACTCGAATGGACCTTCAAAACTATATTTGGGTAAAAAAGGAAAAAAAAAATCTTGGATGAAAAACGAAAATGAAAGGACAGAAAAACTTCATATAAACCCAATTTAAGGTGAAAAATTGTTCTGTATATAAAATTTGAAAATTGAGATTCGCTCAAATTGGATACGATTTGACTGAATCGCTTTCGGGGAAGATGATGGAAGGAGGGAGACGATCGGGGGAAACAAAATGGTTGCGAGTGACTCTCTCAATCAGGAGCAATCAGGTTGACAGATAACGTTTTCCCTCTTATCCTCTCTCTTTTTTATTTTTTTATTCCAACATATACAAACAACCTTCCTTTTTTTTATTCCCAACGTACAAATCCTTTCTCTGCTACGGACAGTTTCAGCTGAAAAATTAGCGATTTATTGACAACCTTTTAACATGGGGGGAAAAAAAACTTTGTTAAGCTTTCAGGATAAAACGTACAAAAATGAATAATTTAGGGTTAAAATAAATTTTTTTTTTTAGGAAGGATTAGCGGTGTATCAAAATAAATATTTAAAATATTTATTAAAATAACTCGTTTTGAAAGCAACTCTTCAGAAATCACACAAACGTCAATTCGGAATAAAAAATATTTTTAGAGTGCAATAATTATGGGAGTTAAAAAAAAAATTTTTTTCCTCCAGAGGCGCATACTTACAAGCAGGCAATGTCCATTCTGTTCAGGTGATTTTTACCCAAAATTATTAGTATATTAAAAATAAAATAAGTTTTCGAGTTGATATAAGTAGAGGTGTAAAAGGAGCTACTTGCCATGCATGGAGTTACTGTTTGAAGTGAAAGGGAATGTAATCAAGGTTGCCTTGTTGTAAAGGGGGTACCATTTGTAAGTTGGACGTGTTAATGTTTACGGAAGGACAAAGGTGGAAGAGACGCTATGCATGTGAACATGGCTCATTTAAAACGCAAACATACTCGTTTCCTTCTTTTGATCTTATTCTCACAATGGAGTTTAAAATGGGGGAAGAGGGTAAGTGATTTGTTAACTTGGAAAAGAAAGTTTCAAGCTAATTCTAACCAGGGGTAAGTACCAGTTAAACGAGTTCGATAGTAAACGAGGCATTACGAAAGACCGAAGGGAAGTCTCGGCTATAACTTCACCGGCGAACATCTTCTTATTCGTCCCCCTCATTTATTTTTCCCTCCTTTATAAACTAAAAGGACTCTCTTAAAGGTGAATTGGAAAACTCAATCGAAAATACGTTTTCGGAATTTAAAAGTTTGACAGGTAGAGGCCTCAGCTCAGCAACGGTGCTGCTGTGGCCAAAAACCCATTAAGTACATAATTAAGAGTCTCAGCAGAACAATATTACCTCCCTTTATCCGGAGATCCATCAAGTTAGGCTATAAATATTCACGGATTGATTCCAATGTAGCAGTATTACCAACCTCACAACACAGATAAGGGTAGGGACTGTTCCCCACCTTGGTGAAACAGTTAGGGATAGCGCAGAAAACGATGATGACATCACATTAGAAAATGTCTTGAATAAGCTCAACCAATAAGAGCCCAAAGTCCGTCCAGTAGATTTCTGCAATAGTATTGAAATATTGGGTGGTTAGGGGACTCGTTAGATAGGGTCTTATATCCGAATTACCATTATAATATTGCAAATATTGAGAACAAAAGGGTCTGGATTGGACGGGTCGGTGGGGAAAAGCTAGAGGGTGCATTGTGATAGGCATTATGAAGCAAACATTCGCCTATTGTTGGAGACATCTGAATATTCCGTGAACAAAAGCGTTGGCTATGACTGGAGAGGGGAGGGATCGGGGAGGGTCCTAGGTGAAGTGAACTTGAGCGTTGACGGTAAAGGGAACGACGGGGGGCAAAGAGAGCTGGGTGCAGGTTTGCTTACCCGGCTCCCATTAAACAGGAATGACTCGGAATTCGAGATCAAAGAGATTACAACTGTAGTTCATCACAGTATACATCAGGTGTGACCGGGCGAAATGATTGCCGCGCCCTTTCAAACGGAATAAATATCAGTTGTTCAAATTACCTTTAATTTTCATCCCGAAAATATAAAAGAGAATACTTCATCCCAAATTCTGACAGTTTCATAAATTGAAAAATGAGTTTTCACATATTTTCCCAATGTTCGACTTAACCGTTTAAGTTTAGGCTTCGACTTGACGGATTGACTTTTTTCTTTTGTATTTATCTTGAAGCGTTTGAAACAAATAAAATCAACTGGGGCTGTCCAATGGGAGTCAAACAGCTAAAACCATTAGCCTCTAACAATAGTTCGTTAACTCTCAATTCGAATGATTGCATTCATGTTTTTCTAATATTTTCCCAACTCGATATTCATTTTTTTCATAAACTTTATAAATTAGGTTCAGGGCGGCTAATTGAACGGCTAAACCGCGTGCGTAGGCGAGATATAAGAAAATCTTTATCGTTGTGTATTCAGGCTCTAGGATTAGTCCTTAGCTATCGCCACCCCTAGATTTAACTTTCAGAAAGATTTATATTTTTCTCTAATAAAACTTTGACATCTGGACGATGAGCTCCCTTTTCCGTTTGTTTTATGTCTTAGATTACGGAATCATTGAATGTCAAGACAATTCGTGTCTAATAAAACAATCATTTCTTTTTTCCTCTTTTCCCCCAATCACTCCTTTGTCGAAAAACGTAATTTCCCGCAATATCTCGGAAGATTTCTTTTCAGGGAATAACTTTTTTTTACTGCCAAAATTCGACTTTATCAAGATAAAAATATTTTTTATTTGGAGAATTGTATTAAGAAACTTTATTTTTGTAAGTAATTACTAGAACTAAGGATATAAACAATAAACCCTGAATAGACGTCAGGTGAACTATTTTTATTTATTGTCAAACTTCACAGCAATTTGTCCGAGATGCGGGAGTTCAGCGTATTAGTATTCGTAAATATTCGTAAATCGAATAATCCCATCTCTGCTCCTCATATATTGCACATGTGATAGCAAATTAAAAGCGATCTACTAATACGTATGGTTATTGTGGACATTGCGATTTTATATAATTATTATTTTTATTTACTTATTCACTTTGTGGTTTTGTGGCTTTTGTGGCACGTGTGCAAAATGAATTCAATAATGCAATAATTCAATCAGTTGTATCTTTTATTGCTAGCATTAGGTTAAAATATGATATGCCTAATTCATAATTAAAAAAATTTAGAGCTAATTAATTTTTTTTAAAAAGTCTATTTTACCGACTGTATAGGACCCAGTCGATGTCGGTGAATTCTCCTGCTTGTAGCTCAATGGCTGCTTATTTCTTTCGGTTATGACCAGCATAAGCTTCTTTACTTGTAGAGGGCAGTGGAACCAATGGGTCGTCGTATAAATAGCGCGAAAGAGTTGTCGCCCTAAAAATGCTTGTTTTAAACAAATAATGCCATCGATAAATACGACCGTCTATTTCTCTTGGCCACGTCTGCAGATCAGCGTAAGCGTATGACCTCCACTGAGAACAGTATAAGTGTAAATACTAATTATGACACCCGGTTTTTAACCCTAAAACTATAAGAAAAAAAAAACAGAACATCTTAAACAATATAATACACAGAAAAGGTTTTTTTGGGCATTGATTCATGAAAGCCCCTGAAGAAACGTTAAAACGATGTTCCAGCTTTCCAGACGGTAGGACTCTGCAATAAAATGGGTTTTTTTGGCTGTTATAAATAATTTTTTTGATTTTTTTATGAACTTAATAATAAAAAATTGTGAATATTACCTTGAAAATGATGAAAGTGAGCAAGCAACGATAATTGCTATAAACAGAACGATTATGAACATCGGCCAACGAAAGATAATCGAGATTATCCCAACCCTATGGTAAAAAATAAGAGATTTTTTATGGATAATATAACTACCCTAAGATAATTTTGTGATGTTCTATATTTTGTGCGATGCATTTTTCATATCTCTGATGAATCTTCTATCACGGTAAAGATCCATTCGTTCTTGTAGCAATGATAGCCTGGATACCGTTATAACACAGTTTAAGGCCCTTTTTTCAAGTTTTCGATCGAGCTACGCAAACTAGTAAGGGGATAGACAGGATATGGTGAAAGCATGTAGACACCATTGATGACGTGGTTTATAGCTGAAACCCTGAATATTATCCTGTATAGGTCCGAGTTGATGAGCTCCGGCGATGTGGAACGTCAGGCTGCCACCCTAAGAAGGTCTTTCATCAAATAGGTCGAAGAGAAGCTGGCAGGAAGATACCACACAAAATAAGGAATGGCAGGAAGATACACCACAATAAGAAAGAAATATTGAGCCATACCAATGTAAAACCAGTTTCCTCTTAAGTGCGGAGTTATTATTACAAGGAAAAAAGGAAAAATAAAGCATTGATCTTTCTTCGAATTCTGGGCTCAGCTGTCTCTCTACTTACTCTCTAAGCGACTTCATGTTTCCAACTGACTTTTGGCATATAAGAAATTCAACACTCCAATCATATTCTCCATAATAAAGTCTTAAAGAAGTGATATTGAGTTGAATTTTTAATTTTTTTTTTTTGTTCTAACTTACTGAATATAAATGATAGGAATGACATGACGTCAAGAGAGGTTATTCCATTAAAAATTAAATCACTTAATAGTTTTATTTCAATATTTTAAACTAAGCTATACAGGTGAAATTAAATTTTAAGATGGCATTTATAAGATGGAATATAAGATAGAATTTACTAAGCTTAATCTTTCATTGCCAGCATCAGGTTTAAATATGAATATGCCGAATTCATAATCTAAAAAACACTTAGAAGCATTAAGAACTTTAAAAAAAGTCTATTTACCGAGCTGTATAGGACCCAGTCGATATCGGTGAGTCCCCCTGCTTTGTAGCTCAATGGCTGCTTATTTCTTTCGGTAATGACCAGCATAAGCTTCTTTACCTGTAAAGGGCATGGAACCAATGGGTCGTCGTATAAAAAGCGCGATAAAGTTTGTCGCCCTAAAAATGCTTGTTTTAGAGAAATAATACGACGGAATACCAACCTCGTCTATTATATCTTGACCACGTTTGCAGATCAGCGTAAGCGTTATGATCTCCAGGGCGAATAACATAAGTGAGAATACTAATGATGATACCCGGTTTTCACCCTAAAAGCAGGAAAACAGTGTCCATTTAGCATGTAAAAAGTAAAATTTTATATTTTTTGCCTCAAAAGACCAAATGAATTCATAAATACCTTGATAATGAGAAAAGTGAGCAAGCGATTATGATTGCTATAATAAACGATTGACATATCGCCCAACGTAAATATCGAGATTATCCCGAACCTTGGGGAAAAAAAAAAAAAAAAAATAATTTTTTCTAATGGATAAATAAATACCTAAGATAATTTTGTGATGTTCTATATTTTGACCGATGCATTTTTCATATACTCTGATAAATCGGCTATCACGGTAAAGATCCGTTCTTTTCTTGTAGCTAGGAAAACCTGGATATCGTTCATGACACAAATTTAAGGTCCTTTTTCAAGATTTTCGATCGATTCACGCAAAACGCGGAGTTGGTATGTCACTGAGTCGGATACAAAAAGGATTAAAATTATTGCGGCGCAAAGATCGACGATGACTATGGCGAATAAAAGCATTTCGTAAAAAAAGCGAAAAGATAACTAGGCGCAAAAGGAAAATAGATGGGATATGGCGAAAGCATGTAGACACCGTTGATGAACGTCGCGTTATAGCTGAAACCTTGCATTTTATCCTGTATGGGTCCCAGAATAATAACTTGTAAGCCGGTGATTGAAAACATAACTAAATAAAGCATTAGAGTTCTATTTTAACCTTGGATGATTCCAACACCCAAGGTTTACTCTCGCCTCTAAAGCTGGGGCCGTAGTCGTAGTAGTTTTAAGCATTGTATTCCAGTTGTCGACAATAACTTTACGTTTTAGAGCAATAAGGACTGAAATGCAGAAAATTTGAGCTCCCGCGATATGGAACGTCAGAGCTGCCACACTAAGAAGGTCTTTCATCAAATATGTCGTGTAGAGAAGTTGGCAGGCTGATACCGTACACAAAATGAGAAAAGTAAATATTGAGCAATACCAACGTAAAACCAGTTTCCTCTCAAGTGCGGAACTATCCCCGATGACGAAGGAAGATAGAAAAAAAAGTCATCGACTGTTTTCAGACTCTTTGCTCCAATTTTCGTCCACTTTCTCCTAAACGATTTCATGTTTCCAACTGACTTTTGGCATAAGAATTCAACACTCCAATCTACTGTAAAATCGTCTGATTTAATATTTCATTCCTCTTTTATAATTTTGCAAATAAGATTCAATCTATATACTGTGTAATATTTATAAGAAAAAGGGTAAAAATTTAATATTTCATGTCCTAGAAATTTTCGAAAAAAGAACTTAAAAAATTTGTAAGAAAACCCGGAAAATTTTTCAAAAAAAAAGAAAAAACTGAAAAATTAAAAAAAACTCGGAAAATTAAAAAAAAACTTACTTATAAAATTTCTTCGAAAACTTGGAAATTTTCGAAAAAAAAAGAAAACTTGGAAAAATTTTCAAAAAAAAAAAGACCTTAAAAAATTTCAGAAAAAAAAGCAAATTTAAAAAGAAAACCCGGAAAATTTTTCGAAAAAAAAGAAAACTTCCCCTCCGTTATACTTCCCCTCCGTTATACTTACCCCTCTCTTTATACTTCCCCCTCCGTTGTACGTCCCCTCCGTTATACTTCCCTCCTTTATTGTACTTCTTAAGGAAGTTTTCGTTGGAAGCTCTTCAAACCAGCTGCTCTAATTAGTTGGGTGGGTTCCGCTAGAAGCTTAGACAGCTTCGACTGTTCAACATTAGTTTAAAAAATGTTTTAACTTCACTGCCAAAAAAAAAAAAAATTTTTTGCACGGATAATAGTAAAACCCCTTCGGACGTTGTCACGTTTTGATTTACGCGTCGAGGATGTTCCGTACCGCGGAAGCTTAGAGATGCATTGTTTGGCTCGCTGACATGTAACGATAACGTTGATACAAACGTTTCGGAAGAGAAAAGTGGCGGGGGGTTGGATGGGGTTAGCCAGAAGGGTGTGAGGCCCGCTTTCGCTTTAAATGTGCGCGGACAGCAATAACCCCGAATCCTCTTGACTGGGTAAAACCGCACAATTTTTACACCACTTTGTACATTTATCATCTAATACCGCAAAAACAAGAAATTCATTTTCAATTATTTTTTGTACTGAAATGGGCTGTTCGTAGTAAAAGAACAGCTTTTTAAAAAAATCTTTTTTTTTTCCAAGGTGCACTGAACCTTTTACACCAATGAAAGGAGCACCATTGAAATCAACTGGGGCAGAAAACTGAAACAGCGTTACACCGTACGACAACTTTTTTTTTTAAGTCTTAAACAGGTTTTTTTCTATGGTAAGTATTTTCTATACAAAAGGCTCCTTTCTTATTCATTCCAGCGTAAATAATATTCTTTAAAAATAGCACTTTTTAATTCCACACATTAAATTACTACGCAAACGGTTTCTGTACAAATCCAGGGCGAAATCAATTAAAACGAGATAAAGGATATCGATTGCAAATTAAAAGGCTTACGACTTCGTATTTTATTATAAAATCCTGAAATGATTTATATTGAAAAGGCAATCAAATACAATGGCTTATCCCCCTCGCGTATAGCCTTTAATCATGCAATTGGTTTGAACAGGGTCAGACGTCTCGTTATTATTTTAACCTTTTGAAGTTACATTAAAAATGGGAAGTAGGAAAGATATTAATACAAGGATTTAGTGGGACGGCCGTAGAGGAATATTAGGTAGTGGGAAAGTTACCGAGGGGGTGGACTTGGGATTGAATCTAGTAGGTTATAAAGGTTTCCTTAACGTAACCTGTCTTCCTGTATTACAGTAAAGATCAATTTACTCTTCAAATATTGTGGATTATAATTATTTAAAAGTTATATTTGATGATAATATAATATATATAACATGATGAAAATGAACAAAAATGGCTTGAAAATATTAATAATACAAGGATTTGGTGGGACGGCCGTAGAGGGAATAATTAGGTAGTGGGAAAGTTACCGAGTGGGGGTGGACTTGGGATTGAATCTAGTAGGTTATAAAGGTTACCTTAACTTAACCTGTCTTCCTGTATTACAGTAAAGATCAATTTACTCTTCAAAATATTGTGGATTATAATTATTTAAAAGTTATATTTGATGAAATAAATAAAATGGAAAGCTCTGAGGAAAATATTTCGGTTGCGGTAAAGGCTCGAGTTTAGGAAGAGAAGCGGGCGTCCCTTTAAACAATTCCCAAGTGGAAACATGAACTTTATCGCCCAGGAAGGGCTCCACATTCTTGTTCCTTTAATAATAAATGGTTAAAGCACAATGTCTACCTCCATTTTCGACTCAACCCTAATAAAAGTAAATACGTTTCGAAACGTTGGCCGAGTCGACAATACCCCATTGTCGATCCGGATATCAATAATTGAAAAGATATTTTCGAAAATAAATAATTTTGTTTATTATTCTTGTTTTAATGGAAACTGTTGAATAAACCAATAATAGCAGATCGAAGAACTCTCACACGGCCCATTAATCAACCAACATTTAATTTACGGACTGCCCCAAGGGCTGGGGTGACAGATGAGCATAAATAGTTTATTGGGTCACGCAGGAAATCGCTACATGACATCATTTAAATAAGTAAAATAGAAATCTAAAAATATTTTTCCAATTTCAATGGTTGTTTATAATTAACAGGGAGGTAAAGGGTGAATTATGGTCGACTTATTTACTTGAAAGGGAGAATGCATATTTGATCTGTCCGCCCGTTGTGTCAAGGGACGGCTTGTAATTGCGACAGACCTGGGCATTGTCCTCGGTCATATCGGAACTTCATTACCGTCCTAATACTCCCGGGATATCAGTGCCAATAGAGGTGACCCCCCGAACCTCGCTTTCTGCAGGCCCTCCATTATTCCGTTCCCAAACGGATTCAGCCTCTTGGATTAAATTATTAAAATTAAAGATGGGGTCTTCCGGACCCCAGGCTGTACAAAAGTCTGTCAAAATGTTTTTCCGGAACACCTCAGCAATTTTCATCAAACCTTTTATAACGCAGTTTTGTGTGATTAATGGTCCTCGGCGAGGGTCAGATATTGAAGAACCAGCTGCTCCTAAACTACTTTGAACATTACGCTCCTTAAAGAATCAATTTTGAAGCCTACACGTTTCTCTTAATTTTTTAAATCTACCACAGTTCAGAGGGCTGAACAGTTAATTTAAGGTTTGTATAGGCCCCATAAGTTTAAATCGTCTAATAATAGCGTCATTAGCGTTTATCGGGTGTAACGCAATGAAAGGGAATTACAACGTTTCGCACCTGCAATCATTTACCCCGATTGTCTCAACCGTTATGCGGCTGTAGAGACCCAGATCCAAAGGGCTTATTCCCAAGTTATTTATTATTCACGATGTCCAGGGGATTAGGTCTCTGTTAATTCTAGATATTGCGCCGGACAATATATAGGGCATTTCTAAAGGTTTATTGCGCCGAAGGTTTAAAAATCGATTTTTTACATTTTAGGTTACAGAGACGGAGAAGACAATTGAGTTATATCATTTATCTGAAACAAAGCTATTTCACGTGAGAGGAAAAACAACGTTGTTAGCAAATTGTAGGGTAAAGGGGGGTGGAAGAGAAATAGGCACGTCACCCGCTCTTTCGCCCCTCCCTTCTCGGACTAACCTCCTGATAAACCCCGAAACCAATATCCGATATCAGATCCTCCAAGCATTTCGCTCCGACACGCAAAAATGGCTCTAATTAAAACCTTTCCCCATTTCCCGCCGTTTTCCGTTCCCTAATTTTTTCACCAGTCAAATAATTATCTCTTTTTTTCAATATTGAAGTTATTTTCGAAATGTCTCTATTTGTTTATCAGATATTTTACAATAGTATATACATTCTACCTAAAATTGATGGTTCCTCTGGAGCTGACGGGAATTAAAGAAAAAAGCCCACACTAGTAAATTAAGACGATAAAATAAGGGAGGGCATCGTATCGTAAATTTTTCAAAGATAAATTGCTAAATAATAAAAGAAGCAATTATGTGGAACGCGAGATGGGGCGCGGTGGATGAGGGGGAAAGAAGGGAAGATGATCATCCTCTTCGGAATCCTCTTAGAAAGCTCTCAGTCGGAGGAGATAAAGTCACAATAATTGGCCGTATCAGCCCGCATTGTTCCTCCAGCTACATTTCGACAAATCCCTCTTTCGGAAAACCCCTTCCATCCCGGTAAAGTAAGCGATTAATCAAACTCATTGAATATTTCAAATTGTTATTCTTTTAAACTCCAGGCCTTATTGCATTATAAGACCTCAGAGCGAAACAGCCATATTTTCCAAGGGGTTCTATTTTTGAAATCTCCCCTCCACTCGTTTTATGTGGATTATCTTTCCCCTTTTTTCTCCAGTGATTTGTTTGACTTAAGAATACCTGAAACCCTCCCTGCACATCTGAGCTCCCTCCTTTTTATTATCTCAGATAATAAACTGTGATTAACTTCCCCCATTTTCTTCCTCGCAATAAAAATAAAAAATTAAGTCAAAGAAAGAAAAAAACTGAAAACACAGTTGTGCAATACAGGCAGTTGAGCAGGGACCCAAAATCGAGATAATTATACTATATGCCTCCCAGGTGGGGGAGGAGGTTACAATGTATGCATAATTATGAATAGGAGAGACTAGCCTGTCTAGCTGAATAAGGAGAAAAACAAGAAGAAGAAGAACGCAAGATAGGCTAAGCCATCAAGACGTCAAAGCATTACGGCAAAGCCGCCATCAACGCCTTCAAAACATAAACTCAATATGCATGTCCAAATGCAATCATTTCTAGAAAGAGTGGACATGAAATACCACAAAATTATATCTTTCGCTCCCAGATAGCACGAAACACGTATATTTCAGGTAAAAATGTTCGAAATCTTCTTGTTTCTATGTAAATTTTTTTTTCTTTGTAAATCGCCAGATAGTTTAAGAAAACATAAAAAAAGGGACAGACGCAATTGAGTTGATTTGGGTTCGTGTCGTGGATAATTTTTTTGTTTGGGATCGCGTGGTTTTGGCTTATCTGTGCCTTGTTTGAAAGGTCCACTTCTAATAACCGTAATGACGTTCTAATAGCTGTTTGATAATCGAAATTCTTATTTCAATTTTCTTTTTTGCGTGAGTTTCGCCCCTAATTATTGCGTCACTGAGGATGTCAGACCCAAGTAAATAAACATTTGCGACATGCCATAATGCCAAAATGCCATAATGGCTTCCATCCTCAGATTTTTTTTAAAAAAAAAAGGAAAGGAAAATCTGTCAAAATTTGGTGAACATATAAAGAAAATTGCCTGAAAAAGGACGGCCCAGGACCAATGCCTTATAAATTTGTCGGGGATTGGAATATTTTTTGGTTTAAGGGAGAAGAGGGTAACACTGTAAGTGTCTCCTTGAAGGTGCTTCCTCTCTGCACTTCTCAAATTCCAGCCCTCTTCGCCACTCACCACCTTCACCGAGAGCACAGACCTGACTACCCTCAGTCACCGGTCTCTATCCGAAGAGTGCCCTCACCCCCTCTCACATAAGGGCGGCTGTACCCTTCTACACTTCACCTTCTACACACAGCGAAAAGAGCAAGTCAACGCACAGCGAGAGGATGCACCTTAAGGAGACACAGTGTTACCCTCTTCTCCTTAAACCAAAAAAATATTCCAATCCCCACAAATTTTTCTCGACAAGGCCTGGAAACCCTCTCATACGTGGAGGGTAATTCAATAACTTCCCTTTCAATACTATATAGAACTCTTGGAATTGAACCCCGATGAACGAAATGGTAGGTTCTCTATAAAAGGTTTCTTAATAAAACTCAAAAATTCGTTTAAACACCGACTCACTTCCTTAACAAAGGTCTACTTAAATTGATGGGGCATAGCGTGATTTTTATCAAAAAGTTAATTGGCCGATTTTTTTTTTCTCTTCAAGTTCTTGCATAATATGGAGTAACTTTAAAAAGAGGTGGTTAACCTAAAATGGTTAAGGGTGAGGTGGAGGGGTCTTAAATTAACATACATAATAAGAGTTTGTACCTAAGTTGGAGTAATGTTCTTTTCCCATGCGAACTTAAGTACCTAGTTGTCTATTTTTTAAATATTCACAAAGTATAACAAGATTCCTTAACGAAAAGTATGATAAAAAGAGATGATTCATGTTATTCAAGGGAGTATTATAAGCTTAAATGTGCTAAGAAGTCCGCGCAAAAGCCTGATCACTGAAGAGAAAAGATTTTTCTTTCGACTTATTTCTTTTTCGAGAGAATTAGGTTAGGGTGTAATGGAGGCCCTAACCAGACTAAGAATACAAAGAAAGCACTTTAATTCGGACTCTGGCTAGGCATTATCTGCACGCCAGGTAAAGATGGACTTAGTAATTTACTTGCTTTTCCATTGATATTCGGATTAATAGTCTAGATACATTTTACTTATTACGTTATCGGCACAACGGATCAAATTATTAGAAGGGCAATAAATAATGTTGGAGGCGGCGCGGGGCGGGGAGTCGTAAAACGTAATGGTTCATACCGTCTCTAATATTACGTCGGTAATGTTTTTTCGATCATGACCCCACGAAAGAGCGAAAAAAAACGGGTAATTCAGTTTTTATCAGTGTAAAAATCATGGATGTCTTTTTATTTCGGATCGATGGAACAACGTGTTTATAAAAAGCATTTTTTGACCCCTATTTTTAGTAAATCTTGGGATTTCAAGCTATGATTCAAGAGCCAATGTGTCTTACACTTCCCGTCCATTGGGCTTCCAGTCAGAAAAAGGGGATGTGAAAAGCGCCGGGGAGCGTCCCCGCTTCCCCTCCAGCCATCCACTCTTGCCAACCGACTATTTTTCACTCCCCCATCCAATCCGATGGACTTCCGCAACAGTTATACGAGAAGTGCCTCGATGATTAATTGTTCGGCAGATAGCCATTTACAATATTTCCGACCGCCTTTTATATCGTTAAAAATGTATTTCAATAACAACTTCAACTTTTCATTGAGGTCTTTATGTCATGGATGACTCATATTAAAAGCGCGTTAGAATAAAAAACACATTTTCTTCTCAATTAGACAGTTTTTTTTTCCTTATTCATCTCCAAAACGACCCAAACAACTTTTTGGGCTAAAAAACAGTCTTTTAGTTGAGGAAAAAACTGTTTAGGCGTTTTCCTCGGCCTTTTGTTCGGAAAACCCTCATCTCTGGGTTTTCCTCTGTCTTAGGGGCCAAAAATACTTTTTAATTTATGCGTTTTCGAAAAACATCTTATAGGCATTTTCCAGGCTTCTGCTCGTAACAACCCTATTTTGTGCGTTTTTATCGATCTTAGGGAATAAAAAAACGCTTTCAGGCGTTTTTCGGTCTTCCTTTCGGAAAAATGGGAATCTTTTAGTTTTTCTTCGATCTTAGAGGCCTGGTAAAAAAAAAAAAAAACCTATTTTTGTTTTTTGCGGTCATGAGGTCTGAAAAACACGCTTCCAGGCGTTTTCTAGGCCTTTGGTCGGGAAAAAACATTTTTTAGACGTTTTCCACGTCTTCTCCTTGGAAAACCCACTAAAAGGCGTTTTCAGCCCCTAACACCGAGGAAAACGCACAAAATTCGGTTTTCCGAACAGAAAGCGAACAAAAACGCCTAAAATAGTGTTTTTTTTTTTTTAAGGAAAGCGTGTTTTTAGATGGCCGAAAAAGAAAAAAAAAAAATTTTTTGGCGTTTTCTGTTCGCTTTCTACTCGGCAAAACCCAATTTTGTGCGTTTTCTCGGTCTTAGGGGCTGAAAAATACGTTTTCACGCGTTTTCTGCAATTATTTTTCCAATAGGCCGAGACGATTATTTACTGCGATTTTTTGACCTATAACGACCTTTTTTATTGGTTTTTTTCAAGATAATTTCTTATTTTATACTGCCAAAGTAGGGGCCATTTATTTCCTTTTTTTCGAAAGTACAAAACTGGATGTTTTCCTAGGGCCGCAATATTGATTAATTTTTTTTCAATTTTTCTTTTATTTCAATTTTTTATTTCTTATTTTTTTTTTTTTATTTTTATTTTTTTTTTTTTTTGCCAAACATGGTTATTTTTGAAAATATCTAAAGCTGCATGAACGGACAGAGTTCATCGTTTATAATGTAAAAACAAAACATTTATTCCCTAAAAAGCTTTTAAAAGTTGTATAAACGCATAGTTTCACCGATAGCGGTTTCCGGGAAAGAGGGATTACAACGAGCGTGAACGTACATTCCGCGGATATAGCGAAGGGTAGGGATATTCTAGGGTTAGTACTCGCGGCATTTATCGTACATTCCTTGGTCCGAAGAAGCAACCTCTGTTTTATATAACCCAAGTCGACATCAATCACAAGGGGAGGCCCACAACTGTCAAACTTCACCCCTTCCGTTCCGCATCCATCAAACCCTCTTCGCCCTAAAGTCTATACGTTTTCGTAAGGGACATTATGTTAACCGAGTTTTCTAAAAAATAAAGAGGAATCCTTTTTCTAATGGAATCTTCTGAAATTAACTTTAGAAAAAAGGATTTTTTTTCCCTAAAAGTATCGAAAATATCGTAGTACGTGTGAAAGTGTATGTTCAATTTGCCGGCCAAGAGGGTGGAGTAAGACAGGGTGGGGGTAAATTGAAAAATTCTTGCAGTGCGGTGGGGTATGACAAAGCTGAGGATCGCTGGGAATGTTTGTGATTATGTAACAGTGCCTTACCCACCCTCTTCACCATCAAAACCCATCTACCCTCTTTTTCGCCTAAAACCCCTCTCATCCTCAACGCCGCGCCGCCCCGACCCTTATTACCCCCCTATTAATATCCTTTATCGCCATCCCGAATTTCAAGTCATCCGGAAAGTGGGGTGCCGTTTAAGAAAGGTCAGGACACGTGGGACTACGTCGAAACCTTTGCCCTACTTTTGAATTCAATATCATATTTACCTCATAAAAAATAATAACTCCACCATCGGTTTTGGCAGATAGGTCACATCAGGAGTACTTATCTATATTTAACTTTCTCAAAGAAAAGTTATTGCGATACCCTCCATGCGGTATCGGGTCTTCTAGATTACATAAAGTGATCTTTGCCATTCATGAGGTTGTCTGTGGCGCCGACGGCAGCAAAAATTGCGGAGGTTTGCATTGGTGCGCTACGTCCGTACGCAAAGTATTCTCGTCCTAACACGTACGCCCCTTTTTAGGACGAGATGTACGAGAAGTTCGGACAAATGGATTTCATTTTTGTCTATAGGTACATACTATAGGGCAAAGTGCATGCGCTTTCATGTACTTTTAGTAGAGATTTGCCGGGGCACACATCTCGTCCGAACTTATTCTCGTCCTAAATTATTCTCGTCCTAAAAATAATAGAAAAAGAAAAAATAAACTGTATTCTCGTCCGAAAGTATTCTCGTCCTAACAGGCTACGCCCCTTTTTAGGACGAGATGACAGTAGGACGAGAAGACATTCGGACAAGTGGATTTCAATTTTTATACAATTTTTTAAATATATACTTTAATAAATAGAAATCATCTCGTCCGAAAGTATTCTCGTCCTACTGTCTTCTCGTCCTAAAACTAACGTACAAAAATTGCTGCGTCGGAGAAATGCGGCAGCGTTCTACCCCAAGTCACGGTCGGTTTGTTTGTTTATTTTTGCGAGGATCAGCTCGTTTTGTCACACAAGGGGGTTAATTTTTTTCCTCTCGCGAGGATTTGCTCACCCAGTAGGCGGCCTTGGGATGGATGATGAGCTCGGTAGGCGCAAAAGGAGTTTAAAACTTGCTGGGGTAGAACGCTGCCGCATTTCTCCGACGCAGCAGTTTTTGTACTTAAGTTTTAGGACGAGAATACTTTCGGACGAGATGATTTCCATTTTATTAAAGTATAATATTTAAAAAATTTTATAAAAATTGAAATCCACTTGTCCGAATGTCTTCTCGTCCTACTGTCATCTCGTCCTAAAAAGGGGCGTAGCCTGTTAGGACGAGAATACTTTCGGACGAGAAGACAGTTTATTTTTTTTTTCTTTTTCTTTTATTTTAGGACGAGAATACTTTCGGACGAGATGTAGTACCCAGATTTGCCTAAATTCAACTATTTGATAATACGAGTGGGTTAATTTTATTCCTCTCGCAAGAAAAGCTCGTTTGGAGAAAAAAAAATCAAACAGCTCTCCTTGCGAGAGGAAAAAAATTAACCTCCTCGTGTTTACAAACTAGTTTAAACTCAGGCAAATCTCAATGATGAATGAGCATGCGCGTTGCTGTGGTATCGTTATCTCATATGTACCTACCATCAAAATTTTTTTTCTCGAAAAATATAATAGGAAGAAATTTGGGGTGACCTCGCCAGTTCCACGTAGCCTAACTGGGAGAAGACTTTCATTTTTTCTACCTCAAAAATTTAAAAAAATGTTTTTAATAGAAGGGACGATAAATGATTAAATTGCGCTACTTTTTGGAAGTTCCCGTCGGTGCAGCTTACTTGATAATACACCTAGACTTTTTCTCCCTACTCCCTCATTTGCTATTTTAATATTCACAAAATAAATAAAACATTGAAATATAAGAAAATGTAAAAAAATAAATAAGGACTGAATTCATGCGGATAATTGCAGACTCGCAAGTTACCGTGTCGCCAAAAAGAGGTTATTACGAAACGGCCAGGTCCAACCCTCTCGAAAATTACTTAGTCGTGTTTATTTATCATTGAGACACTAAAGCATGAAAGCCTTTTATGTTTACGTCATGAAAGCATAATCGCCCCTCTTTTTCCTTATTTTAACTTTTTTTTCCACTTTAAAAACAAAAAAATCACGAAAGTTTATAACTAGAGATGTAAATTATGTTATAAATTAGCGAAAACGTGTTAGGTCCAAAAAAGCAGGAGCGATAATGACGATAATCCGTCCGAAACATGTTCACAACTTCATATATTATTCAATCTAATGCTTCTAACGGGAGAGAGGGAAAAAAAAAGGTTTTTTAAAATCTGACGGTAGCCAGGTAGAAAGTAGAAAAAGGATTTTTTTTCCCACCCAAGTTTTCACGGTTCGAGAGGCGTGTTGCAGGTTAAGGTTTAATGTAATCACAGGGGCTGTGAACTTTGGCGGCAATCTAAACTTTTAAGGCCGACTCAAAAAGGGATTCTGAAGGGGAAAAAATGCTGTAAATATTCAGAAAACGGTGAATTTACCTTTTCTGTGAACTGATTTTTAAAAAAAAATAGCATTCAATCACAACTTACAGTCTAGGAAACACATTTAATAAAACTCAAATATTTTTTTTAAAAAGCAACGAATAAAGAAGAAAAAAAAGGCCCCAAGTGAAATTCGAACCTACCCTGGGTTTCTATTGTTACTAACTGAGCTATGGAAGCCAAGTTCAATATCACAATATCGGAAGGCCCTCTACCTAAATCATAAAGGAAATCCAATTTTCTTTAACAAAATTAAAATTACAAAATAAGATTACAAAATATGAGATAGAATGATAGAACACGTAGTCCCTACACTTAAGTCCTCGTCGACTTCAGGTATCTTTTAGCCAATGAAGCTGCTGTTAATTTTTCGTAACCAGCTTTTTAAATTCTAGGTCTAACTTTTTTTATATTTTTTAGGCAGAATGTTCCACTCATACCTTTAATTTTTAAACATAAAAGAGGATATTGTTCAAAGTTTTTTTTTAACACCTTAGGATAAATTGTTAAGTTAAGAAAATTCATCATAAACGAAAGATATGAAATTGAGGTCTCTATTTGTACCGACTGATGTGGAAGCGTATCAGAGATTCCCCTGTTTATATAGGCACCTCAAAGAGAACTTATCTTGCATTTTTACTACCTTATATATTCCTTTAAAAAATCCATAAATTTTTCTTCTTATCTATTTATGGCACTTTTTAGATTTTTTAAATAATTATAGGTAATAATTAAGTTTCATTTTTTCAGAAAGTTAATTTAGACGGCCTAAAATCAAAAAAGAAACCATGAAGGTTGAACTCTTGAAGTTTATACAAATATTTAATGGAACATCTTAAAATAACTTCACATCTGAAAAGGAGAAGATGTCTTTGTCATGATTCAAACGAATGAGTTTCATTTTGGGAATCTCGAGATTCTTCACTGACTGGAAAGCCAAAGAAAAACGATTTCCCGAGCATCCTTTCTTCGTTTTTCTTCTCTATTTTTTTCTCCTATATTCCTTTCAGTCCCCGTATTTATCTCAACTTATTTTTACAGGCTAAATATTAAAGAAGAAAAATATCCTTCATTTTATTAAACTGAGAAAATTAGGAACAATTGATTAACCTTGAAAAATCAGCTACCTCAGTGTCTACCTGTCTTCCAGAACTTCATTACATAAATAAATAATTAAAAAAAAAAACTTAACCAATAATAGAGGAAGAAATGACTGTGATAACGGGTATCTCACGACGCGTTTCGGCTTAAAAAGCCTCTTCAGGTGAGCTATTCCCTCTATCATAATCATTTCTATCTTTTCACTGTGAACCTTTCTCCGATAGATTTAGTGGATACAGCGGGAACCCGGAAACAAACTGTCTCCCTAAAGCCCACCGTCGCACAGTGGTCCAAAATCGTCAAAAGCGCTCAAAACTTGGATTTTTCATCTTGTTTTTTTGGCCACTTGAATAGTGAATTGTATTAAACACCTCCTAAGAGTACTATTTCTTGAGTTTCAGGGCTTAAGGTGCTGCCAGTAAGCACTTATTTCAAATAAAAAATTTGAAATTTGCATTTTTGGTTTTTTATTAATCAAGGACAGCCATACAAAATTGAAGAATAATTTTTTCTTGATTACCAGTTTTAGAAATGGAGGCTTTTCTTACACTTATATGATGCAGAACCACCAGTACCTATTCATTTTAAGTCATTTGTGCGTTAGAAATAAATTTATACTCAATGAACCATCAATATATTTATCAGGTTATAAATACGAGATTCGATCGTCCGTGCACTTTTGTGCCTCTTTGTGTCTCTTATTATTAATCTCAGGCTTTTTGGGAACATATAGAACGAATCCTAAAAAGAATTAGGTGCGACCACCTGCGACCTTGTTGGCAATAAAGGCAATTTGGAAAATACGAATTAATGTGTTCTTCATATTGTGAACAGCGATATCAAATATTAGTCGCAACCTTTAATCCTCTGGCTAATGTTTGATCTCGATCTAATATTTATTAATAATAATTAATAATAATTTATTATATTAATTAATATGCTTTCGAATATCAACGAACGAGGACATCCTCCATTTTCTTCATCTTCCCGCTCCTGGATAGAGGAAACCTGCTCTAGGAGAAGTTGAGCTTCGTCTTCTAATTCCAGAATGGCAGATATTCGAAAGCATATTAATTAATATTAATAATTATTGTAAATTATTATAAATTATTATTAATTATGTTTATTATTAATAATAAACATTATTAATAATTATAAATAAATTATAAATTATTAATAACATTGTAATTTATTATACATTATGTTTATTATTAATAATAAATATTATTAATATGAATATTAATAATGTAATCCCAATTTCCTAGCTCAATATTCAGTTTTGAGCGCTTTTTGACGATTTTGGACCACTGTGCGTCGCCACCGATGGCGGCAAATCTGTCATAAAAATTAAAAACCAATAATGAGGTGGCGAGTGGCTCTATCTCTTGGAGAACGGTGGTAGCGGTGAGCTTTTGGGAGACAGTTTGTTTCCGGGTTCCCGCTGTATCCACCAAATCTATCGGAGATAGGTTCACAGTGAAAAGATAGAAATTATTATGATAGAGGGAATAGCTCACCTGACGAGGCTTTTTAAGCCGAAACGCGTCGTGAGATACCCGTTATCACAGTCATTTCTTCCTCTATTATTGGTTAATTGTTTGATAATAAAATCAACCCTTTGCGAAATATAAGACGCAATAAAAATTAAAATGTAAAAATAAAATAAGGCGGAAAGGATATATGGGAAACATGTGGGATGCAAATCCAGATCAAAGGGATTCATCTAGGTTTCCATTGGAAAAGTATTGGGCTAGAATCCCCAGGGTCGAAGGTTCGAATCCCACGGGGGCCCTCACTTTTTATCTTCTTATTTTTCATCTTGATTAAAATATCATTGGTCATCATAATATTGAAAAAAAAATGTTTTGATGGAAAATTATATGGTTCAAAAACAATTTATTATTATGAGAATGAGAATTGTTTTATGTCCGAATTCTCCGAAACCCGGCTCTGGGGGATAATAATGTTGTTGAACATGTGTCGTTTAAATTCGACTCATAAATTACCTGAAGCCTATAATTACGGGATGGAAAACGATCACGCTCACTTCTGATTCGGATAATCTCAATGTTGGGAAAAAAAAACTCTATAGGAAATATATTTTCCAAGGTGCAATTTTCGGTCTTTCTAGGCGCGTTTAAGACGTTTTTATGAAGTACGAGGTCTTTGGACTAGTTTTTCGTGGCTTCGGGCCAAACTATTATAATGGATAAAGAAACGCTCCTTCCCATTCGTATACACAAAACTATAAATTATGTCCATCGTCTTAACATCTGTTTTTGTCACTTTGCAATTTTTTTTTACAATAGTCTGAGCTTCCACCGACTTAACTTTATAAAAAAACCTCCCTCCAGAGTCACCTGGTATACATAGATATGAGGCGCTCCGGATACGAAGGGCGAACTCGACAATTTTAAAGTTTCGGTTTTTACGTATTTAAAGGGGAAAAAATGGCGAACTCAACATAAAATTATATGGGTGTATTCACCAAGAGGTCTAGAATCTGAAAATGAAAAAAAAACTGACGTCGAGGGTATCACAATAACTTCTTTAAGGAAGTTAAAAAATTTGTCCGATGTCGAGTTCGCCCTTCGTATCCGGAGCGCCTCATATGTATCTTGTGGTTTAACCTTTATTGTTTATTGATTGGAGGGGGGGGGGGGATACATATGTCGGGAAATCAGAAGAAGGATGTATGTAAGCCGGAAAATCTATGAAATCTCGCCGTCTTCCGACGTTGGGCAGAGGAATGAAAACTTCTTCACTTTACTCACAGTCTTTTATTCAGGACAAGAACCACATTTAAAATAAACACCAATTACTTAGTTTTAGAGAAAAGAGGACAGGAACTTCCTATCTGCTGGCTCTTCTCAAATTCCCACTCACGCACCTTCACCGAGAGCACAGATCTGACTACCCTCAGTCACCGGTCTCTATCCGAAGAGTGCCCTCACCCGCTCTCACATAAGGGCGGCTGTACCCTTTACACTTCACCTTCTTCACTTCTACACACAGCAAAAGACCAAGTCTACGCACAGCGAGAGGATGCACCTTAAGGAGACACTTACAGTGTTACCCTCTTCTCCCTTAAACCAAAAAAATATTCCAATCCCCGACACATTTTATTGCTCTTTTAAGCCAGTTATCTCACTGCGCATCTTAACTGAACCTCTCTTTTAGCCACCTAGGTGGGGGAACGGTCCCCACCCGTTTCCAGGGAGTGAGTACAGAAAACTGCACTGATCACGTAGTGTCTACACAGACGATTTCTAAAAAATTGCTCACTTTAAGCTTGACTTTAAGGTTGTTGTTACACCTCCATCAAAATAAAATAAAAAACGTGTCTAAAAGTAATCAGCAAATCGAAGTAAAATTGCCGAACTTAATAACTTTTTTTTTCTTTCCGAAATTGCGCTTGTATGTCGATAATATCGTCTTGTGTTTATTTTCACCTTATGTGAACTAGCTGAGGTTGGATATAGTGGAAAATCGTGGTGAAGAACGGCCGGAGGGGGGGTCACGAAACCTCACGATGTCGCATGTCTGACTTGTATAAAAAAAAATGTTTTTTTCAAGAAAAGGGGGGTGAAGAAACCTTATCCCTTTTCTGAGCAAACTAGCCCTCCGTTATAACCCTAATAACACACAAATGTCCACCCTGTAATATGAAAATGCAATAATTCCATCAAATTAGTCCGGGCCTTTCCTTTTTGAGCAAACAATAAGTTGAGACAACTCCGTTCAACGAGCAATTTCTCTTAGAAAATGTAAAAAGTTATAAAAAAAAGAAAGGAATGATATAATCTTGGGTGGGTAATTAGATAAGGAGGAGTGAAAATGCAATTTTAAGGAAATAATTAACTTTCACGAGGTGAATTTAAGTTGCGGAAATGGTGAGACAGGGACGCCTCCTAATTTTAAGGCGATAAATTACACTTTTTCCGAAAAATCTTAACAGGAATGTCAAAAGAAAATGCCAATACACAAAAAAAAAATATTTCACGAGATTTTTTTCTCACCCTTTAATCAAGCCACGGGATAACGTAATTTACCCTTGTTTCTAATTTTCTTTTCTCTGAGAATATACCCGGACTTTCATCTCGCCCTCACACATACTTTTTCCTCTAATCAACGACATTAACGCGCCCTTTTGAGAGGCCTAATAAATTTTATATACACGATTATTTATGTACAGAAACATATTTCCATCACGTTTCGAGAATTAAAGCGGTAAGAATGAGAGAATGGGACGACTCGTGTATTAAACGAGATTATACAAATGTAGAATCTAAAGTAGACTTTAAAGGATTAATTTAATTTATTTTAAACCTTTACACCTTTTCTGCTCATCTAGGTACTTTCTTATTCTTCATAATATAAATTAAGTTATTTAAATGATTTTTTACATCTAGGAGAAAGAAAAAAAACATATTGTGTCGCCATAAGGTGCATCCTTTCGCTATAACTAATGATTTTTGCAACTATGGGAAATAGCGGGGAAGGAAGATTTGTTTAAAAAGTTTACTTCTATGACTACTTCTTAAAGCGGAATCAATACTTAGTTTGAGAAAAGACGTTAAGTGAGGGAAGATGTTGGGGTAAAGTGTGGGAAGGAGAGGTGAAAAAAAAAGAGGAAAAATTTAATAATAGTCGGTGTGAGACATGTGGAAGGAGAGGTGATCAGCGACAGAGGTGGTTGTCAAAAGGCCGGCGGGGTAGTCGAGGGGTTAGTCGTGGTCGATGGGAAGGACGAGAAGACGAGGGTACTCCTCTTTGAGACCTCCTGTCCTCTATTATTAAATTTCTTGTCAGTTGAACAGAGTCGCCTCCCCCTCCCCCCAAGAACAATCTTGTTCCAAGTGGGCTGAAACCGTGAAATTCCCCTCGGGACCTACTCTCTCTGCCTTTTATTAAAGAAAACACGAAACAAAATGTTCTTCAATTTCAAAATTCCGTCCTTTTTACCCTCCACTTTTTTAAGTAATTAAAATAAAACTTCTTTTTGAATTCAAGGAAAGCTTAAAATTCTGAGTTTCTCTATAGACTAATGAGTGATGGTAGAGTGGAAAAGAGAAGGCCTTTGTTAGGGTACAATACCTTCTGTTTCGTCTAGTGCTCTCAGGGATATCGAGACCTTTTGTTGGACCCTCTACGCAGAAATTATACGTCATACGCAATACCTTCGGCTAAACACACACCGTTAAACCGTACAACAATGGTTACCTTCCCGAGTAACTCCCGTCAACACAGACGATGATGATGTAATTACATTGAACCTATTATCATATACTCGGATCAATAGTAATTACGTTTTACGTACGTGACTCCTGATTTGAAGCTAAATTATAATTTAAACAGACAGGTACACTGTTATACCTCCAGTTTCCGAGATATATGCATTTTATAGTGACTACCTCCGCACACGGCACATGCATTTTTTAACAGTTGCTTAGTAAGTAGGTACCATTGAAAACAATCTGCTCTAATGTACTAGCTATCCTAATTCCGCGAATTCCCAGATTATTAGAACAGCCAATTACTGGTTACTGAGTGATGGACTGTGAACTTCCGGCCTGTACCTGCTGAAGCCAGTTGGTCATTTTTTATTCTTCCAGTTGTTGCAGTCTAGGGTCTGCAAGATAAAATGTAGAATATGGTCATTGAAGTTATTGCTAGATTCAGAAGGGTAGTGGGCATTTCTTTTTCTGCTTCCATACGTTAATGAGAGTCATAACCACAACTCTGTATATACGAGAACGTTAATGAGAGTCACAACTCTATACGTTAATGAGAGTCACAACTCTGTATATCTTAATGAGAGTCATAACCACAACTCTGTATACGTTAATGAGAGTCACAACTCTGTATATACGTCAATGAGAGTCACAACTCTGTATATTAATGAGAGTCCACAACTCTGTATACACGTTAATGAGAGTCACAACTCTGTATATACGTTAATGAGAGTCACAACTCTGTATATCTTAATGAGAGTCATAACCACAACTCTGTATACGTTAATGAGTCACACTCTGTATATACGTAATGAGAGTCACAACTCTGTATACGTAATGAGAGTCACAACTGTTATATCTAATGAGAGTCATAACCCACTCTGTATTACGTTAATGAGAGTCACAACTCTAGACGTAATGAGAGTCACAACTCTATACAATGAGAGTCACAACTCTGTATACGTTAATGAGAGTCACAACTCTGTATACGTTAATGAGAGTCACAACTCTGTATATACGTTAATGAGAGTCACAACTCTGTATATATAAATGAGAGTCAAACCACAACTCTGTATATACGTTAATGAGATAACAAACTGTATATACGTTAATGAGAGTCACAACTCTGTATCGTTAATGAGAGTCACAACTCTGTATATCTAAATGAGAGTCATAACCACAACTCTGTACGTTAATGAGAGTCACAACTGTATATACGTTAATGAGAGTCACAACTCTACGTTAATGAGAGTCACAACTCTGTATATACGTTAATGAGAGTCACAACTGTTATATACGTTAATGAGAGTCACAAACTGTATACATATTGGCAGTTTGTTTGCCCGCTCGTTATTGAAGAATGATCATTGGCAGAGGTACCCAGAGGGAGCAAGCACGTTTCTTCGGCTTTTGTTAGGACACTTTTAAATAAAAACTCAGGTATTCTCTTTGTAATCTACACTGATCTATACCGTCTTTTATACATGACTGGAATTTTGATCATGAAAAATATGAAAGTCTCGAAAATACGGTATAAAAGAGTAGCGTTTTCTGGGTTCTATTGAATTCACTGTGTGAATACAAAATGGGAGATTCCCCTACGTTTCAAGTACGTCAGTCACCGATAACCGGTTATCTTAAATCTGAATACTAGGATGTCTTGACTCGAGGATAAAAGATAACAAAAGGAAGCCAGAGGATCCGTTTTCAATAAAATGCTTATTTTCCTCGTATGCTGTATTTTTTTACCTACTTTTCCTATAGAAAACTTTCAAAGAAGTTCAACGATATCTAAGGGATAGTCAATAAAGATATCTATTAAACACAATTGGTGGCAGCGATTCGGGATTAATATGGAAAACTTTTTTTTTTGTTCGGACCTTTGTTCACCTCTAAGGGGCAACCTTTCACGATAATTCGGTGCGTAAATTTGATAAGGGTTATCAAGTTCCTCTCTATTGGCTCTGGTCGAGATATGCAAAGTTATTATAGGTCGGGACGGACCTTTACGTTGATAACGAGCCACCTTTACCCGACGTTTCATAATGTTTCACCGAAATGCTTTGTTTTTGAAAAAAGAAGACTTCTAGGCGTGTCAGTGAGGACTAATATGAGATGCTTTTGAAAAATGATTATGGGAGTGTGTAACTAATGAGGTCGAGTCTACACCTGTTCTAAGACAGATGCTGATGACAAGGGCCCAGAAGGTTTTGCACCTCCTTCCCTGACACTGGGGTTTTGCCTCTTCATTAATAAGGAGAAGGGTTTTGCTCAGGCACTATTAGTCGAGTGGGTGGATGTTTAGCAAAACAAAGCCTACCCCTTCTTCCCCACCACCATCACCCCGGACCTGACGTTATTACCCTGTTACACGGAATTAATATCGCCCCAAGATTATCCCCCGCCCGACCTTCGAGCCCTAAATTCATTTTCCGCTCCGGTTTAAGTGAAAGTATTAAAGCCCCCCGGGTCCCGTCTAATGAAGGGAAATGTACTTTTCGGCCTAAAGAAAGAGAGCCTTGGGAAAAAGAGTTTTTGGAAGTTGAGCATTAACAAGTGTGACTTGGCTGCATCGTTTAAACTCCTTTTATTTATATTTCACTTAACAACTCGTGATAAGACTCCTAACCGCTAATTTTCTCCTCCGTTTCTCCAATGATTTCGTTTAATTCAATAGCGCTCCGGAGTTTTCGGGAATTTCCCGGAACCATTAAACAATCCCTCCCGAAGGGCCACTTGCTTCGAAACTACACCCTTAAGTTTATAGATTCTTACCCTACCCTCAGGGACTCTCCTACCACACAACTTAAGACCTTTGAAAACGTCTTTAAGCTTTTCAAATTTAACTCAAGGATGATAAAATCCGATCTTTAGTCTATACAATCCTTTTTTGTTCAAGATTCAATCAATTGTCTTTGAGAAACACCTTTGAATGGAAAAGCTCTTCGTATCTCATTTCAAATCCAAAAGTTTAATTAAAACAAGCCGGGAAATCAATACTAATCATTATCAAGAATCAAAGTATTGGCAACTTCTTTAATTATTTTCTGACTTTTTACGTCGCTGCTTTTAGAGCTCAATGACCCAATTTGGCTCAAAAAGAGGGCGTTTATGAGAAGAAGGTATTTTTGAATTCCTGTTTTCGGAAGGTATCTCAAAATTCTCAAAATGCTTGACGTCTTTTGGAAACGCCGTCTCTCTTTTTGATGTTGACGAAGAATCTTAAGGCGCGCTACAAGGGGAGACAACGTTGCGTCAGGATTTTGCGGAATCCACTCTATTTCCAGGCTTAGAGGGCGAAGGGGGAATTATTGTCATCGCCCACCCCTTCAGAGAACTCCTTTTCCGTCCTATTCCTTCTACAAAATTGATATTTAGTAATCGGCTTAACTCGTTGTCTTCAGGGAGCTTCTGATTTGCATGAGTGAAGCTCTTCAATTAAATTGCTCTCTCGCCCGACCGTCGTGTCTCCTCCAACTCCGTCATTCCTCATCCCATCACCAATTAAAAATAAATTCAGACGCATCTCATGAGATGATTATAACTTGAAACCCTCGCACAAATATTTTTCAACTTGAAAAGATAGAATAATTAGAAAACTTTAAATAGGGAAACTTTTAAAATTAATAGCTCTATAGTTGACATCAAAGATTCCATTAGTCTAAAATCCAACACCAGAGTCCTTGATCGTCGACCTACGAGCAAATATTCAAAATAATTTTCCCAGAGAAATAATTATTCCCTGAAGAAAAAGAAGAAATAAATTCGGAGAGAAAAAAGGACAAAAGAGACTTCCAGGAATAGGAGGCTCTTTTGAAAAATGACTCTGTATACATCACCTGTAGCTTCATTGTGTCACCCCAAGTTGTTCTCAGGCCAATACAATAAAGTGGAAAAAAAAGAGATCAAATCCAAACGATTAGTGCGAGATTCTAGTCATAATAAAAACGATGCACGAAGCCTTCAAGTAAATCCTAAAACTTCCTACAAAGCGGATCACAAACTTTGTAATTTCCTCTTAAGTTATTCCAACTTATGGGCCACCTATTGAAATTCGAAACCGATAGGTTAAGGGTCCGTTACATCACATAAAACGGCAGCGTTTTTTATTTGAAGTTTTCACCCATTTCTCGAAAAAATATTGGGATTTTAATTTTTTTTTTTTTTTTTTTTTTTTTTTTTTTAAAGAAGTAGATATAACCATGAGCAAGAGGCTTACTCTTCCTATTGGTTAATCTACTCTTTTTTTGATACTTGTTGGCCTCAGGCCGTCACAAGGGGGGAGGGGGGTTGGACCCAGGCGGGGGCTTTCGCCATAATGCCGTGGCGCCCTTTTTTCGGGACCAAACTACCAGAGGAGTGGCCTAACTAAATTATCCACAGATTTTGTAGAAGGATATTTAATTGGAATTTAACTTCCAACCAAAAATCCTATACCCAATCGGGATCGAACCCCGGTCTCCGTGGTGGAGTTCAAGACTGAACCCACCCAGCCACGGAGACGGTTATTTTAATTTTTTTTTCTGTTTATTTCGCTGCAATCTATGAGAAAAATGGTAATTTTATCGAATTTGAATTTGCCCAATTTACAAAAAAATGACTTTGGTTAGGAAAAAGCTAAGAATGCTTTTAGATTAATAAACACTAAGAAATTTAAGTACAAACTCGTTTTATCGAATTTTTTTTTAATTTTAATTGTGGGTACACAAAATAATTTAAATTATTATCAGAGACAATACATCACACACAAAACAACTTCTTTCTTCTTTAGTGGTGATGAACCATCCCACAATTGGTGGCACGACGAACACGAACACGAATACAATTGGTGACCCGCGACGAACACAGCGAGAAAACAACAGCATGAACGAGAATAGCTTGCGGTCTTGATCTCGCATCGACGGCGCCAGCAATTCTTCTACCCTCAACTCGTCAACATTTCCGCACCTCTTCGATTGGTGGTTTGACCTCAGAACGAACTTCTCGACATCTGTGAAACTCACGCCACAGCTAGACAAATCGCCTGCCAGCATCAGCACTACAGCATCTTCGACAGTTTCAAATTTAAAAAAAAACAGCAGTCTTCTCGAAAATTGCAGCAAAACTTCAAAGAAAAAACGACGAAGTGGAAGGACGCGCCTTAAGAGCCCAAATAACTATGAAGGTAATTTTGAATTAAAAGTTTGGGTTAATCATTAGAACTTATAAAAAATTCTTCGAATTTGATACTTACAAGATAGAATAATCAAATGAGAAAGTCTAAAATATCATTATTCCCTTTGAAGTTTTATCTGGTCCCTGAAAGTCCGAGTTAGTCGATATGGTTGACTAGCCTCAATGCTAATAGGCAATATCTATGCTCAAAGGGTCCTATGTCTCATCTCCGTAATTAAACTAATGGTCATTAAAATTCGAGCGGTTGTAATTTGTAGAGAGAAGACATTTACCTTCGCTGGACTGCGGTTAATGTTTCGACAAATCCCGTAAGCCCAAGACGAGACGTGAGCTTAACGAGGGGTCCGACGTTTTACATATTTCATAATGAAGGCTTTAATTCGTCAGAAAAGGTGAAATGTTTTAAAACTTTCTCAATTTTTTTCAGTCTTAATAGAGAAGGGTTGTGAAACTTACAAACCATGAGGAAATGAGATTCTCAAGATCGGTTGCAGGCTGAGTGAAAAAAGGGAAATGAACCCAGTCAGGAAACCAGTTGGAAGTCACTCGAGGGTTGGAAAAAAAAGAGCATTCTGGTTCCGAATATATACACTACCACCTCTTTGACGATTGTTCATTCTCAATTGTTTTTCTCAGAAGACCTTATTTTTAAAGTTTCTATTTATTTAAAAAGACGTGAATTCTTGAAGAAATGGAGTCAAAAAGGTTACAAAACCGCTTCTAAGTTGAAGAAAACTATGCAAAATGGCAAACTCAGGACCAACAAATTTTATAGGTAGAAAAGTACTTGTTTGAAGAGCTTCCACGAAATATTCCTTTAGCAGAAGTAACATATAGGAGGGGAAGTATAAGTCAGGGGAAGTATAACGGAGGGGAAGACTAAGGGAACCAAAGTATAAGGGAGGGAAAGTATAAGGAAGGGGAAGTATAAGGAAGGGGAAGTATAAAGGAGGGGATGTTTTTTTTTTTTTCGCAAAATTTTCCAAGTTTTCAATTTTTTCAAAACATTTTCCAAGTTTGTTTTTCGAAAAATTTTCTTAGTTTTTTTTTATTCCGGTTTTTTTTTTTTTTTAATTTTCCGGGTTTTTTTTTTTTTTTTTGCGTTTTTTTTTCGAAAATTTTTTTAAGTGTCAAGGTAGAAATAATGGCTCTTTGGCCTACGGATGGCCTCTCGTAATGGGTAGAAATGAAATTTCTCCCTACAAAAAAAAAAAAATATATAATTAAAAAGTGGCAATTTTTTTACACCGAAAATTCGTAAAAAATATAAGGATAATTGGTGAAAATCGGCCAACGGTTCGGCCGCAGCGAATTTTTTAAAATTTCAAACAGACATATCTCCGCCATTTTTTCGAAATTCAAAAAATCGCCCTTTTACATTCTTTTCACCAGCTAAAGAATTCGTGTGAAAATTTGGTGAACATCGGTTGAAAACTATGGCCGTGAAGTGTTCCAGAAAAAATGCTACGGCCGGCCGGCACCAAAGACAAAGTTGAGATCGGCATAGATCCATACCGTCTGGAAGACCCCTCCGCAAAAACCCGACGTGGAGGGTATCACAATAAGGTATCACAATAACTTCTTTCAGGAAGTTAAAAAAAAAACACTATAACATGGAAATGAGGAAAAAATGCCATTTTAGCCTGACGAAATTTAAAAACTCAATAAAAAAAAAGTTAAAAAATAATTTTTGTGCCCTAAAATAGGCCTCTAAGCGACAGAAAATGCCCTTTTAAGTTCTTAATAACGCCGTCAAAAAGTAAGAAATCTAGTCAAAAAAATTTATTTGCAAAAAAAACTCCCATTTTACCAATTTTTTTGCCCAAGAAACCTCTTTTCTACCATATTTTCCTTCCAACCAATATTTTAAACAGAAATGAATTTTACAAGGATTTGCCTTTTGTGAGTTAGAAGTGGAGGATTTAGCTGTAAAACCGTTGATTTATTTAAAGGGAGTAGTCAATTGTTGGGGGGTCTTGGCGTTTTAGGGCTCTG
Organism: Orius insidiosus; assembly: GCA_014119065.1. Lineage (NCBI taxonomy): Eukaryota > Metazoa > Arthropoda > Insecta > Hemiptera > Anthocoridae > Orius > Orius insidiosus. Next base: position 649,865 of record JACGAQ010000020.1, read on the forward strand.
AATTATTCCCTTTTGTAGGTAAAAAAAAGAAAGAAAAAAAAAAGACGTGGAAGCCCTTTTCTGGAGTGGCTTTTAGGATTTAACATCGGTTTCAACGCCCCGATGCTTCTTGAATATTAAACGTTCACATATTCCATTTTTTAATGTTTAAAAAATTGGAATCCATATTTTGGACATTAGGGAGGCTAAACGTTTTAGTTATAGGGACATTGAATTATTTTAGGGTTGAAGGCGTACAAAAGTCCTTTTCCTTACCTTTTCCCCGCCCTTCACCCCCCTCATTTAAATGAGTACGTCATTACGTTGACATCACAACCACTTTGACGGCCCCTTTCAAGAAAGACATTTTTCTTAATAATGAGAAAAAAAGAAAAAAATTTTAACTCTAAATTTAACTTTTTTTTTATTCATTGTTATTTAAAAGTCCCTTTTGACAAGGGATATCTTCAATTATTTTGCTCAGAAAGGGAAAACAATAGCGCCATCACCTGTCCGCATCTTTTTAACCATTAACTGATTAATGATACCGACGTCCGCCTTGAAAAATAAATTATTATCCGTCTATAATCAATATCACCTTTCTCTTTTTTTCAATGGGTAAAAAAATGAGAGGTCACTCCGATAATGCATTTTATTATTAATTTTAATTTATTCTGCCTCTTTTGTTTGAAATTCAACCCTTCATGAGGAATTAATTCAAACGATTGTTTTTTATCAAAAAGTGAAAGCGTCAACGATGGCAAAAAAAAAATTTCGAGCACCAAAAAAAAAACTAAAGTTTATAACCTAAAAGCCATGTGGGTAGGAATATATGTATTTAAATTATAAGTCCCAGATATTATCAATTTATAGATGCCATTTATTAATTGTTTAATGCGGATTATACACCTGGAACAATTTGTTTCTAATCTAACTATTAAAGATCATTAACGTGTATACAGAGTTGTGACTCTCATTGATGAATACACAGAGTTGTGGACTATCATAAACGTATATACAGAATTGTAACTCTCATTACGTACATACAGAGGGTGACTCTGATTAACGTATAGGCAGAGTTGTGACTCTCATTAACGTATAATATACTTTAATGATAGGCAAGTATATTATACAGAGTTTTGACTCAAACGTACACACAGAGTTGTGACTCTCATTAACATAATATAATAATACTTTAATGAGTCAGAGTATATTATACTGAGTTGTGACTCTCATTAACGTATCTCAGAGGAGTGACTCATTAACGTGTATAAAGAGGTGTCTCTCATTCACGTATTACAGAGGTGTGACTCCCATTTAGGTATTTACACGTATGTACAGAGTTGTGACTCTCATTAACGTATACAGGGTGTCCGGAAACACATGGCAAGCGTCTGGGAGAGCGTTAAAAAGTGGTTTCACGAAAAAAGTTAAATGTAAACCCCCCTTAATTTAAATCAAAGAATTTGATGGTGTAGTTTAAAATCCGCCTGGATATACAGGGGGTCCCAGACACAACCTAACTTCGTTATTTCAGATGAGAACCCCTATTTTTTATTTCAGATTCGTAATCTACGCAAAATTTCAAGTAGATTTGAGTACTCATATGACAATTTTGGACAACTTTTAAAAAATGTCAAAATTTAGCGTTTTTTTGCGCTAAAATCCGTTAAAATTGACCTAGGAGACTCGTTTTTTTTAATTCCACTTATTTTTCCCGAAGAATCCAACTGTCTCAAATTGAGCATCTTCGCATTCAGCATCACGAGATTTCGTCGCTAATGGCCTTTTTTCAAGTTAGAACCCAAATTTTTAGTTCAGAAATGAAAATTAGCACTTGTTGAAAGGAATTTTTCTTTCGGACCACAAATTTTGAAAGAGCTACAGCGTCTTTTGTTTATGCATCAAAAATTAAAATTCCGTCAACAAATCGCTAATTTCCATTTTGAAGTATGGAATTTGGAGTTAAACTTGAAAAAAGGCCATTAGCGACGAAATCTCGTGATGCTGAATGCGAAGATGCTCAATTGAGACAGTTGGATTCTTCGGGAAAAAAATAAGTGGAATTAAAAAAAAACGAGTCTCCTAGGTCAATTTAACGGATTTTAGCGCAAAAAACGCTAAATTTTGACATTTTTTAAAAGTTGTCCAAAATTGTCATATGAGTACTCAAATCTACTTGAAATTTTGCGTAGATTACGAATCTGAAATAAAAAATAGGGTTCTGATTTGAAATAACGAAGTTAGGTTGTGTCTGGGACACCCTGTATATCCAGGCGGATTTTAAACTACCCATCAAATCTTGATTTAAATTAAGGGGGGTTTACATTTAACTTTTTTTCGTAAAACCACTTTTTAACGCTCTCCCAGACTTGCCATGTGTTTCCGGACACCCTGTATACAGAGTTGTGACTCTCATTAACGTAAATATACTTAATGATAGTCACGTATATTATACAGAGTTTTGACTCTCATTAACGTATTACAGAGTTGTGCATTAACGTATTTACAGAGTGACTCTCATTAACGTATATACAGAGGGTGACTCTCATTAACGTATACACAGGGTGACTCTCATTAACGTATTTACAGAGTTTGACTCTTAACATGAATACAGAGTTATGACTCATTAACGTTATAATATAACGTTATATATAATAACGAATATAACTGTATTATACAGAATTGAACAGCACTCGCCCCTAAAATTAGCTTCCTATACTTAGGCACAATTATCGGATATTTCTTAACAAAAGCTTATTATCGTTATTTTGGTCTACGCGGCTTAGGCAGCAGGATTCTAAAATGGAATTTTTCGAAAATGGAAAACTTACTTTTTGACTAATTTTTTTTTTAACCGGTGTATTTTGTTGGTTTCGGCGAGCTCTCTTTAAAAAAAATTATTGATAAGTTTTAGTTTATTGTTGTTTTGAAGTGATTTGAGCGATTTCACGATGTTTTGAAATAATTAAAACTGGGACAAACTGAGGCCCAAGGTGAGCCACATTGAAGAAAAAAAAAAGAACTGGTCTTTTCTGTCTAACGATAATCAACTTTTTAAGCCAAAGATAGAAAAATTCCGAAGTGTCCAATCAGAAGGCTTTTCTACCGGACAATTCGTTCGTTCGGACTCGGTTGAAGTAGGTTGTAAACAACGTTAAACGAATCTCAAGATTCTCGAGTACGAAAAGGGAAAAAAAAAGAAGACGGAAATTGACGAGGTGAATTTTTAAAACTGGACGTTGAAAAACAGGAAAATCGAGACCGGTAATAGCCACGGGGGGGCGTGTGTTGCCAGGAAGGGGAAGCAGGGAGGAGGCAGACCGCATCCTATTTGCGGTCCTGAATTCCAAGTCCCGATGATTCAGACATCTGCAATTTCGACGGCGATTAGAGTTCAATCACGTTCCTTCATAATGTCATCGCCAATACTACATATTGAGAGGAAAAAAATATTATCTATAATTATTAATTTCGACTTTATTACACCAAGCTGGATTTTTTTCTTCGGAAAAAAATGGCTTTTAAAATAATTTATGAGTCTAAAAGTTAGTTTGCTGAGGGAGTTGTAAAAGCTCTTTAACAAGTGTAGTTGAGAAGGCTTCTGGCTCATGAGAGTGATGAAGAGGGTAAGTTTGACAAAAGCAAGGCAGTGCCTCTGATCTCCCTTCACATGATTTATGTGATATGTTCGCTAGGACTAAAGCTAATTTATCAATCGCCTCCACTTCACCAACACGCCCGGCTACCGGCGATTCAGACCCAATGAAACGCCGAAAAAATTAAACTATAAAACATTCAAATTACTATGATTCCATTATCCTATAGATCGCGTTCCATTAGGCCGACAGCCATATCCATAATATAATTTGCAGCTCATTTAAAATTTAGAGAATGTCAATCATTGAAATGTCAGGCTTAAAATATCATATGCACGAATTCGCCGAATATTGGCCTCAGCAGGTAAATTCTCGGTAACTAGGTAACCCGGATTAGGAATCGTGAATTTCCCAGGTTATGTAGGCAATAATAACGTGAAAAATGCACCAAAAAAAGGTGTTTTTTGGCTAAAATACCAAGGGAAACGCTCAAAAGTCTGGTTAATGGTTATTCAGCCGAAATAGCCATATTCTAGATTTTTCGGCCAGAGTGCAAGGAAAATGTTATAAAAGCAGGTAAACAGCAGGTGGCTAGCTCATAAAGTAGATTAAAATGGCCGGTTCTGACCCATGCGGAGGTGGAGGCTGAGGTTTAATGGTTATTCTTCAGCTGAAATAGCAACAAAGCCCTATTCTAGATTTTTCGGCCAGAAGTGCAAGGAAAAATGTTATAAAAGCAGGTAAGCCAGCAGGTGGCTAGCTCATACAGTAGATTAAAATGGCCGGTTCTGACCCATGCGGAGGTGGAGGCTGAGGTTTAATGGTTATTCTTCAGCTGAAATAGCTAAAAAGCCCTATATTCTAGATTTTTCGGCCAGAAGTGCAAGGAAAAATGTTATAAAAGCAGTAACCAGCAGGTGGCTAGCTCATACGGTAGATTAAAATGGCCGGTTCTGACCATGCGGAGGTGAGGTGATTTAATGGTTATGCTTCAGCTGAAATAGCCTACAAAGCCATATATTCTAGATTTTTCCAGAGTGCAAGGAAAAATGTTATAAAAGCAGTAAACAGCAGGTGGCTAGCTCATAAAGTAGATTAAATGGCCGGTTCTGACCCATGCGGAGGAGGAGGCTGAGGCAGCAAATCGCGTTTTCTCTCCACCTACTCTGCCAAGCTATCCCCTCCGGTCATCATTCTTAAGAGCTCTTTCAACCCCCTGCCACCGCCCGCGCCCTATTCTAAATGAGCCACAACCGGCCATTCTTTTTCCATCGCCAAAATTCTATTAAAAAACGATTCACCGTCGCAAAACCTTAGTGGAGTCCACACTTAAGATTTTATCAAAAATTTTGAGTTCTTGATCCAGGATTAATGGCGTTTTTCTTTTTAAAAGCGAGTAGAAAACGTAAAGGCTGAGAACGCAAAAAGGGCTAATGAAGATATGGAAGGAGTGACAGAGTGTATTCAAAGCGATGTATTGTAAGGTAGAGAGGTAAGGGCTCCGTTATCAGTACAATGGAACGATTTAGAGTAAGACGCCATTAGGGCCTCTACTGAAAGGCTAAGTGCTCCATTCCCTTTATATCGAGAAACCCCCGTCCCGGTCCCCTTTTCTCGCTGCCCGGTAGGCCGTACCAACCTTTTTAAAGCCTGCGGTACCTTTTTTTTCCTACCACAACATTTACCATTTCGCTCCGTTTCTCCTCTCAAAATATTTATTACAATCTCAAAGAAAAGGTTTTATAGATTTCAAGAAATCGATTTTTTTTAAATTCAAAGTTTGAGGAAGAAAATGATCTTTATTACACGTTTGTCCTTCCCTCTTTTAAAACTTTAATAAAGCATGCGGCTTCTATAAGAGGAGCCCAATTCAATGCTTTCTCTGCTTTAAGATCCAAGTCGCGTCCTCTTATTAATTTCTCGCTTCCCCTCAATTTTCCCACTCGACGACAAACCAGCCTTTAAACATCTCTTTTTATTGGACTTTTTTTTAGCCCCCCCGACATTTCAGACTTTCGCAATAAAAGCGGGCACGTTTTTTTTTTTTTCTGAAGAAAATTAAATTCATCATATATATTCATGATTAAAAACAAATATGAGATTTACATATAGTGAAAAGGGAGTTGTGTAATAAAGTGGTGCGTAGGAGGGGGGGCATTGTAACGGGCTACAGCTCGCCCTAGCCCATTATATTAATTAACAAAAGGGGGTTAGCCTAAGCTCAGAAACATGAATATGAACTGTAAGGGGATGAAAATAATGGCATCCCCCACCACCCGAACTCTAATGTAATTAAAATAGTCCCGTTGACCATTTTGACCCCTCAATATCCATCAAAAGGCTAATAATTTTTAAAAAAAATTAAAATCCTTAATTTAATTAATTTTTTTTATCACCCATAAAAACTCGAGAAATTAAATCGAGTTCGTAAACTGTTAGGCCTCGCATTTCTCGAAAAATATGGAAGGTAATTTGAAAAATTACGGCACTTATAAAAAACATAAAGAGTTTTACTTATAAAAAATAATGAAGAGTTTATTGAATTTCTGTAGAGAAGAATATAGGTTCTATTTTCGAAAGGTTTTAGTAAACAACCGAGCGGTTTTGCATAAAAACTGGATAACTGACAAGTTTTACGATAATAACTGGGTTGCCAACGGTTTTACCATGACAACTGGATAAGCAACCGGTTTATCTCTGATAAGTCGATGGCGAAAGGTTTTACCCTGATAACAGATAATACCCAACGGTTTTACCCTGATTGCCGAGAATACCCTAGCGGTTTTACTCTGACACTCAAAAACAACCGGTTTACCATGACAACTGGGTAAACAACCGGTTATAACCATGACAACGATGGCCGTTTTACCCTCATGAATACCCTAGCGGTTTACTCTGACAACTCAATAACCAACCGGTTTACCATGACAACTAGATAAAAAACCGGTTTATGTCTGACAAGTAGATGGCCGACCGGTTTTACCTGATAGCAGAGAATACCCTACCGGTTTTACTCTGACAACTGAATAACCAACGGTTTTACCATGACAACTGGATACAACCGGTTTCTGACAACTCGATGGCCGACCGGTTTTACATAACATAGAATACCCTACCGGTTTGACCCTGATTGCAGAATACCTAGCGGTTTACTCTGACAATTAATAACCAACGGTTTACCATGACAACTGGATAAAATACCAGTTTTCTCTGACTCGATGGCCGACCATTTTACCCTGATACAGAGAATACCCTACCGGTTTTCCTCTGACAACTGAATAAACCAACCGGTTTTACCATGACAACTGGGATACAACGGTTTATCCTGACAACTCGATGCCGACCGGTTTTACCCTGAAACATAGAATACCTACCGGTTTGACCCTGATGCAGAGAATACCCTAGCGGTTTACTCTGACAGATTAATAACCAAAGTTTTACCATGACCAACTGGATAATTACCGGTTTTTCTGACAACTCGATGGCCGACCGGTTTACCTTGACAATGAAAACTACGAGTTTTCTCTGACAACTCGATGGCCGACCATTTACCCTGATAACAGAGAATACCCTACCGGTTTCCTCTGACAACTGAATAACCAACCGGTTTTACCATGACAACGGGTAAACAACCAGTTTTCTCTGACAATTCGATGGCCCGATTATTTTCGCCTGACAGCAGAAAACATCCGTTTTACTAACTGAATAACCAACGGTTTTACCATGACAACTAATAACCAACCGGTTTTACACCGTGACAATGGATAAACAACCGTTTTCTCTGACAACTCAATGGCCGACCGATTTTACCGATAGCAGAGATACCCACAGTTAACTCTGAACTGAATAACCTCCGGTTTTACCATGACAACTCATAACCAACCGTTTACCATGACAACTGGATAAAATACCAGTTTTTCTATGACAACCGATGGCCGACCGATTTACCCTGATAAAGAGAATACCAACCGGTTTTCCTCTGACAACTGGTAACCAAGTTTTTCTCTGACAATTCGATGGACGACTTTTCGCCTGACAACAGAGAAAACATCCGTTTTACTTTAATAACTGAATAACCAAGGTTTACAACTGGAAAACAACCGGTTACACCATGACAACGGATAAACAACCGGCTTTTCTCTGGCAACTCGATGCCGACCGATTTTACCCAGATAGCAGAGAATACCCCAACAGTTTAACTCTGATAACTGAATAACCAACCGGTTTACCATGACAACTGGATAAACTACCAGTTTTCTCTGACAACTCGATGGCCGACCGATTTTACGAAAATACGTTATAAATGGGAAAATTTTCCATCTACGTCTTCATTAGAGCTGTCGATATATTTTTTATTCACAATGATGAGTTAGGAAGGTAATCATTAATTAATTATTCCAACGTGCGTTTGACACGCTACCTGTTAGTAATCCAAGCTGTAATTATTTCCATTATCATTACGCATCTTTGAAATTCGATATTTGGGCATCTTATTATCAATAACAAAAAAAAGGTCAAAATAAAGTAAAAAAGATCAAAGAATTCAATTGTGACCGCGTCCCGATAAACAATAACTCGCTCTTTCATTAACATGTCCATTACAGCATGAACGGAATCAATTATGAGACTTTAGCGGCGTAGTATAGAGGCAAGGTCTAGTGAAGCTGAAAATGTCGAACGCAATTAACCAGAGTTGACGTCAACAGACCGCTAATGAAGTGCTCACAAAGAAACAGGGTTTCATGGTTGACGCCGCCTCTCCCGGGGTCTCCCAATATAAAGTTACCCTGAAACATTGTTTAGTATATTTTCATTGAGTCATTTCAGATAATTAAAGTAAAAAATCGTGACCTCCTCACGGTGAGAGAAGGGGTGTGATGGTCAAGGTCTTGCAATGTACAAGGAGAATCGCTAAACATTCTCTCAGAACCAGAGATGTTGCGTATTCTGACCGTGTTGTTGATTCATTCGCTTCGGCGTCTCCGCAGCTTTTCCCATACGGGTCGTCTACATCAGGTTATACAGCCCGCCGCCATTGATATTCCAAGCGAGACTAGGAGGAGGTTTCAGAGCTTATTTACCAGGTAAAATTTCCACTTTTATAATCCTGCTTACTCACTTCTGATACGAACCTCCAGGGGCGTAGGATGTCAACGGAGGCTGCTCAAGACAAAAGTAGTTAAGGCCAAAAAGGTGGCAAATGAGAAGCCCTGAAAACTGAGTCCAGACTGCCCTCTTACTCCACTTTTAAAAGTACTTGTTTGAAGAGCTTCCAACGAAAACTTCTTAAAGAGTTAAAAATATAGGAGGGGGAAGTATACGGGGGGAAGTATAACGGAGGGGGAAGTATAACGGGGGAAGTATATGTCAGGGGAAGTATAACGGAGGGGGAAGTGTATGTCAGGGGAAGTATAACGGGGGGAAGAGGGAGGAAGTTAACGGAGGGGGAAGAAACGAGGAGGAAGTATAACGGTGGGGGAAGTATAACGGAGGAGGAATATAACGGAGGGGGAAGAAAACGGAGGGGAAGTAACGGGGGGGAAGAAACAGAGGGAAGTATAACGTGGGGAAGTAAGGAAGGAAATATAACGGAGGGGGAATAAAGGAGGGGGAAGTATAGGGAGGGAAAGTATAAGTGAGGGGGAAGTTTTTTTTTCGAAAACTTTTCCAAGAATTTTTTTTTTCGAAAATTTTCCAAGAATTTTTCTTTCGAAAATTTTCCGCGTTTTTTTTTTTTTATTTTCCGCGTTTTTTTTTTTTTTTTTTTTTTTTTTTTTTTTTTTTTTTTTTTTTTTTTTAAAGTTTTTTTAAGTGTCAAGGTAAAAATAATGTACTCTTTGGCCTACGTGTGCCTCTTAATGGGTAAAACTACGAAATTCTCCTACTAAAAAAAATATAGTTTTAAAAGTGCCAATTTTTTACACCAAAAATTCTTAAGAAATATAAGGAGTATTTGGTGAAATTTGGTGAAAATCAGACCAACGGTTCAGCCGCAGCAAATTTTTAAAATTTCAAACAGCCATATCTCCGCCATTTTTTTCGAAATTCAAAAATCGCCCTCGTTGCATTGTTCACCGGCTAAAGAAATTTTGGTGAAAATTTGGTGAAAATCGGTTGAAACTGTGGCCGTAAGTGTCCGGAAAAAATGCTACGGCGGACGGCCGGAACCACAGACAAAGTGAGATCGGTGTAGATCCATTTCGAATTATCCTACGAGGTCTGGAAGACCCTTCCCCAAAAAACTGACGTGGAGGGTATCACAATAAATTTCTTTCAGGAAGTTAAAAAAAAAACTATAGCAATGGAAAATGAGGGGAAAAATGCCATTTTAGTCTGACAAATTTAAAACTCAATAAAAAAAAGTAAAAAATAATTTTGTGGCCTAAATTAGGCCTCTAAGCGACAGAAAAAGCCCTAAAATGCCCTCTTAAGTTCTCAAAAACGCCGAAAAAGTAAGAAATCGAGTCAAAAAAATTTTTGCCAAAAAAAATCCCATTTTCACCAATTTTTTCGCCCAAGAAACCTCGTTTTTACCATATTTTCTTTAAGGAAGTTAAAATATTAAATTCGTAATCCTTGTTTGTCTAGAAGAAAAGCATTTTGTTTCTTCAAATCTAATTCCTGTATAGATCAAGCAAAATCCTCATCGAGTCGCGGATATAAGCGACATCCTACCTTCTTTTATCATAGGAAAATAGAAAATAACTATCGAAGCACTTTCACTGAATTTCCATTATTGTGGGAGACAGAATGGAACATAATATGCTAGAATGAACTTAATATATTGCACTAGAAAGTCCATAATGGGATCTATGACAAAGCTTTGAAATGGCGCTCTTTGTTGTCGCAATATTGCTTTAAAATAGCGCAAAATGTCAAAAGGGTATTTATGCTGATGAATCATTTTGCCACCTTCAAGGAGGAAAAATATTTAATTTATTTTGAAGTTGTTTGAGCGTATTTCGTGTAAATACCATACTAAAATTAATTTTAGGGGTGGGAGAGAAAAGGGCCAACAAACCGATCCTGTTGCTGAGTAATCGACTTTGTAAGGGTAAAAGACCGGCGACATTAATTAATTTAGCCTAACTCAGTATTGCGGTTTTCGTTTTAGTCGCTATAAACCGATGAAGTTCCTAATTGGAAGTCGGATTTCGAAAATACAACCAATTTTTTTTTTATTTAGATGACTGCGGAGTTGAGAGTTTCGAGTTTAAATGCCGTAAGAATCGAGGAGACGAATGGAAAGGCGGAAACGTTACGATGAAAATGGGCGACCATTGGATTTACGAGGATCCCAAATTACGTCTGAACCCGGGAGAACGTCTTTATTACACCGGGGCGGTAATGAATCGTGGAAAACCCTTTCCTTTGCATCAAGACGCTGAATGGATAGTTCCAGGTAATATATCATTTTGAAAGTTCCCATTCTGCAATTTGTTCATTTCAGAGAAACTCCCGTCCGCTTTTACTCCTCCGGTGGTGAAAGAGCCTCCGAAATGTCCGAAAGAAGCGGAGGATCGTTTGGAGAACCGACAGAACCCACAAAAAGTAATTCGACGACGGAAAAACCAACATCAGAAAGCACCACAGCAAAAGACAGTTCCGAAACCACTCCCAAAGCAGATCTACAACCCAAACTCCGAAAACAGATGAGACGACCACGGAATTGACTCCAAAGCAGAGACGACTGCCACGGAATCGACGACTCCAAAAGCAGAGACGATGACCGCCGGAATCGACGACTCCAAAAGCAGAGACGACGACCCACGGAATCGACGACTCCAAAAGCTACTACGCCAGAATCAACTCCGAAACCCGGTTGTCCTTGGGAAGACATCACGCCGGCCGATACGAAAGAAAAGCAGCTTCAGAACAGCTTAGGGCGAATCCAATGCGATTTGGCTGCATTTGCGCTAAGGACTGCATTACTCAACGAACAACTCACGCACGAGCTGATCGATTTAAAGAAACTCAATTACGCGACTGTGGCGAGGCTACAACGCCTAGAATCGCTCACGAGATCTCCCAAGAAACCTACCGTACCCATTTTAAATCAACCTGTACTTTTGTGGCAATACCATTTTGATTTATATTTAATTTATAAGGGCATTCTGGACGTTTAATTTTCTAGAAAGGGCCCAATGGTATAATTAATAACGCTGAAGAAATGTCTGGGAAAATTAAGGGTTGTAATAAAAATAAATGGGAGGGTTATCAGGGTTGACGACTCGAGTCATTAAAACGAATTTCCTCTCGTTGAAATTTTTTCAGGAATGTTTTTAATGCTAATTATTTCAATTTGAGATTAAGCCGTCTGATGATTTTTTTTCCTTCCTCTCGTCGAGTTTTAAGTGGAAAAAGGTTGTAAAAAATGAGGAGGAGGAGCGCGTTTTCCACGGCGGCGTTGAATAAATGGCGAATCAATTCTCAGATGTGTTTCATGAGGCGTGGGAAGCCTTGATAAGAAACCTGGGGATTTATTCAACACTTTTATGTCGGGGAGCTTCGCCGCGGGGAGGGAGGATAGGACCCGCCGCCGCTACCCGAGGAAGCCACCTGATAGTCGACTCTGCGTAAACATTGAATATAGATAAAGCAAGATTTATAGAAGGGTCGCCCCACGCTTTACATTGTTGTCGGATTTATGTCCTATCATCTTTCTGTTCTTCTTAAACCAAACATTTCACCCCCAATTCTTTTCTATTAAAAACCCAATTTCCTTTTCAATAATTAAAAAAATTTAAATTGCAACGGCCGCAGCGAAACTTGAAGCAGGCAGATCTTCAACAATTTTGAAAAAAAAACTCATCGATTTCAAAGATTTTAGGGACAAAAACAACGAAAACATCCAAAAGTACTGGTTTGAAGAGCTTCCAACGAAAACTTCCTTTAAGAGAAGTAACAATATAGGGGGAAATAACGGAGGGTACTAACGGAGGGGAAGTATAACAGAGGGGAAGTAGAGGGGAAGTATAAGTCAGGAAGCATAAGAGAGGGGAAGTAAAACGGAGAGTACGTACACGGAGGGGGAAGTATAGGGGGGAAGTATAACAGAGGGGTAAGTATAAGTCAGGGAAGTGTAGAAGAATATTTCGGATGAAATAAAATGCTTGATTAATTCGTATGAATTATATTTCAATAATGACAACTGATATTAAATCATATGATAGCGCGAAACCGCTACAGAAGTATAACAGAGGGGAAGTATAACGGAGGGGGAAGTATAACGGAGGGGGAAGTAGGAGGGGGAAGTATAACGGAGGGAAATTTTCCGGGTTTTCTTTTTTTATTTTGCGCTTTTTTTTAGAAAAAATTTGCAAATTTTTTTTTTTCGAAAATTTTCTTAAGTCAAGGTAGAAATAATGGGCAGTTTGGCCTACGGATGCCTCTCGTAACAGGTGGAAGTATGAAATTTCTCCCTACTAAAAAAATAATAATTAAAAGTGGCTATTTTTTTACACCAAAATTCTTAAAATATAAGGAGTATTGGTGAAATTTGGTGAAAATCGGACAAACGGTTCGGCCGCAGCGAATTTTTTAAATTTCAAACAGACATATCTCCGCCATTTTTTAAAAATTCAAAATCGCCATCGTTAGTTTCTTGTTCACCGACTAAAAGTGTGAAAATTTGGTGAAAATCGGATAAAAACTGTGGAAAAGTGTTCCGAAAAAATGCTACGGCCGGCCGGCACCACAGACAAAGTTTGAGATCGGTAAAGATCAATATTCGAATTGACCCTCCGGGGTCTGGAAGACCCTTCCCCAAAAACTCGACGTGGAGGGTATCACAATAACTTCTTTAAGGAAGTTAATAGGAGAGATGGATAATTGGACTAAAAAACTGCCTCCTAGATTGCCTTTTTCTACGCGTTTTACATTTTTACATGTCCACCAACATATTTCAGATTTAAAAAAATAATTAACTAATCTAGCTTTGTCATGAATATTTTCCTGAAGTGAGAGGCGTAATTTAAAAATCCAGGAATTCCATTCTACTTAATAATGCCTCTCGTTCTCCCTTATAGGAGCAAAAGGGAGAGGAATAACGAGGGAACTAATTAGCCTAAATAAGAAGATAAATCATAGTAATGCTACAAAGGAGAGCCAATTAAAATCAATTAAGGAAGAGAAGTTATTAACGTGGTGGAAAGACTCTTTTGGCAACAAACACATCGTTTTCTTTAAAATCGAGGTTAAAATGTTCTTAAAAAAAAAGTTTAAAAGTGTTTGGGTCGATATGTACAGTTTGAGTTAGCAGGATTAACACAAAAGGGCGATAGAAGCGGGAAATGAAACAAAAAAAAAGTTATGAGTCTAATTGTGGTGTTGGGTCTCTATTGTAGCCATGATAAATAAGTGGTCGTGAAAGAAGAGGGAGGGCGCGAGGGGTTGGGCTAGACAATGGAGCTCACTCAGCCGTACTCGCTGATAAACTCGACCCCCCCGCAGCACGAATGCCATCAACCCCCCCTCGCCATGTTGCCAATCCCCGGACGACACAAAATGGAACATCTTTAAAGGGAACCTAAGAGCCTTAATCTCTAGGCTAGAGCGTCTCTCACAAGGTACTTAAAAACGACGAGATAACCGGCGTTTATTGTAAAATTTACTCGAGTCTCATTTTATAGCCAGTTTCGTACCATATTAAACTGTAAAATCCGAAATGACGGGGCAAGATGAAATTGACTTTTTGACGGGAAAATTCTGAATTATCCACATGTATTCACAAATGAGAGAAGAAGCGCTAAATACCTACTTCATATTACATATAATTATTAGGGAAGGAGGGACCTAGGGTGAAAAAATGCGGCCGAATAAACCGACGGCCCTTATCTCTGCTTAGGCTGCAGTATTTCTGCTGAGGAAAACCTGCTTAACAATAAGGTAGAAAGTCTTCCTGCTGAAAAATACCCATTTTACTTGGTTTTCAATGTCTTCTGCCTAGAAAACCGTTATTGGGTTTCCAATATCTTTTATCAACGAACACCCGTTTTCAGGCGGCCTTAGACCTCTGCAAAGATCTAAGGGAAATGTTACAAAAGGCAGTTTAATATCGAAGTTATAGAAAAATGGAACTTGAGATAATACAAGAATTTTTTTTTCTCAAAATACAAGAAAGGATTTGATAAACATTGAAACAAAGAATCAGAAAACGCTCGCAAAACAGGTTCGAGTGCTACTGCTGGGGATTTCTTCTCTTTAAAATCTAACGACTTTTTCTTTTCTCAGTAGGCGAGTTACTTATAATTTATAAATAATAGATTTGTTCGAACCGCAGTTTGAAACTGGTTTGAAACTCCTGGAGCATGCGCAGAAGGATTTGGACGTCAACTTTTACCTCGTTCTGTTCGTTGTCCGTCAAATCTGAAGTCTTCTGACGTCAAATTTTATTTGCAAATCCTGCGCATGCTCCAGGAGTTACAAACCAGTTTCAAACTGCGATTGGAACAAAGCTAAATTGCTTAAATAGTTAGTCACATGAAATAAGTTAATTTATAGACGCATATCAGATCAAAATATTTTTACTACAGACCCTGTAGACTTTTCCTCCCTTTCTTCTTTTTCCACATTTTGTAAACGATACGATCGTAATCTTTGGGAGAAATAATTATTGCGGTGGTGCGAATGCTTTTAGGGTTAAAAGGTTTAGGTTTTACGGTTAAAATTTCTCAGTTTTTAGTCCTGTTCATTGTGGAACATTCCAGCTTCATTTCATCTAATTTTCACCAGATCACAGGAGGGCACTTGGCAACCAAAAATAAAGACAAAATGGGTGAATTTGGAAGAAAATCATAAACATAAAAGGTACCACGAGGGAAATACTAGTCAGGAGCTGGCCTCAACGGGACTTCCTTAAAGAGAGTAACAATATAGGAGGGGGTAGTATAACTGAGGGGGGAGTATAACGAAGGGAGTACAAGGAGGGGAAGTATAAAGGAGTGGGAAGTACAAGAAGGGAGAAGTAAACGAAGGAATTTTTTTTTTCAAAAATTTTGAGACATTATTTATTTCAAAAAAGTTTTTTAGGTAGGTAAATTTCGAAGAAAGAATCTACCTAAAAATGCAATGGTTTTTTTTCCAACAAATTTTCAAAGTTTTTTTTTTTTCGAAAAATTTTCAAAATTTTTTGTAAGCTTGCAATTTTTTTATTTTTCAAAAAATTGTTGCAGTTTTTTTTTTTTCGAAATTTTGTCAAGTATCAAGGCAGAAATAATGGGCTCTTTGCTCGAGGGATGCGTCTCTCGTAACAGGTGGAAGTTGAAATTTCTTCCTACTTAAAACAAATAATAAAAAAAGTGGAAATTTTTCACACAAAATCTTAAAAAATAAAAGGAGTAATTGGTGAAAGTTTTAGTTTTTCGGTCTATTTCTTGAGTTTAAAAACTCCCCTATGCTTCCTTCGTTCTACTGCTAATTTAGGCCAAGAAACCCCATTTCATCCAGTTTTCGGTCTATTCTTGATTTTCGGTTTTCTAAAAACTCCCCGTGCTTCCTCCGATTACAATGGAAGATTTTATAGAGACTAACACAATCTTCTAGGCAGTAAGTATCCGTTCTGCTGCTTATTTAGGCCAAGAAACCCCATTTCATCCAGTTTTTCGGTCTATTTCTAGATTTTTGGTTTTCTAAAAACTCCCCTTTGCTTCCTCCGTTTACAAAGGAAAATTTTAGAGAAATTAACACAATCTTCTAGTCAGTAAGAATCGGTTCTACTGATAATTTAGGCCACGAAACCAGAAGTTTTAGTTTTTCGGTCGATTTCTTCATTTTCGGTTTTCTAAAAACCCCATTATGTTTCAAGCATTCTTTTGAGCCTAAATAAGAAGTGAGGTTAAATTTAAAACTCAACAAATTCTTCAATAACTTTTTATTTAATATTTATACTCCAAACATCCATGCTATCTTTTTTTTAACTAAAAAAAAAGCATAAAAATGATAAAAATAACATTAAAATCTTTTAAAGCCTTAAAAAATTGAGATTAAACTTTTATGAAAGAAAAATAAATAAACTAAAATAAAATAGGTAGACTCTGAAAATCTACCTAAAAAACGCATTCTCCCTTTAGAACAAAACTTAGTTTTTCAAACTACAAAAAAAAATTTTTCGTTTAAAAAACACACAAAATAGTACAATTTATTATTATGAGATTAACAAGGCGGAATGAATAGCAAGCTTTCATCTTTTTTATATTAAAATATTTGGAAGCAACATTATTTAAATATTTTGACACTTTATTTATTAGACGTTTTTTAGTGTTTCAAACTCCCTTACAAACTACAAAAATCGATCACAAAAAAAACTATTCAAAATAAAAACTATACAGGCTACTTAGAAAAATCACAATAGTATAAACATTAAGATTATACAATTTTTTATATTGGAAACTATTTAAAGCTAGAAATTTAATATTAAGTGTTTCCTTTTTAGGTCACAGTAAAATTTGTAGCTTTTTATACCTAAAAAAAATTTTAGCAAATATAAGCTATTTAAGTTGCTTCGCTAACAATCTATATGAAGCTGAGGACACAATAAAATAAAGCTTTTTATTTTTTATTGCACGATTTTCATGCCCTTCCGGTAAACAAACTTTTGAAAAACAAAATTTCAGTCATAAAATTTTAATCTAAATAATAAAAAACGAAATTTGAGCAAAGTTCTTGAAGACTAGAGATGCAACGAGAATTGTGGTAACGAAAGATTATCCTGAAGCTATTGAGCAACAAAAATTTAGCGGAAAGGCGATTTGTCTATTTTCGCTGTTTGATCATCCTCTTTAAGAATTTAAGGTAAGCAATGTACAATTTTTAAAAACTTAGGAAGACTAAGATGCATTTAAAAACAAATAAATATTTGACACGCATATACTTATTTACACGATTGGTGTTTTCTCGGAATTTCCCGGAGAGTAAAATGGAAATTAGGGGGAAGAGAAAAACACGAAATTATAAGAGGGAAATTAACTTGCGATTTCGTGTCAGTGTTGAGATTCGTCATCGCTGTGCTGAGCGCCGTCGCTTCCTTCAACTTCGCTTTCCCAATCGTCGCAGCTACCATCTAAAAAATATTTAAAATTAAATTTTCAACTTTTTTTTTTACCTTGTGTGTTTTCTAACGATGACAATCTAGAGGCACTATCGCGCCAGTAGCGCTGAGGAGTTTTAGTACCGTTGCTTGACTTTGATTTTTTCAAAGTAGGTTTTGAATTGTCGAATTCCCGCCGGATTCAGAAGGCGTAGAAGCGTCGAGCATGGGCTGCAGGATGCGCCTTCGGGCGTTTATAAACCAGTTGTTCACTTGAAGTAAGGTCAGTTCGGTTTGCGCAGCGATTTGTCTTTTTCGTCTTCAGTGGGGTATGGGTGCTAAAAATAAGAATTCAAATTACTTGTGTGAAAAAATAAACGTTTCCCTTATCTTTTTAGGGGAAACATATTTTATTGTAAGGATTTTTTTTGGCGAAAACCTCGGTGAAAACAGATTATTGGGATATTTATAGAATTTCCCTCAACTATCTGGTCCGTAAACGTAAATTTTACAGGTTACTAAGGCCAAGAAACCCCATTTCATCTAGTTTTTCGGTCTTTTTCTAGATTTTCGGTTTTATAAAAACTTCCCTATGCTTCCTCCGTTTAAAATGGAAGATTTTAGAGAGAATCAATCAATCTTCTAGTCAGTAAAAATCCGTTCTACTTGTAATTTATGCCAAGAAACGCCATTTCATCCAGTTTTTCGGTCTATTTCTTGATTTTTGGTTTTCTAAAAACTCCCTTTGCTTCCTCCGTTTACAATGGAAGATTTTAAGAGAATCAATCAATCTTCGAGTCAGTAAGCATCCGTTCTACTGCTAATTTAGGCCGAGAAACCCCATTTCATCAAGTTTTTCGGTCTATTTCCTGATGTTCTAGTCAGTAAGCATCCGTTCTACTGATAATTTAGGCCGAGAACCCCCCCCCCCCCACCATTTCATCAAGTTTTTTCGGTCAATTCTTGATTTTCGGTTTTTTTTAAAAACTCCCTTTGCTTCCTCGTTTACAATGGAAGATTTCAAAGAGAAAAATCAATCAATCAATCATCAATCAATCAATCTTCTAGTCAGTAAGCATCCGTTCCACTGCTAATTTAGACCAAGAAACCCCATTTCATCAAGTTTTCGGTCTATTTCTTGATTTTCGGTTTTCTAAAAACTCCCCTTTGCTTCCTTTGTTTACTATGGAAGATTTTAAAGAGAATCAATCAATCAATCTTCTAGTCAGTAAGCATCCGTTCTACTGCTAATTTAGGCCGAGAAACCCCATTTCATCAAGTTTTTCGGTCTAGTTCTAGGTCTAGTTCTAGTCAGTAAGCATCCGTTCTACTGATAATTTAGGCCAAGAAACCCCCCATTTCATCAAGTTTTTCGGTCTATTTCTTGATTTTCAATCATCAATCAATCAATCATCAATCAATGAATCTTCTAGTCAGCAAGCATTCGTCCTACTGATAATTTAGGCCAAGAAACCCCCCCATTTCATCAAGTTTTTAGGTCTATTTCTAGATTTTCGGTTTTTTTAAAAAACTCCCCTTTGCTTCCCGTTTACAATGGAAGATTTCAAAGAGAAATAATCAATCAATCAATCAATCTATCTTCTAGTCAGTAAGCATCAGTTCCATTGCTAATTTAGACCAAGAAACCCCATTTCATCCAGTTTTTCGGTCTATTTCTTCATTTTCGATTTTCTAAAAACTCCCGTTGCTTCTTCCTTTTACAATGAAAGATTTTAGAGAGCACAATCTTCGTCAGTAAACATCCATTATACCAGTTTCTGATGTTTCCCATGGCATTTTAGCAGAAGCATTGCATTTTAGTGGATTTAAAGAGAATCAATCAATCAATCAATGAATCAATCAATCATCAATCAATCATCTATCTCTAGTCAGTAAGCATCCGTTTACAGCTAATTTAGGCCGAGAAACCCCATTTCATCAAGTTTTTCGGTCTATTTCTGATGTTCTAGTCAGTAAGCATCCGTTCTACTGATAATTTAGGCCAAGAAACCCCCATTTCATCAAGTTTTTCGGTCTATTTCTTGATTTTCAATCAATCAATCAATCAATCATCAATCAATCTATCTTCTAGTCAGCAAGCAGCGTCCTACTGATAATTTAGGCCAAGAAACCCCCCATTTCATCAAGTTTTTCGGTCTATTTCTAGATTTTCGGTTTTTTTTAAAACTCCCCTTTGCTTCCTCCGTTACAATGGAAGATTTAAAAGAGAAAATAATCGATCAATCAATCATCAATCAATCTATCTTCTAGTCAGTAAGCATCCGTTCCACTGCTAATTTAGGCCGAGAAACCCCATTTCATCCAGTTTTTCGGTCAATTTCTTGATTTTGGTTTTCTAAAAACTCCCCGTTGCTTCTTCCTTTTACAATGAAAGATTTTAGAGAGTACAATCTTCGTCAGTAAACATCCATTATACCAGTTATTCTGATGTTTCCCATGGCATTTTAGCAGAAGCATTGCATTTAGTGGTTTTTTAAAGAGATTTTTACATCTTAGTCAGATAATATCCATTTTACTAGTTTTTCTGGCATTTCCCATCGAATTTTGTCAGGAACATAACATTTTAAGGTTTTTTTAGAAGATTTCTACAAGCCTCTAGTGTAAACATCCATTTTACCGATTATTCTGATGTTTCCCATGGTATTTTGGCAGAAGCATTGCATTTTAGGGTTTTTTAGAGAGATTTTTACAGTGTTAAGTCAGTTAATATCCAGTTTACCAGTTTTTCTGGTATTTCACATAGTATTTTGTCAGAAACATAAAATTTTAAGGTTTTTTTTAGAATGATTTCTACAATCTTCTAGAGTGTTCGATACCGCAGGCAACTTTAGTTGCGCAGCGGGAAGCCTCTCTAAGATATTTGGTCCTTCGCTACAATACCTTCGCTTCCCGTGGTGCTAGCGACATGCAAAAACTCGCCATCTGTCAGGGAAGAAATGAACTACGTGATGATCGCATCACTCGTCGCTTTCTGCGCTTTGCTGGGCGCTGGGAGAGTGAGGGGAAGGGCGGAGCTAACTCAGTGCTGCGCCAGTGGTGCAGAGAATCTGGCGTCAGACACGGTCTCGAAAGGGTTAACATCCATTTTACCCGTTTTTCTGGTGTTTTGGCAGAAACATAGCATTTTAGGGTCTTTTTCTTTCTTCTCATTAATGGCAGTTTTAGACAACCCTTTTTACTTTTCCTAAATAAAAATAATAATTCATGGTAAACTTACAACTAGGTGCTGAAAAAGCCATGTCCGCATAATGCTAGTCGCCTGCTTAGGAAGAACTCCTCTTTTCTGTTTTTTCCTTATCCCAAGCGGATCGTCATCTTCATCACAAGATCCTCCACTTGTCGCAGAAAGAGAACCTTTAAAAAAATCTTAAATGAAAAGCACAATTTTTAATTAGTGAATTACCTTGAAGAAGACTGTTTTCTTGAGGCGGGGGACAAGGATTAGCACGATCTGAGAAAGAGGAGTACTTCCATGAATGCCTGGAGATGGCGGACAGGCGGGAGAAAGCGGCTGAGCGACCGATTCGCCCATCCCGCCCCCTCCGACCCCTAGAAGTCCACTCCAACCCACCGGTGACACCTATCACAACTAACCACATAGAATCATACTCTTTTCAATCTTTATCATCATAAAAAATTAAAATCCAAAAAGAAATTTCTTATATTATTGAGTTATTACCTGAATGTTATGCGGTGAATGAGGTGTGAAGACGGTCGGGCTGTTGCTGTCGCTGGAATGGCTGCTGTTGTTGTTGTTGTTTTCTAGATATCCCGCCGCATAATCTGACCTAAGAAGGTTCTCGCTTTGCATTTACCCTTAAGTGCGGTTATATAACGATTGCAGAAATCTTTACAGAGCTCCTGAACCTTTTCCAGTTCTAATAGATGGATTCTTAAAACCTGGATCGCCTTGATCATCTACACAGAGAAACATAAGGAGACATTTAATGCATATTTTATTATTTCGACCAAAGGAATTTTGACCCTAGATACAAAATATAGTGCAGTTAAGCCATAAATCTTAACCCTTTCGAGACCGCGTCTGACGCCGGTTTCTCTGCGCTACTGGCGCAGCACTTTTCCCCTCTCTTTGCCCCTCACTTCTCCCCGACGCTCCCAGTGAGCAGCAAAGCACAAAAAGCGACGAGTGATGCGATCATCACTCGTCATTCCTTCCCCAACAGACTACCAGTTTTTGCATGTCGCTAGCGCCACGGGAAGCGGAGTTATTAGATTTTTTAGAGAGGCTTCCCGCTGGCGCCGCTGGGCAACTAAAGTCGCCTGCGGTCTCAAACAAAAAGCACGAATGGCAACTATAGTTGCCTGCGGTCTCGAAAGGGTTAATAAGGGAGCCTAGTTACAGGATAAGGGGTGACATTGGGGTTGCAGGCTACCTCAATGTCAACCTGTCTTCCTGGATTACAGTAAAGAGAAGGAAGAAAAGGAAAAAGAGCAAGTTGAGGAAAAGAGCTGATAGACCTAGAAACCCAAAGGTCATAGGTTCGAATCCCATTGTGCGCCAAACTTTTTTCTACTTTATTTTTGCTTGCTAATTTGGTTAATATTAGCTTTGTTCCAACCACAGTTTGAAACTCCTGGAGCATGCGCAGAAGGATTTACACATCAAATTTGAAGGACCAACGATTTGAATGACGTCAAATTTGACGTGCAAATTGTTCTGCAGATTCTCCAGGAGTTTCAAACCAGTTTCAAACTGCGGTTGGAACAGAGCTATTCTAAATAAAAATTAACTTAAAAATATTTAAAAAAGAAAGAAATATTGTATTTTTTTTTTTTTTTTAGACCCATTAAAATAATTTTAAACAGGTATCTTTGAGAATAACTCACTAACTACTTCCAATTATCAAAATTGCTTTGAGTTAAACTTAAAAAGGGAAAGTTGTAATATGAAAATAATTTACATTTTTATATAATTCCTCCGCCATGTAAAAAAAACTTAATAATATTCAATAATGAAAATTTATGGACTTACCAGCCCGTCGATTTCGGCGTCGTTGACTAGAAAAGGTTTGTGGTCTCTTTCCTGATGCTGGACGAAAGCTTGGATGTCCATGTTGAAGCTTTCGGAGTTGGGTGTTTCTGCGAGTTGGGTAGCCTGTTCGCATCTTTCAAAAAGAAGGGCCAGGAGAGGAAAAAGAGGATGCCTAAAAAGAAGAAAAGAACATTAAAAATACAGAAGGTGTATAATAAACCTCAGCGCAGGATTTTTATAGCTTTTTGGACAGAAAAACAAAATTTCACAGAAGTTTTTTTGTTTTTGGACAGTGAAACCATATTTTTTAGAGAATTTTCAGTTTTCCTTGACGTTTTGATAAAGAAACACCATTTTTTCCAGTTTTCCCTCGGCATTTTGACATAATTTTACGCAGGGAATTCACAGGGTTTTTCTCGTTTAAAGACTGCAAAACACAATTTTTGCAACATTTTCATGAGTTTCCCTCAGCTTTATGAAAAGAAAACCCCATTTATACCAAATTTTTAGAGTTTTCCTCAACTTTTTGAAAGAGAAACCCAATTTTTAAGGATTTTCTCAAGTTTCTCTTGGTTTTTGAGAGAGAATCCCCTATTTTTAGTTTATCTCTACTTTTTGAAAGAAAAACCCTATTTCTATAAGATTGTTTTTCTTAATTTTTGGTTAGAGGAAACCTTTTTTAATAAAGTTTCCCTCGACTTTTTGACAGAAAAACCCAATTTTTACAGGATTTTCAGGAGTTTTTCTCCACTTATTGAAAGAAAAACCCAATTTCTGAAGTTTTGCTTTTCTTAATTTTTAGCTAAAGGACACCTTTTTAACTTCCTCAAGAAGTTACTGTGATACCCTCCGACCCCCTGTTACTAGAAAAGGGTCTTCCAGACCCCGTAGGATAAATCTGATAAGTGATCTTTGCCGATCCTGACTTTGTCTGTGGTGCCGGCGTCCGGCCGTCCGTCGCCACTTTTTCCGGAACACTTCACGGCCGCAATTTTCATCCGATCTTCACCAAATTTATACACAAGCTTCCTTTCACAGAAATCTTGAAAATGACGAGAGCTTTTTTCGAAATTTTTCAAAATGGCGGAGATATGACTGTTCAAAGATTTAAAATGAGCGCTGTGGGCGTACTGTTGGTCCGATCTTCACCAAATTTTCACTAAACATTCCTTGAATTATTTAAAAATTTTCCATGTTTTTAAAATTTTAATTTTCCAAAATTTTTTTACTTAATAATTTTTCTAGGCAGAAATGTGAGTCACTTCGCCGGCTCGAGGGCGGCCTCTCTTTGGCTAACCGTACTGAATTTCTACCTTGATATAAAATTTTCAAAATAATTTTTTTTTTTTTTTTTTTAACTTCCTCAAGAATTTTTTAACGGAAAATAAAATGGCGATTTATTAGGTACTTAATTTTTATTTTTTTTTTTCAAAAAACAGAAAACGAACAACAAAAAATACCTAAAATTTCTAACTTCCTCAAGACTTACTGCGATACCCACCAAATTTATTTCACAACTTTTACAAAATTTAGTTCTCCTACTTAATACTTCCTCCTCCTGTATCCTTGAGGAAGTTATCGTTGGAAGCTCTTCAAACCGGAACTTTAATAGAGTTTCCTCGGCTTTATATTTAAAAAAACCAATTTTTACAGGATTTTCTCGATTTTCTTAGGTTTTTGACGGAGAGACTCCATGTTAAGAGGATTTTCAGCAGCTTTCCTCTACTCTTAAGCAGAGAAACCAGGAGTTTTCTCCACTTTTTGAAAGAAAAACCCCATTTCTACAGGATTGCTTTTCTTAATTTTTGCCTAAAGGACACATTTTATAGAGTTTTCCTCGCCTTTTGACCGAAAAAACCCAATTTTTACAGGATTTTCTAGAGTTTTCTTGGGTTTTTGATAGCGAGACTCCATTTCAACAGGATTTCAGGAGATTTCCTCTACTTATTTGCAGAGAAACCCCGATTTTCAGGAGTTTACCTATACTTTTTCAATGAAAAACCCCATTTCTACAGGATTGCTTTCCTTAATTTGGCTAAAGGACACCTTTTGAATAGAGTTTTCCTTGACTTTTTGACAGAAAAACCCAATTTTTACAGGATTTTCTAGGGTTTTTGACAGAGTGATTGCATTTTAATAGGATTTTAAGCAGCTTTCCTCTACTTTTAAGCAAAGAAACCAGTAGTTTTTCACCACTTTTTGAAAGAAAACCTGATTTCTACAGGATTGTTTTTGTTGATTTTTGGCTAGAAGACACCTCTTTTAATAGATTTGATTGGTCATTTTACTACATTTTTAGCTAAAGAACCGCCATTAACTAAAATTTCAGTCGCCTTCCTCAATTTTTAGGCTTAAAGACACCCTTCTCTTAATTTTAAAAGATTCTTTCAATCTTCAGGTGAAAAAACAATTTTACTTCAGTTACCCTTGATATTTCAGCAAGTTTTTATAACAGTTTCCATTTTTCAGGGAACTTAACACTTTTTCTCAGTTTTCTGGCCAAGAAAACTCCCAGTTTGTCTTATTTTCAGTCATTTTGACACTAGGCAAAGGAACTAGGAAACGCAAGCAGGCTGCCAATGGGATCAGCTCGTTTTATGACACTAGGGGGTTAATTTTTTCCCTGTCGCTAGGATGTGCTAATTGAATTATGGAGAACTGTCAAGTTTTAAGGTTTTTGTCGTTTCACCATAATCACGTTATAAACGACGAAAATAGGCTTGCTCTTCGCTGTCCCTAGTGGCGAGATGTATTATGCCCAAATTACAGAAGCAGTTTTATGGCGGAACGACGGGTTCTTTAAAATGAAAGTTTCCTTTATGTTCAAATGCATTATGGTGAACGTTTTCAAGTACTTTTTTTAATGTTTAGTTGCAGATTTTTTATGGTGAACAGTAACTCGCGATTTGTGCTATTTCATGGTCAAATGCATTATGGTGTAAAATGTTTGGGAGGATAATTTAATAGAAAATTAAGCAGACAGAACATTCAGAAAGCTAGAAAAGAAAACCTTTAAGTTAACGGTAAATTTGAGTTTTGCTTACTTGTAGACCGCACGTTTGTCCGCCTCGAAAACCGCCTGATCCTGGACGATCCCCGCCTGCGATCCGACCATGTTTTCAGGATACGAAACCATCGCTATCGTATTCTCTTGCATTTCAGCCCATCTGAACAAAAGATAATCAATTAACGAAAGAAGAATCATTAAAAAAAACATGGTGTAAAAAGGAAGTAATTAAGTCAATTAGATCTTAAGATAAAAGTACTTAAACAGAAAAAAAACGTTTTAAAAACGAAAAAACTTACGTTGCTTTAGTGTCCCTCATTTTATTCGATATAGGACTTCCACATCCAGACATAATGCGAAATACCAAAAAATTTTATGTTTTCACTTCATAATATTTGTTTTTTTCAAGACAACAAAGGAAGAAACAAAATTTGAAAGTAAAACAATAAAAAAAAAGGATTATTTGAGCTAAATGGATTAAGGTTTTGAGATAAATTATTTTACAACGAAGGAGACAAAAGGGAATTTTTTTTTTACGTGAAGAGAAGAGATGAGCGGTGTGCGGTAGCGAATCAATGGCGGACGACTCTTTTGCTCCTCCCGGGGAAACGAGCGGAGACGAGTCGGGGGGAAAGTCGACGTCACCTTACGCTAGTAATAAAAACACCCGCTTAAAATTCAAAAAAACAAAGGCCAAAAATGGCTCATAGATCGGGAGAACACCGTTCAACATAACGCTTTCGCCCTAAAGCAGTTCACATAAAAAAAATCTGTAGTTCACCTTAATGCGTTTTCGGCATAATGAATTGCACATAAAGCATAAAATCATCCTTATGAGTGTATACATGTTGACATAATGCGGTTCACCATAATGCATTTGACCATGAAATAGCACAAATCGCGAGTTACTGTCACCATAAAAAATCTGCAACTCAACATAAAGAAAATAGTCGAAAACTTTCACCATAATGCATTTGAACGTAATACATCTCACCATGAAGAAAAGATTTAATACTTGCAGTTTCAACATAAATGTTGACGTTTCAACATAATGCAGTTGAACATAAAGGAAACTTTCATTTTAAATTGTCGTTTAACCCCCTAGCGTTAAAAAGTTTTTGACTACTTTCTGCAATTGAACATAAAGCTCTCAAAGCTCAAAAAATTTGAGCATAATGCATTTCAACATAAAGTGTTTCGCCATAAACAATTTTTTTAATAAATGCTAGTTGACATAAGAAAAAGTGCAAGTCACCTTGCACTATTCTCCTTGCACATATGGCGCTTCTTGCCATAAAAGCCTCTCTTTAAACTTATTGTTTCGCCATAAAACTGTTCATAAAACTAGGATAGCAAAAGAAGACTATTTTGCCGCTTAAAAGCGATTATGGCGAAACGACAAAACAATATTACTTGATAGTTGACCATAATGAAATTCAACATAAAGCATCTCACCATAAACTTGGAAAAGCAAGCAGGCGGCCAATGGGATCAGCTCGTTTTATGAAAATAGGGGGTTAATTTTTTTTTCCTCTTGCTAGGATGTGCTAATTGAATTATGGTGAACTGTCAAGTTCTAAGGTTTTTTTTCGTTTCACCATAATTGCGTTTTAAACGGAGAAAACATGCTTGCTCTTTGCTGTCCCTAGCGGTGAGATGTATTATGGCAAAACGACAGAAGCAGTTTTATGGCGAAACGACAAGTTCTTTAAATGAAAGTTTCCTTTATTTTCAACTGCAATATGTTGAAACGTCAAATTTTATGTCGAAACTGCTAGTGTTAAATCTCTTATTTATGGTGAGATGTATTACATTCAAATGCATTATGGGAATGTTTTCAACTACTTTCTTTATGTTTAGTTGCAGATTTTTTGAACGGTAACTTGTGATTTCTGCTATTCAATGGTCAAATGCACTAGGCGAACTGCATTATGTCGACACTTATACACTCATATAAGAATGATTTTTCAAACGCTCTCAGAAATACATATACCATCCAATTAATCCTACAACTTTGACGGATCATCCCATTTTTATTGATACCACCATCCATTTTGCCCATCTCTTCTTGTGGAAAGCAACAAAACTCAAAAGCAACCATTTATTTTGGTTCAATTTTTGGGATAGGGAAATACCATTTTCTCCTGATTTCGAGAGAATCCCTTAATTTTTAGGCAAAATTGCGAGAAAACAAATTTTTTTTAAGGGAAAACGCCCTTTTTATCCAATATTGGGTATAAATCATTCTCAATTTTTGGCGGGAACATACTCATTTGCCTAATTTATAGATCATCTCAATTTTTTGGCTGGAATATACTCATTTTGCCTGATTTTAATGATCATTCTCAATTTTTGGGCGGGAATATACTCATTTTTCCTGATTTTATTCATCATCCTTAATTTTTTGGCGGGAAATACTCATTTTTGCCTAATTTTATAGATCATTCTCAATTTTTTGGCGGGAAAATACTCATTTGCCTAATTTTATTGATCATTCTCATTTTTTCGCTGGATATACTCATTTGCCTGATTTTAATGATCATTCTCAATTTTTTGCGGGAAAATACTCATTTTGCCTAATTTTATAGATCATTCTCAATTTTTTGGCGGGAAAATACTCATTTGCCTGATTTTATTGATCATTCTCAATTTTTTGGCGGAAATATACTCATTTTGCCTGATTTTTCATCATTCTCAATTTTTTTGGCGGGAAAATACTCATTTTACCTAATTTTATTCATCATCCTCAATTTTTTGGCGGGAAAATAATCATTTTGCCTAATTTTTAGATCATTCTCAATTTTTTGCCGAGAAAATACTCATTTCGCCTGATTTTATTGATCCTTCCCTCCTTTTTCATTTTTGCGGGAAAAATGCGAAACGCTTTTTTATTATTTGATTGGGGTTCCCAAAGAAAAAGTTTTTTGAAGCGCACTCAATCTTAGAAGTTTGAAAAACATTATTCAGATATTTATTATTATTAACATAATAGTTTTTAGCTTATAAATGTTGTAAATTATGTAACTAAATATAAATATTCTAATTTTTATTGCGTATGTATTCCGCAAGGAGCTTGATTTTTAACTAATAACCAATAATGGAGGAATTTGCTTTTTAAGCCGAAACGCGTCGTGAGATACCCGTTATCACAGTCATTTTCCTCCATTATTGGTTTTAGTTAAAAATATAAATAATCTAAACTTCGTTCCCTCTAGATCTTTCCTTTCAAGGAATGTTCTACATTTCACCGATAGATAGCATTAAAAGTATCTTTTCCCACATTTCCTCACTCGCCCTTTAGGGACGAATTTCTTACTTCAGAAATGAAATTAGCTATTTTTTTGATGCACAACACAAAGATGCTGTAGCTCTTTCAAATTTATGCTCCAAAAGAAATTCCTTTCAAAAACCGCTAATTTTCATTTTATAAATAAAAATTTGGGTTCTAACTTGAAAAAAGGCCGTTAGCGACGCATCTCGTGATGCAGAATGTTACGATATGAAAAGATATATTATATTATATAATTTTTTAAAATTAATTATAACAAAATTAAGGAGGTATGATGGTTTTTAAGTGAGTTGCTTTGCAAATTTTTCGTTGTTAACAACGGTTTTCGGTTTTTCCCTTCTATCTCGGAAACCGTCGCTCAAAACGAAAAAATGTCCTAAGTAAAAGTTGTAGGTATTAAAATTTACTACATAAAATATCTTATTATTTTTACCGTCAGAGCAATACTTTAGGAGATATGGAAGTTTTAAGTTGGTTGCTTTGCAAATTTTTCGTTGTTAACAACGGTTTTCGGTTTTTCCCTTCTATCTCGGAAACCGTCGCTCAAAACGAAAAATGTCCTAAGTAAAAGTTGTAGGTACAAAGATTTCCAACAAAAATTTATTTGTTTATTATTTGCGTAAGAGCAATATTTAAGGAGTTATGAGGTTAAAACTAATAATCCTACAGAGCCTGTCTGAAAACTTAAAACCTTCATATCTCCTAAAATATTGCTCTGACGGAAAAAATAATAATATTTTATGTAGTAAATTTCCGTAGCTACAACTTTTACTTAAAACATTTTTCGTTTGAGCGACGGTTTCCAAGATAGAAGGGAAAAACCGAAAACCGTTGCTCACAACGAAATATGTACAAAGCAACCAACTTAAAACCCTCATATCCCCTTAATGCTGTTAATTAATTTTTTAACTGAATCGAAAATCGGGAAAAAGTTTTTGGTTCTCACCTTTCTAAAATTTTATGGAAATTATAAAAAAGCAATGATTAATAAATCGACGCGTTAGTTCAACACCGGCTATCTAATTTTTCCTAGGTTTTCAGGAGAGCCAAAATACGGATTATTTCTCATTGGAATCAATGCATCACCTTTGGCTAAATCGTGAACTACGCGTTTTTGTTGGTAATAGGGTTAAACTACCAACGGAATTCGATTCTCCACAAATTTACCATCAGAAACAATGCCAAACTCAAAGTTTATAAAAAATGAGATGAGCGACGAAATGTCAATAGAAAGGCCAGGCGGACTTCCCAGATTTTTATTATATCGAAAACAGTTCCCATCCGAAATCTAAAACAACATTTTTATTAAAGGAAAACGAAAAGAACAGGAAAAGTCTTATTTTTTATTGGACAAAACAGTTTTGCACTTATGTCACCTCGGTGTTTGTTTAACGACAGCTTTGCCCTCAGGCTTGATGTTTACGTGAGTTGACTTGGACATCGAAAACCCTTTTCAGAGGGAACTTTTTCATGGGGAAAAAATAAGATAAAAATACTTTAAATAAAATCAAATAAAAAAGTATATAAAACAAATTTCCTTCTGTCTCAGTCAATACATCTTTTTTATTAAAAAATACACAATTTTTTTCCCTTATATTGTAATATAGAAACTTATATTCCAGTTAAAGCATTTCTGGTAGTCCAATTTTTTTTCACAATCATCAATATTTTATGTGGTATTCAACGAAACCGGAATTTTCATATTAGTTTTTGATTAAAAAAAATATATACGGAAAAGGGAAAATATTGAAAACCAATCAAAGTTATCGGACTTTTTTTTTCTTTTTTGGCGGAAAAACTCAGTTTCTTTCATCCTTGCGGGCCAAATTTTCCTCCAAACCTTTCGAAAAGGATTATGTCGAAACTATTCATCGGATCTTCTTGCTTAATATATTTTTGAAAAGAGCTCATAAAACCTACAAAATGACCATCGGTTTTTTAAAAAAATATTTTCGTCGAAAAGTCACTTTTCTATTTTCCAAAAGAAAATTTTTTTCGGAAAAACAACTTTCTAATCCGTGTAGAGATTTACGAAATAACGAGAATTAGCTTTTGCAAAAAATTTTCCGATGATTTTTAGGGCCCAAATATAGGAAACTACTTTCCGCCTTTTTTGATTCTAAAGGTAATATTAAATTAATGAAGACAGTTATGATTTTTTTTATTTACACAAATACTTACAATCTATCATATAAAAACAAAAATTATTTAAAACAATATATCACATTCAAATTAAATTGGTTAATAGTTATGTTTCAAATTTAAATAATTTATTTACATAAAAAATGAAAAATTACGCTATTTACAATGTGACTGTGGTTATGGTTTTTTAATATCATGAATTTTTGTAGTTTTTTTTAATTTTTTTGATATGCCTCTGATATGCATTAAACATTTTGGTTTTTCACGAGGCTTGGACGTTCGAAATTTAAAATTCAATCAGTCGTTCGGGTCTGAAGTTCCGTTCTTAACGAATACATGAACAACATTGAATGGGAAAAAACGGAGAGAAAAAAACCAATTGTTCGGTTAAAATCACCTGATGAATATAAAGAATATTAGGATCGGCGAGATTTGAAGGATTGGCGCTGAGGAGACGGGTGAACGCCGTCGGCTGCTCGCTTCAGCCCCGAGTTTGTTGTTGACGTCGTTGAACAACGGCAACTCCTCGACTTCGTTATTGTCGGTCGGCTCTACAATTTTAAAGTTTGAATGCCACAAAAATCATTTTTATTACCTAGAATTGAAGGAGGCACGTAAACAGCGGGTTTTTCAGTTGTGGTTGAAGTGGTCGTGGTTGTAGTTGTCGCTAAAAAAATTAACGAACTCAATTAGTTTAATTTATTTAATGTTTATATCCTCTAAAAATTATTAAGTAGTGTGTAGACCCATGGGAAATACAAAGTGAGTGTTTCTTCAATAAAGCTCGTATCGAGAAGTTGGAAACTTAAATATATTTCAATTGCTCCCGGATGGGAAATTTAAAGGATTGGAAACGTGAAAAATGTCTGAAACTATTGCAGATACATTTAAAACTGTTCAGGGCTTCCCAAAGATTTATCCCTGAAGCACTTGGGGTTGGCAGCCTGGTTTTTTTGGAGAACCCAACAGGGTTGGTTTTTTGACAGAGAAAACCTATTTTTCAGGAGTTTTTCTCGGTTTTCTGACAGATAACCCCATTTAACTGCAGGATTTCTTTTAATTACCCCTGGAGATCTGCAGTTCGAATCCCAAACGAAATAGTCCACCGTTTGTGAAAAGCCAACTTCCGAGAAACTTCGTTTTAATTAACTAAAAAACTTTGAACTCTTTTTTACATTTTTATCGACAGAGAAAGAGAAAAAACATTCAAATCCAGTAGATTCCTAATCAAAGAGATTTTGAATTTGAATTAGGGGAAAAAAAGCTAACGTAGAATTATTCAAGCGGAAATCATTTGAAAATTCTCCATGAGGAGAAAAATAATTTTTAAATAAAAGCTCTGCTACTGAAAAAAACAAACAAAAAAACCCGACTTTGATCTTAGCCGAAAGACCTTCCTAAATTACGCTACAGCTGCATGCTAAGTAGCTTGTCAACGTGCTCTCAAAATAGAAGCCCTGTAGGCAATAAGGAATAACAGCAGTAGCGCCTATCTGGGTCAAAATTAGTGGTGATCAATTTTGGGACGTGGGTTACCCGTTAACGGAGAGCTACCCTTCGGAGTATGGAAATCGAATATCCTTAGCAATAAAACTACCCTAAATTGGTTATACCAGATGATATTATAAACGATCAATATTCGTTATTACTTATCTTTTGTTTCTTTGAAATTCCCTTTTTACTGTTAATCCTGGCCATTAACGATAAATGATTTTCAAAGGAAAATTGCAGACCTTTTTAGTTAATTAAAATTCCTTTGAAGCACCCTAAATTGGGTAAATTAAAAAAAAAAATTAATTTACCGGGAGTCGTGGTTCTTAAAGTGGTTGTTGTGGGTGGGGTGGTCGTTTCTATTTTTATTTCTGAAAAACGAAAAAAATTAGATAAAATGAAATATGAGATTTACCGTAAAGGTTGATTGTGCCTCGTGCGGTTCCGAGGAAATTGGAAAGTATGCAGAAATACTTTCCGAAATCGATTGTCCGAACGTTTTTTATGGTGAGGTGAAGGGTTACCTCGTATAAAGACCTCGTTACTCCAATTTTATACTCGCCCCTGAAGGTTTATAATAATGGTTAAAATCTCTTTTTTGCTGAATGCTTACCCGTATTCGTGGACTTCACCGATTTCCCGGTACCATGAGGTATTATCGTTGGGGAATGCGTGGAAATCGCAGCTGAGGCTCACTGTCGATCCTAGGACGGCTCCGATCACTTGACTAGACTGTTTCGTTACTGGGGCGACTATTTAGAAGAAAAAAATTATTTAATTTTTTTACGGCTAGCATTAATAATTTTTAAAAATTACAATATGAAAGTCACTCACAATTAATACGGAGGACGATCCTTTTGCTGACAGCGGGTGGGATGTCGTTTGTCGCTATGCAGAGGTAAGCTCCCATTTGAGTATAGTCGACTTTGACAAGTACCAACTTTTCACTGTTGTAGCTGTCAACTAAAACCAATATGAAAATTTCATTTAAACATTAATTAGTTTAAGGTCTTCTGTAAACTGCATAAAGAATTTTGGGTGCAAAAACATTTTAGCAGAATGAACACAGGAAAATGCGAAAAAAGGAGGATTTTCTGCAGAAAAATGGCCAAATCCCATAAAAAGGATGTTTCTTCGGTTCGGAAAATATTCGAAAAGTACGGTTCTGAAGGGCCTTAAAAACAGCGGCTGACGGCCGACAGAGAAGGCTTTCGCCCTAAAAGCACGCCCTAATTTCACTCGTCGTTAGGGTGAAATTAGGGCGTTGCATTTAGGGTGAGAAGGGCAAGTTTAGGACTATGACGAGTTACTTTTAGGGTTCTGATGTGTTCTGAAGGGCCTTAAAAACAGACAGGCTGACGGCCGACAGAGAAGGCTTTCCGCCCTAAAGCAACACGCCCTAATTTCACTCTCGTCGTTAGGGTGAAATTAGGCGTTGCATTTAGGGTGAGAAGGGCAAGTTTAGGACTTATGACGAGTTACTTTTAGGGTTCGATGAGGTTCTGAAGGGCCTTAAAAACAGAGGCTGACGGCCGACAGAGAAGCTTTCCGCCCTAAAGCAACACGCCCTAATTTCACTCTCGTCGTTAGGGTGAAATTAGGCGTTGCATTTAGGGTGAGAAGGGCAAGTTTGGACTTATGACGAGTTACTTTTAGGGTTCAGATGCGGTTCT
This sequence comes from Orius insidiosus, assembly GCA_014119065.1. NCBI lineage: Eukaryota > Metazoa > Arthropoda > Insecta > Hemiptera > Anthocoridae > Orius > Orius insidiosus. The sequence goes on from JACGAQ010000020.1 coordinate 684,085, forward strand.
GAAGGGCCTTAAAAACAGACGGCTGACGGCCGACAGAGAAGGCTTTCCGCCCTAAAAGCGACGCCCTAATTTCACTCTCGTCGTTAGGGTGAAATTAGGGCGTTGCATTTAGGGTGAGAAGGGCAAGTTTAGGACTTATGACGAGTTACTTTTAGGGTTCTGATGCGGTTCTGAAGGGCCTTAAAAACAGAGGCTGACGGCCGACAGAGAAGGCTTTCCGCTCTAAAAGCAACACGCCCTGATTTCACTCTCGTCGTTAGGGTGAAATTAGGGCGTTGCATTTAGGGTGAAAGGGCATTTAGGGTGAGAAGGGCAAGTTACTTATGACGAGTTACTTTTAGGGTTCAGATGCGGTTCTGAAGGGCCTTAAAAACAGACAGGCTGACGGCCGACAGAGAAGGCTTTCCGCCCTAAAAACACGCCCTAATTTCACTCTCGTCGTTAGGGTGAAATTAGGGCGTTGCATTTAGGGTGAGAAGGGCAAGTTTAGGACTTATGACGAGTTACTTTTAGGGTTCTGATGCGATTCTGAAGGGCCTTAAAAACAGACACGAGGCTTTCCGCCCTAAAAACAACACGCCCTAATTTCACTCTCGTCGTTAGGGTGAAATAGGCGTTGCATTAGGCGTTGCATTTAGGGTTAGAAGGGCAAGTTTGGGACTTATGACGAGTTACTTTTAGGGTTCTGATGCGATTCTGAAGGGCCTTAAAACAGACAGGCTGACGGCCGACAGAGAAGGCTTTCCGCCCTAAAAACAACACGCCCTAATTTCACTCTCGTCGTTAGGGTGAAATTAGGGCGTTGCATTTAGGGTGAGAGGGCAATTTAGGACTTATGACGTTTTAGGGTTCTGATGCGGTTCTGAAGGGCCTTAAAAACAGAGGCTGACGGCCGACAGAGAGGCTTTCCGCCCTAAACAACGCCTAATTTCACTCTCGTCGTTAGGGTGAAATTAGGCGTTGCATTTAGGGTGAGAAGGGCAAGTTAGGACTTATGACGAGTTACTTTTAGGGTTCTGATGCGGTTGAGGGCCTTAAAAACAGACAGGACGGCCGACAGAGAAGGCTTTCGCCCTAAATGCGAAACGCCCTAATTTAGGGGAAATTAGGGGCATTTAGGGTGAGAAGGAGACTCCCAAAAATCGTACATCGAGGGTAATTTTATAACTCTCAATGTTTAAAATAATATAAAGGGTTATTTTATAAGTCAATCTAAAATCCATCTGTTGATAAATAGCAACAGCATGAGATGTCAATCGAATAAAGCGCTCTCTTCTACCCCTTTTAACTAATTTCCGGAATAATTGGGGGTGTACAAAAAGGGGGCAGAATGCAATACGGTTTATCCCGTCGCGTCGTTCTTATAAAAGAAAATGAGGTGAGGGAGTAGTTATAAGGGAGACGGGGTGCTATAAGGGTGAGGGCGGATGGGGGTGTCTGGCCAGTAGCATTCAATTACCTTCCCGTAGTGATTCCGTGGGTGGGGTCCCCGTAGTGGCTCTTCGCCAGTGAATCACTCTTTTCCTCCCCTCATCTCACCCGTTTCTAATCACACCCTCTATTAAACAACATGTAGCCTCCTAGGCGACACTCTCCTAAGCTTTTCCCTCTGATAAATGACTTTTTGTTGCCAGCCCACGTGAGAACATAATACTACTTAATCTGACGGATTTTGAATATCTCATGCCTACTTTTTTTTCAAAACCCTTAAAAAAAATTCACATTTTTTAATTCACCATATTTATGCAAATCCTTTCTATCTAAAATTTTTTCCTCCGCATACAAATATCATTTCTGAATATTTCTACGTAATAATGATTCAAAAGGGATCGACGTTACCAGTAGGTAATTATCCCTTCTAACTTAGAAAGGCCTTTTGTTCCGAGCTTTGACTAAGAAAGAAAGTTAGCTTCTTCTTTTGAATAAATTATTTAGAACGCTCAAAGAAAGTATTTAATTTTTTTTTAGTCATAAGGATGAAAGGAGGCATAAAAATTGGTCAATTTTTTTGGGTAAATTTTAGGAGGGGAAAAACTGACATAAATAATAATTAATATCTAAATCAGGGTATTTCAAACTTCAGAACATCGAGTACAATTGAGGCGCTCCGGGTACGAAGGGCGAACTCAACAAAACGTAGTTTCGAGATATTCGCATTTAGTTTCGGTTTTTACGTATTTAAAGGGGAAAAAATGGCGAACTCAACATAAAAATTATATGGGTGTATTCACCAAGAGGTCTAGAATCTGAAAATGAAAAAAAAAAAAAAACTGGAAGACCCTTCCACAAAAACCCGACGTCGAGGGTTTCACAATAACTTCTAAATTTGTCCGATGTCGAGTTCGCCCTTCGTACCCGGAGCGCCTCAATTCAGAAAACTTTTTAACTTCCTCAAGAAGTTACTGTGATACCCTCCGACCCCCTGTTACTAGAAAAGGGTCTTCCAGACCCCGTAGGATAAATCTGATAAGTGATCTTTGCCGATCCTGACTTTGTCTGTGGTGCCGGCCGTCCGGCCGTCCGGCCGTCCGTCGCCACTTTTTCCGGAACACTTCACGGCCGCAATTTTCATCCGATCTTCACCAAATTTATACACAAGTCCTTTCACAGAAATCTTGAAAATGACGAGAGCTTTTTTCGAAATTTTTCAAAATGGCGGAGATATGACTGTTCAAAGATTTAAAATGAGCGCTGTGGGCGTACTGTTGGTCCGATCTTCACCAAATTTCACTAAACATTCCTTGAATTATTTAAAAATTTTCCATGTTTTTAAAATTTTAATTTTCCAAAATTTTTTTACTTAATAATTTTTCTAGGCAGAAATGTGAGTCACTTCGCCGGCTCGAGGGCGGCCCTCTTTGGCTAACCGTACTGAATTTCTACCTTGATATAAAATTTTCAAAATAATTTTTTTTTTTTTTTTTTAACTTCCTCAAGAATTTTTTTAACGGAAAATAAAATGGCGATTTATTAGGTACTTAATTTTTATTTTTTTTTTTTCAAAAAACAGAAAACGAACAACAAAAAATACCTAAAATTTCTAACTTCCTCAAGACTTACTGCGATACCCACCAAATTTATTTCACAACTTTTACAAAAATTTAGTTCTCCTACTTAATACTTCCTCCTCCTGTATCCTTGAGGAAGTTATCGTTGGAAGCTCTTCAAACCGGAACTTTCTTGGGAACTGCCAATCAAATAATAAAAAGGCGTTTTCGCATATTTTGGTACAATCATAAAAAGGGTGTTTTCCCGCCAAAACATTGAGGACGATCAATAAAATCAGGCATTATGAGTATTTTCAAGCCAAAAAATTAAGAATAATCAACAAAATCAGGCAAAATGAGTATTTTCCCGCCAAAAAATTGAGAATAATCAATAAAATCAGGCAAAATGAGTATTTTCCCGCCAAAAAATTGAGAATGATCAATAAAATCAGGCAAAATGAGTATTTCCCGCCAAAAAATTGAGAATGATCAATAAAATCAGGCAAAATGAGTATTTTCCCGCCAAAAAATTGAGAATGATCAATAAAATTGCAAAATGAGCATTTTCCCGCCAAAAAATTGAGAATGATCAATAAAATTAGGCAAAATGAGTTTTCCCGCCAAAAAATTGAGAATGATCAATAAAATAGGCAAAATGAGTATTTTCCCGCCAAAAATTGAGAATGATCAATAAAATCAGGCAAAATGAGTATTTTCCCGCCAAAAAATTGAGAATGATCAATAAAATCAGGCAAAATGAGTATTTTCCCGCCAAAAAATTGAGAATGATCAATAAATCAGGCAAAATGAGTATTTTCCCGCCAAAAAATTGAGAATGATCAATAAATCAGGCAAAATGAGTATTTTCCCGCCAAAAAATGAGAATGATCAATAAATTAGGAAAATGAGCATTTTCCGCCAAAAAATTGAGAATGATCAATAAAATCAGGCAAAAAGAGTTTTTCCCGCCAAAACAAAGAAGAAAAAAAAGAAAGAGAATCCTTCTTGCTGGAAATAAAAATTGAGAATCCCACCCACAAACTGGAAATAGACAAAATTCAGAGCAAAGTTTTAAACGAAATTTTTCGATTATAGAGTTCCGTCGAAGAAGGAAATAGAATATTTTCAAGTTAGGAAGATCCGGAGCTTTAAATTAAGTTGAAATGGAAAATCTATTATCCCCATTATAAAGAAAATAGAGTCTTATTTTGCACTGCTACTTTTCAAAAAAGCCCAAAAATGAAAAATGCATTTTCGGGGATCGGCGGTCAAGTTTGATGATTTTTCCATACCAGTGGAGAAGCCGTTCGTGTTGTTATAAACAGTGAAAGTTTTAGCGTCCTCCCTCCGCCAAATTATTCTGGGGACGGGATGACCCCTCGCTTTGCATATCAGCGTCACGTTTTCGCCTTCTTCAACCACAGTGTCGGAGCTCGTTTCTGAATCGATAATGTCAGGAGGAACTGAAAAATAAAGAAGAAAATATAATTTTTATTGACATTTTGGACCACCCTGTATAGCTTTACGAGAATGATGACGTCCCAATAAAGGAAATATCGGATGAACCGATATATCGGAAAATATCGAATAAACCGATATTGGCAGGAAAATATCGGATGAACCGATATATCGGAAGGAAAATATCGGATGAACCGATATATCGGAAGGAAAATATCGGATGAACCGATATATCGGAAGGAAAATATCGGATGAACCGATATATCGGAAGGAAAATATCGAAAATATATCGGAAGGAAAATATCGGATGAACCGATAAGGGAAGGAAAATATCGGTACTAATATCGCAAATATCGATATTCCGATATATCGGAAGTATCGCAACAACCCTCGAGAGATTCTCCGTACTCTGCGTCATCATTCGCGTAAAGCGTGTGTTGCATTTTGGCGCAACAAATTTGTTTTTTTAGGTTTAGCATTGAGAGTTAGTCAAGTTTAAGGTTCTATAATAAAAACGAAGGGTTAAGGGTGGATAAAAGGATTGTTTGCCTTCCTCAAAGATTAATTTGCCTCCATTAACCTTCTGGGAAGCAATATCGTCGTTTGGTCGGTTAAAAGGGTCGGTCAAGTTTCCCAATAACCAATGACAATCGTTTTTCCTCCTCAACTCTTCCAATTTCAGAATGGGAGACTCCTATCCGTCAACACTCGACCAGCGAGTGGACGGAGTAAAAAAAAGTAACAAAAAGTGGAAGAAACCGGAGGGCCGAGATTGAAAACCTACCTCACAATTTTTTTCCCTACTTTTAGACCTTTTCGCCCAATTTGTCCTTCTCGCTTCATAAAGGTTTTTTTTACTCCTATAGCAATCGATTTCGCTCTTATTTGCCAAAGTCCAATTGTTTTTAACTCAGCCACCTTTGTCTTCAATTAATCACTCTAGTGTGCCCCCGGCGGACCGGTCGGGAAAAAAAGGCAGAGGCCTTGATTACAACGTGAAAGTTCAATTTGCGGGACAAAGTAAGCAAAAGAAATTTCAAATTAATTACCTCCTACGCTTGCTTTATAACAAATTAAATTTTTCATCAAACATAATAAAATGTACAAATCAATAATAAATTTTACCTTCATAAATTAATTTCATTTTCAATTTCATAAAACACGATTCAAAATTTATATTTATTTCTATGAAATTAACATTAAATAAATATTTTTATTTTTTTAAGTTAGAAAACCCATTTGATAATTATGTTTCTCGGGAGATTGATATTCGATTTAATTCAGGCATTCGGCCAATTTAATGACTTTACCAGGATAGACATGTAAATTCGGCAACTTGTGGAACGAGTGTTTTTGTAAATTCGGCCAACTTGTGGAAATAGTTGATATGTAAATTCGGCCAATCTGTAATGTATACTAGTATATTAACTTTCGATTTTGAATGCTAATTGGAATTAACGAAAATTAAATACAAAAATTGTTATAAAAGACATTTCAAAATAAGATTATTCAGTTAATTAATAAAAGTAATAATAAATAAATTGCTCCGCAATAATTTAATAAGAAGCGAAGTTGTATGTATTCGTATTCTGTGAAAAAAAAAAAAAAAAAAAAAAAAAAAAAAACATGTAAACGGCCGAAACCGGTCGTGGAATATCCGTTTTTTCATTCTCTCAAAATTCACAAAAAAACCTTAATAATTGATAAAATTCAATGATTTTCCCTGATATAAAACATGTAAACTTTAAAAATTCGTAAAAAAAAAAAAAGTTTTATTTTATATTTGTTTTATTGGTATATTTTTTTAAAAACAGACTCGCCTCAAGCATTAATTGGCCGAATTACTTGCAAGCCTAAAACCAAAGTTTGGCCGAATTTACCAACTCGTCAAGGGTCAGATTGATACGGGCAGGATAGGATTGGCCGAATTTACTACCGCCCATGTTTTTCAAAGGGGGCGCACGGAGTTTTTTGAGTGGTGGTCGAAATTAGGACATGTAGGGTATCACAATAACATCTATTTGAGAAATATAAGAATGTCTAGGTATCTAATTGCTGATTATTTCTACAGCCGATCTCGAGAAGGATTCAAGTTTCCAGTTTCATCAGTCCCTCATCCTCCACGAACTCTAATCGGTTGGAATAACATCCGTTTTGTCACGTTAAGTCTAAACCGGCTTTACCCGGAGTTAATACAATTTGAAATAATCAATTGACTAATTTATGGCCGATAGATTAGCCTGTTCAGACTTAACATAAATTACTGTTTATCCAGTGCGGGAGTTTTCAAGATGGAAAGGACGTAAACTTCGTGGGTTAGTGGTCAAGAGAGCAGATTCCTTAAGCGTTTAATGTTTAATTTGGGTTAGTGATCATGAGGATCAAAAGGAAGGTGCATAATGGGGAATCACTCTTCCGTTTTCTTAGCTCCCCTTGGCGACAACGCGTGAAATTAAGATTCAAATGAGTTTTGTTGGGAAAACCCAATGAACACAAACAAAACCCCGACGAAACGGGTGTTTCTACGCCAAAAAGTCGAATAAAACGTCTCTAAACCCGGTTAAAAAGTGACAAACGCCCAAACGCTGGATAAACGGTGGTTTTTAGGCTAGAAAATCGAGGAAAACGGCCCAAAAAACTTTTTTACCCCAATGCAGGGCATTTGGCGTGGTCGTGGGGACAACGGAACACAAGCCTCCACTGCGGGACGTGTGGCCTACCTCTTTTTGGAGAAAATCTAATTTTTTGGCCCATTTTTAAGAGTGAAAGGAAATTAATAACTGAATAAACTGAGGTCGGAATAATAGAAAAGCTCTCTGTAAGGTTGACATTTGAATCGAAAGGGCTTCAGTAAGCCCCCATGAAAAATGCACAACTTTTTTTTTCCCTTTCCCAGAAGGAAAACCATCTACAAGCTTGAAATATTACTAGGATCATTGAATTGTATTGAATTCTATCATTTTTTTGTGGTTTTATATTTTATTTCTCAAAAAAATACCTAGTAAGGTTCAATTTTAGACTTTTTCTTTTCTTTTTTCATTGGAATAGATTTTCGCATTTGTATGCGGGCGTCCTTTCCCGTCTGATCAGGGGTGCAGATGTGAAAACGGAAAAACATCCTGACTGAAATTCGATCTTTGTTAAAGCCCTCGTTGGAAGAAAATTGAGTTAACCCGGAGCAATATTGCTTTTTAAATTAGGCAGAGAAAGTTTTTTTTTGTTCGGCTTTAGTTAAGGTTTTAAAAGGGCTGACGGGAAGAAGGTTGACAGGGTTAAGATTAGGAAGTAGGGAGGACGCTGGCCGCCGTTATGGTCTCCATCCAATTAAAGCTTCACCCGAGAAGATAGTTTGTGTAAATAATTAAACGCCGGGAGGCTCCTGACGGGAAGGGTTAGTTCCTGAAAAAGCCTTCACTTAATTGTAAAGTTAAATTACTTGAAAGACTCAAGCTTCTGAAGGAGGTAAGCACATATTTTACGAAGCCCTCGACACCTCACACCCCTTCTTCACTTAATTATTCTTCTCCCAAAACGTCCTCCGCGCATAAAAAAAGGACTCTTCATAAAATGTATAACGTCATCATCTTTAAACCCAAATTTTTTTCTTTGTAGCCAATTTGAAGTGCACAAAAAAGGGCGGTAGTAATTCGGCCAATCCTATACCTGCCCGTATCAATCTGACCCTTAACAGTTGGTAAATTCGGCCAAACTTTGGTTTTAGGCTTGCAAGTAAATTCGGCCAATTAATGCTTGAGGCGAGTCTGTTTAAAAAAAATATAGCAATAAAAACAAATATAAATGAAAACCTTATTTTTTTCAAATTTTTAAAATTTACATGTTTAGGTAGATTTTTTTTTTTACAACTTACGCTTCTAATTAATTTATTTATTATTACTTTTATTAATTAACTGAATAATCTTATTTTGAAATGTCTTTTCATAACAATTTTTGTATTTAATTTCTTTTAATTCCAATTAGCATTCAAAATCGATAAAGTTAATATACAAGTATATTTACAGATTGGCCGAATTTACATATCAACTATTTCCTCAAGTTGGCCGAATTTACAAAAACACTCGTTCCACAAGTTGGCCGAATTTACATGTCTGTATCCCGGTAAAGTCATTAAATTGGCCGAATATACAATCGCCCCACAAAAAAATCCCCTTTTTTTAATAAATTTTGTTTTGTTTTTACAATTGGATCCTCGGCTCCGTTTTTACAGTAACGGTGAATCTTAAGGGATTAAAAGCGGAGGGTTGGAATTATAGAGGAGGGATATCCGTAGTAATTTGTCGGCGGTCGACCGTTCTATTAGCTCAATCCGTGGCCCTCCGACAGCTTTCCATATGTCGCTTCAGCTGCACCAGATGCGGGTGGAGAAAACATGAGCAGATGCTCACCCATTATCCGAATAGGTTTTGTCACATGACTCTATTAGGATCATCATACCTAGAGGATCCCAATTAAAACCCGACCCCTTTTAATCCGAACCGATGAATAACAAAGATACTTGACTTTTCCTAAGGCAATTTTGTTCTAAAATGACAAAAAATTAATCATCCTCTAAAAGCTTCGTGAGAAAGGAGAAAAAAAAGTAGAAAAGAAAAGTTTCGCTTCTCTTGTTTTAGATCAAACGCCATTGAAGGGTAGGGTAATTAATTAAAGAGCAATGCCGCGTTAAACGACCTGCCGTGGAAAATTACATAATGACCTTTAACTAACAATTTATTCTTCAAAGGTAAAAGATTGTTTAAAATTTTAACTCGAATTATATTTTAAAACGCGCTATTTGATATTTAAAACTGTGCGTTGGAGGGGACCTCCTCGGCCATTTTTCTTTTCTGTAGAAAATGGCCTCTGAAAGTCCGAAAGCGAGAATGTGGCTGAGCCGTCATGCTCGGATATGTAACGCTTCGGTTAAAGTCGACTTAAGTCGACTATGCGAGAGAGAAGCTGTCGGCAGTATAAGCTCTGCTTTCGGTTCTCACGTTGTTGGATTCACCAATAGTTATATGAAAAGCACTTACTAAGGTTGGCACTACCGTATAACCAGGGCTCGCTATGAATTCATAACCTATGCTGAAGAGCTGTAGGGATCATGGAGGTAAAAATATACGTCAAAAAAGTGAAACAAGGTCACCAGGCATTGGAACAATCTTGAAAAATTAAAGCATTCTTAAAGAAGTTATACTTCCTTAAAGAAGACGTGATACTTCCTTAAAGAAGACGTGATACTTCCTTAAAGAAGTATACTTCCTTAAAGAAGTGATACTTCCTTAAAGAAGTGATACTTCCTTAAAGAAGTGATACTTCCTTAAAGAAGTGATACTTCCTTAAAGAAGTTATACTTCCTTAAAGAAGTTATACTTCCTTAAAGAAGTTATACTTCCTTAAAGAAGTTATACGTCCTTAAAGAAGCGATACTTCCTTAAAGAAGCGATACTTCCTTAAAGAAGCGATACTTCCTTAAAGAAGCGATACTTCCTTAAAGAAGCGATACTTCCTTAAAGAAGCTATACTTCCTTAAAGAAGCTACTTCCTTAAAGAAGCTATACTTCCTTAAAGAAGCTATACTTCCTTAAAGAAGCTATACTTCCTTAAAGAAGTTATATTATACTTCCTTAAAGAAGTTTTCCTTAAAGAAGTTTTCCTTAAAGAAGTTATTGTGAAAGCCTCCACGTCGGGTTAGGGGGGGGACCTCCCTTGGGCGAAAATCCCATTATTTCTACCTTGACACTTAGAAATATTTTCGAGAAAAAAAAAAAAAACTCGGAAAATTTATCGAAAAAAGAAAAAACTTGGAAAATTAAAAAAAAAAAAAAAAAAAAAATTCGAAAAAAAAGAAAGAAAAATACTTAGACAATTTTTCCAAAAAGGTTCCCCTCCTTTACTTTCCCTCTCTTATACATCCCTCCGTTATATTTTCGTTCCCATATACTTCAACCTCTGTTTACTTCTCCTCACTTATACTTCCCCCTCCGTTATACTTCCCCTACCATATACTTCCTCCTCCGTCGTACGCCCCCCTATAATGTTAATTCTCTATAAGGAAGTTTTCGTTGGAAGCTCTTCAAACCAGTACTTTACCCACGACTTCTCCCCCAGCCAACGCCCCCACAAGTTTCCTCCATGATAGGGGCCCAATTGTCCAAAAATCTTTGCTTCCAGTAGGTTTTCTTACAAAAAATCCGTCTCTTCTACTGTAAAATTATGGCATTTTAGTTCCATTGTTATCAATGATGTATTTTATGTATTAAAATTTCGCTTTCAAGGGGGAGTTGAGTAGGACATAGGCTTTGCTCATTAAGCTGTCAGAAGGAGAGTGATGGACCACGTGGCGTGATAAGGCGTTTCTATGTTGCGCCTGGAGATTTCCAGAGGCTCTGATGGATCGCCACGTCCTCCGCTATTAGCCTCGATATATTACTTTCACATATGAACCCGAAGGGTAAAATAGAAGGAAAACCTTCTTTCCAATCACTTTTCACTTGAGAAAAAGACAGATCTAAACCACTTCACATTTAGAATAAAACCTTTTTTTCTCTCTCTCACACCCCTCGAACTTAATATATTACGTAAATGGAAAAAAATTTGTTTTCAGGTTTATGCGCTTTCTTATTTATTCGTTATAAGAAGTATTTGAACAAATCCGACCCCTATTTGCCTTAAGGGTTCTTCTAAAAGATTGCCTCTCCCACCTTGAGTCAGAATCTAATTGAGACTAGTTTATCTTATTTTCGTTCCCTCTCGCCTATTACATCTCCGGAGGGAGAGTATGATTTTAATTCGGAGGGTGACTACCCTTCTGATTGTTTCGTAAGTGGGAAATGGTGCGTGCTCTACACGCATATGTCACGATTTTTTAAGACGTGAAAATGTAAACTATTTGTTCTACTTTGTTTGAAATTTACAAAATCTCCTCGGTTTTGTTGTGGTACTAAGGGGGCTTAAGCCGGTTTAGACTTCTATCCGTTGTAAAGACCTTACGTGCCCTTAGATCCTAAGATTGTCTTCTCTGACAGATTTTAGCTTCCTTCGCCTACTTTAAAATAAACGAGATACAAAGAATTGAAATTTTCAGTTACTTTTGCTCTGAACAGGGTTAGTTTTAACTTTGACGCGCGATATTTAGGTATTGAATAAGACTGAGCCATCACGTTTAGCTCTGTAACGCTTCGGTTAAAGTCGGCTTCGCTACCGAGTGCACACCCTGCTGGAGCCTGAAAGTTTTTGCTATAGCACAATACCGAGGAGTATAACCTAGGTTTCTTTATAGAGTGCCTACATCTCGTCCGAAAGTATTCTCGTCCTAAAAATAATAGAAAAAAGAAAAAATATAAACTGTATTCTCGTCCTAAGAGGCTACGCCCCCTTTTTAGGACGAGATGACAGTAGGACGAGAAGACATTCGGACAAGTAGATTTCAATTTTTATACAATTTTTTAAATATTGTACTTTAATAAAATAGAAATCATCTCGTCCGAAAGTATTCTCGTCCTACTGTCTTCTCGTCCTAAAACTAACGTACGAAAATTGCTGCGTCGGAGAAATGCGGCAGCGTTCCACCCAAGCAAGTTTTAAACTCCTTTTGCGCCTACCAAGCTCATCATCCATCCCAGGGCCGCCTACAGGGTGAGCAAATCCTCGCGAGAGGAAAAAAATAACCCATTTTGTCATAAAACGAGCACATCCTCGCGAGAGGAAAAAAATTAACCCCTTGTGTCACAAAACGAGCTGATCCTCACAAAAATAAACAAACAAACCGACCGTGACTTGCTGGGGTAGAACGCTGCCGCATTTTCCGACGCAGCAATACGTTAGTTTAGGACGAGAAGACAGTAGGACGAGAATACTTTCGGATGAGAATACATACCATTTAATTTTAAGTAATATTTTATTCACACATTTTTAGGACGAGAAGACAGTAGGATGAGAATACTTTAGGACGAGAATGCAGTTTTATTTTCCTTTTTCTATTATTTTAGGACGAAATACTTTCGGACGTGAATGCAGTTTATATTTTTCCTTTTCTATTATTTTAGGACGAGAATACTTTCGGACGAGAATGCAGTTTGTATTTTTTCTTTTCTATTATTTTTGACGAGAATACTTTAGGACGAGAATGCAGTTTATATTTTTCCTTTTTCTATTATTTTAGGACGAGAATACTTTCGGACGAGAATGCAGTTTATATTTTTTCTTTTTCTATTATTTTTATGACGAGAATACTTTAGGATGAGAATAGGACGAGACGTGTGCCCCTTCTTTATAAAGAAAAAAAAATCATGGCTAGGGTGTGAAAATGAATAGGATGTATTGGAATACCAATTGGGAAAAGTAAAATCAAAAGGGAAGCCATCAACTGCCCTTTCTTTATGAGTCAAGTCGTGCATATACAAAAACCGAGATGTGAATTTTAACGAATGACCAAAAGTCAACTTTAGTATAAAAGGACCTTTTTTTGTAGATTGTTTATTGAAGGATTTTCCCCCACAGGACCTTTTTAATATTTTATATGAGGTATGCGCTAGGGAAGGAAGTCAAAGGACGGGAGAAGAGTCGGCTAATGACTCGTCGAGAGCGAATTCCCAGAGGTTCGCGTATGTTATTATGCAGATTATTAAGGGTGGGAGGTCGAAAAGACGTGGGGACCCTAACGAGACTTTACGTTTTCAACACTCTTGGAATTTTCGCCTCCCGGTGATTTACTTTCGGACGATGAAGAGGCGAGGGAGGCTAAATTATACTCGGCACCTCTTTCATAACTAGTGCGAAATGCTATCCTCTCTGTTTACACTTACAATACCTTTTGTATACCAACACACACAATGCTTTTATATTTTGTTCCTATAGTCTAAACAGCAGTAAAAGAAAGATGATAACTTTCCGCCCGGGAAACAGAATAAATAATGAAATATCATATCTGCTACTCATATTCATCATTCACAATGTTCCATATCGCAGCGTAAAAAAAATTTTTCTTCATAAAACAAAGCGACTGAAATGTATATTTTAACGCAATTCCAACTAAACAAAGGCAAATATGAAGTTCAAACGCGCCATCATTAATGATCCCATCATTCAATATTCTAAAATTTCTATTCAGTTCACATATTCTGACTCTCATGGGCGAGAATTTTTTTTTTTTTAAGGTTGGGTTTTAAAGGGGAATGATGTCTTAGTTATGCCCTTTTCTTCTTATTTTTAACATCGTTTTTATTACGTTTGAGACGCCCGTGAGGTCTTATTGTTGCCCCAGCGTAAAAGGGGAAGAAAAATCCGACCTAACGTTATTTTGATGTCTACTCAGAGAAAAGGTGATAAAAATAGGACATATTTGGAAGAAAACTTTTTTAGGCTCTTTATTAAGCAAGGGTATTAAATGAGACTGAGTCGTCACCTTCGGAGTGTAACGCTCATTCGGTTAAAGTCGGCTCATGATTGTGGGTAGCAAATGAGAGTGATTCGATTTGGATCCCCTGGAGTTCGCTCCCTTCGTGAAGTTTTTGTCGTGGCACTCCCGACAAGTATAACCAGCGTTTGGTTATAACCTCACTAGACAACGTACTTCGCAAAGGTAGCATTTAGCAGAAGTGTTCTCTTGAAAATATGTTCACCATAGGTGGAAAATGTAAGAACAAGGGTATTAAATGAGACTGAGTCATCACCTTAGTAGTGTAACGCTGTCGTCTCATGTACGTGGATAGCAAATGAGAGTGATTTTTTTTTTTTTTTTTTTTTTATTTCATTATATACAAATTAATTACAATTATGGTCCAGCCAGGACATTTTCCTTCCTATCGGCTGGTTCCATTTATCTACAACTATTTTTATTTTACAATTTCTTTTTATTTCTCACTATTTACATTATGTATTTGCAGTCCTTGTCTCGGTGGCCGAGCTTTTCTATTCCCTTTTTTACTTTATTGGATTGCTACCTATTCAACATTCAACTTATGAATTAAAAATTTAACAACTTCTTTTTTTGTTTCCTTTGTTTTTTCCTTTTTAATCTCTTGGGGAAGACAGTTCCATATTTTTGTTGCAATGTACTTCGACATTCTCTCTCCGTATACATTATGTACAAGTGGCAAAATGTACTTTTATTTTCTCTTGTTCTATCACTTTTTTTTTCTTCTAATATGTCTTTGTACTTAGTCCAAAAATAAAAATAACCTTTAAAAAATAAAACTGTCTAGGCCCAAGTGTTTCACATATTTCTAAATTCATTTTGAAATCCTTCTTATTTGTTATCATTTTTAACGTTTTTCCTGGCTCTCTTATCACTTCGAGATTGCTTTTTGCTGCGCTTCCATAGCATTCCACCCCATATCTATTAAGGATTCGAAAATTGCCTTATAATGCAAATCACATATTTTTTGGCACATACCATTTCAGGTTATAGATTTTTGCCTTCGCAACTCTTAGTTTTTTATTTAGTACCTTAATATGTGGGGTCCAAATCATTTTTTTCATCTAATACAACCCCCAAATACCTGAATTCTCTCACCACCCCAATTTATCACAATTACATAATATATTCTCTTTCACCAAGCACTCACAGCCATGACAAATTATTAGTGGTGACTCACTTCCTTCATCTGGGGTGTCCTGAACACCATAACCACCTTTTTTTTCCCATTTATCACCAGTTCCATATCATGGGCCCATTTTGACAACCGATTCATACATTCCTGGGCCTTTTTCAATGCCTCTTGAGGATCTCTATGCCACGTTAAAAAGGCAGAGTCATCTGCATAGAAGAAGGCTTCATCTGCCCCTATGGCCCTATTGATATCATTTGTATAAATATTATAAAATTTCGGTCCTAATGTACTTCCCTGGGGTACTCCTTTATTCATCATCATCATTTTACTTTCAATCTCACCCACCCTTACAATAACTTTCCTCTCTTTCAAATAACTTTCAAACAATTTTCCTAAATTCCCTGATTCCATTCGATTTGGATCCCTGGAGTTCGCTCCCATCGTGAAGTTTTTGTCGTGGCACTACCGTCAAGTAACCAGGGTTTGCTTATAACCTCACTAGACAACGTACTTCGATAGCATTTCGCGCTTAGAAGTGTTTTCTTGAAAAATGTGTTCACCATAGGTGGAAATAAGAAAAAAGTTTTTTCAAGTGATTTAAATAGATTTCAATAATTGATGGGGATCGTCAACTTAATAAGCATACGTTAGCATAAAACGTCGAGGGAGGTAAATTGGCATGAATAACGAGATGTTTATGAAATTCCGATCGAGGTGGAAGGTTTTAGCGTGTTGGGGTCTTGTCAGGGCCGCTAATACAATATACAGAGTTGTATACCTTCTTGATGCATAATACATATCTTGTATTCCGATGGGAGGTCCTGACAAAGCAATCTCCATCGGTCGGACCCCGCTCAATTCTTTCCTCATATGTCGCACGGACGTCATATCCTCCCCGAAACCCTTATCAATACCTTAATAAGACGGGAAAAAGGGATTTTCTTTTTTCAAGGTTCGTAATATTCACTGAATTTTTTATTTTAAATATTTGCATTGCTAATGTTCTTGAGGTATTCAGAGACGATGGTGTTTATCGAATTTTGCATAATAAAAATATTGGAAGAAATGGGTCAGAAAATCCCATATTTTTACCTCCTCCACGAATATACACTGCCTATACTCGTCGAAATTGCCTCAAAAACTCCCACGGGCGTTTGGTCGGTTGAGTCAGTTAGGTCCGTCCGATCGTTGTGTTGGTTCGATCTTTTGGGTCAGTATGGTCGGTTATGTTGGCACCCCTGTTGGGTCTGCTAGCTTGCGCTGATTAGGCCCGTGTCAAGTCAGAGAGGCATGTGCCACGGCTAACCGAGCAAGAACAAGAAGAACATTAACAGTGAAATACCGGGTTTTTGAAGTGCTATATCTCGTTACCCTGTCTACTGATCCACTTGAAATTTTCAGCATTTACTTAAATCGTCGCGTTAGTTCTAACACCGGATAAGTCATTTTTCCTAAGTTTTCAGGAGAGCCAAACGGGTTAATTTCTCATTGGAATCAATGCATTACCTGTTGGCTAAATCAAGAACTACGCATTTCTGTTGGTAATTGGGTTAAACTACCAACGGAATTCTCCACAAATTTTACCATCAGAAACTATGCCTAACTCAAATTGATAAAAAATCACTTATCCGGTGTTAGAACTAACGCGACGATATTCTATCCGAGAAGATATGCGCCAAATTTTATGTCAATCGGTTTCCAGAGAGCCAGATATCAGAAAAACGCGATCCATCACTTGATACAGTTTTTTGAAATCTGGGGGTTTTGGTGAGGCGGAGCGCTGCCACATTAACTAGCGTTACGTTCCGAGCGTGACGGCGTTCATTCAGTTCCCAAAACAAGTACCAAGCACACCGTCAGCCAAGATACTGGTGGAGAAAATGAAGGCTCAGGAAAATTATAGCGAAGCTGAATATTGCGTTAAAAAATAATTATATTCCTCGTTAAATTGTGTTTTTTAATTTTCTTCTCTTGAAGGGCGGAATGAATAAATAAAGTTGGTCGAAAATGATCGATTTAATGGAGATGAGTGTCATTAAGGGTTTGATCGAGTGGTTTGAGTTTATGATTGTTCGTATTCTTGGTCGTTATTTCGTGTCTGGGTCCCACGGGTGAACAGTCCTCTTGTCCCCAAAACAATATATCTCTGTTTGATTAATGCGGAGAAGAGGAGGCCCTAGTAGTGTCTCATCTGATTTTGAATTACATTTCGGAGGGTTTGAAACGGTTGAAAGCGAGGGCGCCCAATATTCACCACGTTTATCATGGCCTCCCTTCTTCACACAAAGCCTATTGACACCGCTATATTTCATTTCTTGATATTATTTAACACGTACCGTGGACGTCGAGGCATCCCAGTTGTTTTTTTCATTTTGTTCGTGTTTATTTGGCACATGTAGCATCCTCTGTCTGAATATTTGACTTGCCGTATATGTAAACGCCAAGTATCGCTATCTGGTTCGTGGCTCACGCTTATTCGAAAGTTGTGCGTAACTACGCGGGAGTCCAAACTCAGAACTGTTTGATCTTCCGCCCTCAGCCAACCGACCTGGAAAAATAAAAATCTATACGTTATTTTAAAAATGCAAATTCCAACGAATAAATTTTACACAAATCGAATTTCACGCTTGGAAATGATTACGGGGCCTAAAGGCATATATAGAGAAATTTACATTTCACGTGATTTAACTCACCTTTTCAAAAAGGATAAAAATGTTACCTATCTATCTAAATAAGTGGAATGAAATATCGATACTCAGGATTACACAACGCGAAATTCCATCTTTTTCCTCACTCTGGGAGTCCATGACCAACGAAATATCATATGACGTCAACTCTAATCCAGCTGATCCAAATTATAAACGTTGCATCTCAACCACGGATTCAGCTTGATTTTCTGCCGTTTCATTAGTTTTTTTTCTTGAAAGCTGAATTTGAAAATCGAAGTTTCTTGGCGAGCAAATAAAGAGGGAATTCAAAAAAGTTGTGTCAGATATCTCAAGAAAACCTACTTTTCCATGTCAAAAGTCCAAACTGGCCGAATCCAGCGTCCAACATGACACTATTGGTACTTTTTCATTTCGTAAAAAGCACACAAACAATTCATTTCCAAGTTTTTAAACAATGTTTTTATATCGATTAATTTATTTGGGGTAGTCCTTCCGACATAAAAGCAACTCGCCATAATTTCACCCTAAAAACGGCTTGCCGTGACTATTAGGGTGAGTTGCTTTTAGCCCGAGTTAAATACTTCTCACTCTAAAAACAACTCGCCCTAATTTCACGGTTATAACAACTTTTTTTTTGCCGAATTGCTTTTGGGTGAAATTATGCAATTATTGATGATATCGTAGATATGTGAAATTCGGTATAAAACGTAGTTTTTAGGGCGAGTTGCTTTTCTATGTGGGGGTCGTCCTTCCGACATAAAAGCAACTCGCCATAATTTCACCCTAAAAACGGCTTGCCGTGACTATTAGGGTGAGTTACTTTTAGCCCGAGTTCAATACTACTCACTCTAAAAAAACTCGCCCAATTTCACCCTTAAAAAACTTTTTTTGCCGAATTGCTTTTGGGGTTAAATTATGCAAATATGATAATATCGTAGATATGTAAAATTCGGTATAAAACGTAGTTTTTAGGGCGAGTAGCTTTTTTATTTGGGTCCTTCCGATATAAAGCAACTCGCCACAATTTCACCCTAAAAACGGCTTGCCGTGACTATTAGGGTGAGTTACTTTTAGCCCGAGTAAAATACTACTCACCCTAAAAACAACTCGCCCTAATTTCATCCTTAAAACAACTTTTTTGCCGAATTGCTTTTTGGGTGACATTATGCAATTGTTGATAATATCGTAGATACGTAAATTCGGTATAAAACTAGTTTTTAGTTTTTAGGGCGAGTTGCTTTTATTTGGGGGTAGTCCTTCCGACATAAAAGCAACTCGTCATAATTTCACCCTAAAAACGGATTTCCGTGACTATTAGGGTGAGTTACTTTTAGCCCGAGTTAAATACTTCTCACCCTAAAACAACTCGCTCTAATTTCACCATGAAAACAACTTTTTTTGCCGAATTGCTATTAGGGTGAAATTATGCAATCATTGATATATCGTAGATATGTAAAATTCGGTATAAACGTAGTTTTTAGTTTTAGGCGAGTTGCTTTTTTATTTGGGGGTAGTCCTTCTACATAAAAAACTCGACATAATTTCACCCAAAACGGATTTCCGCGACTATTAGGGTGAGTTACTTTTAGCCCGAGTTAAATACACTCACTCTAAAAACAACTCGCCCTAATTTCACTCTTAAAGCAACTTTTTTGCCGAATTGCTTTTTAGGTGACATTGTTGATATATCGTAGAGACATATATAAAATTCGGTATAAAACGTAGTTTTAGTTTTTAGGTCGAGTTGCTTTTTATTTGGGGTAGTCCTTCCGACATAAAAGCAACTCGCCTAATTTCACCCTTAAAACAGCTTTTTTTGCCGAATTGCTTTTTGGGTGACATTATGCAATCGTAGGTATGTAAAATTCGGTATAAAACGTAGTTTTTAGGGCGAGTTACTTTTAGGAAGTATGTTATCTACCCTAGGAAACAAATGAAATGGAAAAATTATCAACTACTAATTTTTATAATTATAATTTAAAAAATAAGAAAAATTTAAGGATTTTTTTTCTTAAAAGGAATTGTTCGCTTTGAAAAGGGTTAATTATAACGAATAATGCCCCAAGGCGTTTCTATTATAAATGGTACGGGGCCAAAATAGCTGCTATACTTCTTCCCTTTCTTTGAGTCTAAATTCACTCACTGATCTAACTCGGAAAAGGATAAACTTATGCAAAGAGATAGGGAGGGACGGAGAAAGCCTGCTCTCCGGGGTCTTAAGGCATCCCCTGACATGTCTAAGCCGACCCCAGACCGAAATATTTGGCTTTCTACCAACAGCTAAAGAAACAATGAAATCCGTCAAAAGAAAAGAAAAATTTAATATCTTTTACTCGCTAAAAAAAAGCGTTGTAAAATGTAAAGAGAAAAGTTAAGGAAACAGCGAGGAATACTCACATTATCTTCATGGGATGGTAGGTAATATATTATTACGCACCCCTTCACTAAGGCGTTTATATTACAGCCTTGTCAGAAAGGACACTGTCTCGATATTACCCCATTACCATAAGGGAGGAACTTGGAGAAAAAGTCCAATCGTTTTCTTACAAGGGGCCATAAATAATATTATTATTTCAAGCTACATTTACAGCCTCATAAAATCAATAAAATAAAAATTTCGACTTATAACAGTCACCTGATGAGGATTTAGGCAGAAACCGGTCGTGGAATCCTCATTAGCTATTTTTCAAATGTTTTTACGTCATTTTTAATAAAAACTTGGTACTTAAAATAATGGATTTTTTAAAAATTGATGAAAAAATTCAATTTTCATTTTGCGTTTTAAATGATCTTTTGGTTTATTTATTCTACTAAATGTTCCTTCATAAAATATAAAACATACTTGAAATAAAAGGAATCAATTTAATTTTCTTTTCTCCGGAATACTAAAATGTTTATGGGGCTATAAAACGTTTGTTCTTAAAATTATCGAGTGGGATTCCGCGAGGGAGTCGAGCCGTGGGACTGCGGATGTTACGCGGGCGAGGGCGGGCGGTGGAAAACCGTTTTTCCCCGGGAGTAGATCATAATATTTCCTCGCTTCACTCCCATAAACTCTTATCATTCCGGAATCTGACAACTGGAGCGGGAATATCCCCTAAATGATTTAAAAAGGCATCTCTTGTGTAAGATGGAATTTTTTTGGCGAATTTGGAAATATTTTAGTCATTTTTAACCCTTGGGTGCAAAGGAAAAAGTGACAGGTGAAGTATTTTATGAAGAACTCTCCAGAAGCGTGTAAATTTTTTTTTTTTCTATAAAATCTTTAAGGCCAGGAAAATGCTCTCAAAAATGTGAATATCGGGAGTCAAAAACTTCAATTTTCTTTTCGGAACAGGCCGGAATCTTGAGAAAAGAACTTCCCCTATCTCATTAAAATATGCAGAAAAGTCAGAAAAAACATGGCCGCTTTAATAACCAACCAAGAACTCAAGACGTCAACCATAGAGTTTAGTTTAGTGTAGCTCCGGCACAGATGGCGCCACTCATATGGTGGCCCAAAAACCAACCCCGATGTCAAAAAGAGGATACACCTTATGAAGACACAATGATCTCCTTTCTCCCTCAACCAAAAAATATATTTACTTCCGGTTTTGGGGGGGTCTTCCAGACCCCGTAGGGTAGTAATTCGAATATGGATCTACACGATCTCAACTTTTCTGTAGTTCCGGCCGGCCGGCCGAAGCATTTTTTTTCCGGAACACTTTACGGCCACAGTTTTCATCTGATTTTCACCAAATTTTCACACTAATTTCTTTAGCGAAGAAGAAACTAAAAAGAGCGATTTTTGGAATTTCGAAAAAATGGCGGAGATATGTATGTTTGAAATTTTAAAAAATTCGCTGCGGCCGAACCGTTAATCTGATTTTACCAAATTTTCACCGATTACTTTATATTTTTTAAGAATTTTCGGTGTAAAAATTGCCACTGTTTAATTATTATTTTTTTTAGTAGGGAGAAATTTCATACTTCTACCCATTACGAGAGGCAAATCCTAGGCCAAAGGCCCATTATTTCTACCTTGACACTTAAAAAAATTTCGAAAAAAAAAAAAAAAAAAAAAAAGCGAAAAAAAAAAAGAAAAAAAAAAACCCGGATAATTAAAAAAAAAACTTAAAAAAATTTTTTTTTTTCAAATAAAATCGAAACTTTCCCCTTCCTTATTCTTCCCCTCCTTTATACTTCCCCCTCCTTTAAACTTTCGTTCCCTTACACTTCCCCCTCCGTTATACTTCCCCTCTGTTATCTTCCCTCTCCGTTTACTCCCCTCCTATACTTATACTTCCCCTTCCCATATACTTTCCCTCCTATATTGTTACTTCTCTTTAAGGAAGTTTTCGTTGGAAGCTCTTCAAACCAGTATTTCCGTCGTAGTTAAAACTGGGCACCATCTATCAGCGCCTACTACTGCTCAAATGCTCGAGAGCGCAACCTTTGTTTTCAGAATTAAAAAAAAATTTCGCACACACAATTCTTTTTTTCATACGGAAAATTTAATTAATGTCGTATCTTCCCTTCTTGGTGTCCTCCGAAGCGTAAAAATGTTTTCAACGCCTTAACCGCGGCGACCGCGAGGGCTCTCCCCTGAGATCGTTGAAGCGAAGGCGTTTAGATTAAATAAATTAACGTTCCTAACAGGACGTTTTCTTCCTTTTGAATTCTATCTCAACAGATTTCAACTTATAAATGTGGATCTTTTCAAGCGTAGAAAAAGCGAAATTTATACCGACGTCCGACGTTTTCTTGAGATTTTCTATACTTTTTGAACAAAGGGAAAATGAATTTTTTCTAATTAAGAAGCTAAATATTAATAAGTGAGGAGAGGAGGAAAAAAAAATGAAATACGATCCTGGGAAGCCTAGAGGATCAGGCCCATCTGGAAGTAATTTTAAGCACGCTGAGGATTTATAACGGCGGAATGTAAAGGCTTAATTAAAAACGCGTTTTAACTTTTCTTATGATTGAAAATTTTGAAAATACCTTGAAATGTCCTAGATTTTTGACGGTGCACGATAAAACGGCTTCACGTCCCAGCGGAACGGTCACGTTCGCAATCGGCTTTCCGAACTGAGGGTTCCAGTCTTCTTCTGCGACGTCTGAAAAACAAAATTATTTTTGTTAATAACTGCAACCTTTTTTTTCTCTCCCTCTTTCTTTTTTATCTTGCTGTAGGTGGTTGTAAAAAGAGAAAAAAGATAAATGAGATTTACTGTCTGCTTTTCAAAATGGGAATCACGTACACGTTGGCTGGTTTTAAAAAGAAGGCAGTTGAATTTATATTACGAATTAAAAGTGTCCAAAAAACATAATCTTGCGGTGCTGTTTTTCTTTATTATTACTCGAGTCAAAAAAATATTGACCACTAGCCCACGAAGGGCATTGAATTTTTTTGTGAAAAAAAAAATGGAGGAAGAATATACTGTGATAACGGGTATCTCACGATAAGTTTCGGCTTAAAAACCCTCTTCAGGAGAGCTATTCCCTCTACCACAATCATTTCATTCTCTTTCTGTAACTGTACTCCCTGAGTGACATCATGGGTACAGCGGGAAGCCGAAACAAACTGCTGCCACCAAAGTTCCCCAAGACAGCAACTCGCCACATTATTGGTTTTTAAATTTTTATGGCAGGTTGCTGTCGAGGCAATCACTCTACTATTAATTTTTATTGCGAGTTTTTATCAGGAATTGGATACATTTTTGTACGTTATGTAGAAAAAAAATTTTTTTTAAGGCACGAAAAAAAATCTCCCCTCTCCACTGATTAGATTTAATTATAAAAAGGCGTAGACTGGTTAATTACTTCCATTCAAAAGCTACCTCCGTGAACATAATTTTTGTGAAAGTCACTTGTAATTAAAACGTACAGGTGCTTATCATTATCATAATTTTTAGAAGGCGACTAAAACTTTATAATTGTGTGCAATCAACGTTTTACATGGAAGGGGGAAAAAAAAAGGGTTAATTTTATGAAAAAAAGTGGGACAATAAACAAAAGAAATCCTTTATTAGCCCAAGAAAATTGTTGAGAGACATCACTAAAAGTTAGAGGCAAAAACATCGAGAAAAGCACAAAAAATCTGGACAAAACTATGATTCTGAGGGGGGGGGGGGGGGGCATCATTTGGTGAATGGTGGTTTGCTGAATGAGCACGGAGAGCGCGAGAAGAAAAAAAAATGCTGTCTCTCCCGAATAATTAAGAAAAACGGCCTAAATCCAAGGAAAAACTGAAAATTCTGGCAACATTGAGTTTAGTATCTCAGTATCCCAATTGAGTTTAATTGTTAATTGTTTAATTGTTGCAGTTTAAATTGAGTTTAGTATCAATTTAGTATCCCAATTGTCAAAAATAAGAGAGAAAATACGGTTTCATTGTCGTCAAAAAGTTGTTTTTCAATCAAACCAGTGCCAACTAAATCAATTCAGGTAAGTTAAACAGGAGGTTTCAATAAGTAAGGTTCTTTTCCCGGGAGGTTTCGATTTCCAGAATAAAAACGAATTTTTAAAAGTCGGTATTATTCAAAGACATTTTCTAGGCCAAAAATCCAAGAAAATCGACTGAAAATTCCGACAATATTGAGCTTTATGCAGTAGCCAAAAAATAAGAGAGAAAAAAACGGTTTCTTTCTCGATAAACAGGTTTTTCTCAATCAAACCAGTGCCTAATAAATCAATTCAGGAAAGCTAAACAGGAGGTTTCAATAAATAAGGTTATTTTTCCAGGAGGTTTCCATTTCCATTCCAGAACGAAGAATGAATTTTTAAACGATGGAAAATTCCGACAACATTGAGCTTCATGCGCAGTAGCCGAAAATAAGAGAGAAAAAACGGTTTCTTTCTCGGTAAAAATGTTTTCTCAATCAAACCAGTGCCTACTAAATCAATTCAGGAAAGCTAAACGGAGGTTTCAATAAGTAAGGTTCTTTTTCCAGGAGGTTTCAATTTCCAGAACTAAAAACGAATTTTTAAAAAACTACCTACAGTCAGTAATATTCAAAGACATTTTCTACGCCAAAAATCCAAAAACAACTGAAAATTTCGACAACATTGAGTTTATACGCAATAGCCAAAATAAGAGAAAAAACGGTTTCTTTCACGGTAAAAAGGTTTTTCTCAATCAAACCAGTGCCTACTAAATCAATTCAGGAAAGCTAAAGGAGGTTTCAATAAGTAAGGTTTTTTCCAGGAGGTTTCAATTTCCAGAACTAAAAACGAATTTTTAAAAAACTACCTACAGTCAGTATTATTCAAAGACATTTTCTAGGCCAAAAAAAGAAAAAACTGAAAATTCCGACAACATTGAGCTTTATGAGCAATAGCCAAAATAAGAGAAAAAAAAACGGTTTCTTTCTCGGTAAAAAGTTTTTCTCAATCAAACCAGTGCCTACTAAATCATTTAAGAAAGCAAAAGGAGGTTTCAATAAGTAAGGTTCTTTTAGGAGGTTTCAATTTCCAGAACTAAAAACGAATTTTTAAAAAACTACTACAGTCAGTATTATTCAAAGACATTTTCTAGGCCAAAATCCAAGAAACGACTGAAAATTCGACAACATTGAGTTTTATGCGCAATAGCCAAAAGTAAGAGAGAAAAAGGTTTCTTCTCGGTAAAAGTTTTTCTCAATCAAACCAATGCCTACTAAATCAATTCAGGAAAGCTAAACAGGAGGTTTCAATAAATAAGGTTCTTTTTCCAGGAGGTTTCCAGAACTAAAAATGAAATTTTAAAATAACTAACCTACGACGGTATTATTCAAAAGTTAGAAAAAAAAATTGTAGCCATTCTGCTAATCCTGGTTTCAAGCTGGATGATAAATAAAGATTAATTATTATGGTGTGGGTAGGCACGAGTAGTAGGGGTGAAAAAAGAAAAGAAAAAAAAATTCTTAAAACCTTATTTTTGGCGGAGTCGGCCAAGAAACAAAGTTTAGGTAATTAATTACTGAGGTCCTCCGTTCTTACTCATGACTGAGGAAAAGTGGAAATATTTTCATTTTCGGCCCTTATTCATTTCTCCGAGGCCCGTCTTCCCGGGTTTAAATCCGTTCTCATGTTTATGCAGAAGAGGCGGGGGGATTTCGTAATTTTTATTTCTCCTATTTACATTTTATGCGTTCTGAAATATTTCTTATCGAAGTGAGGATTTTCAATATTACCTGGAAGGTTTTTTTGTTAAATTACAAAATATCAGTTTTAGGAGGAAATATCTATGAAGCGAAGGTGGGAAAGTTTCTATAGAATAGCCCCATTCATAATACAAAATCCTGGTACTTGGAATCTTGAGCACTAAGTTTCGTTAACAAGTTCCCCAGTGTTCAATCTTTGGTGTTGGAGAAGCAGCGATGATACATCCCGACGTCGTATGCGTTCCTCTCACGCATCCCTTATTCTCCATCACAAACCTCCAACCGTACAAAGGAACCACGAAACATGTCGGCCGTGGTTAAAAGCATCTCACAATGAATCACTTTTTTTTTTCTCACATAAAAAAAAAAACCTCTCTTTAAATATTTCTTTAAAATCAAAGTTTGATTTGTAAATAATTTTTGTCCCTATTGACTTCAGAGGGGAAAAGTTAGGTAGGAAAGAACTCGAGGCGATGTTCGAATGAGAGAAAGGACAAGCAAGAAATCACCTCGAACTTTTCGGAGTTTTAGGGGGAGGTCTAAGCCTTTCCCTTCGTAACTTTCTTAAACGAGTTCTTAATGAAAAATCTCATCGTTTTTCGAATATGGTTTCTTTCGCCTTAATTGTACTACTATTTCATCAGGAGTATTGATCCTAGATGTAGGAGATAGAGGGCAGCCGTGAAGGTGAAGATGTCCTATACTGAGGAAACTGGCCAGAAATGAGAGATAACGCCCTGAAAACTATTTTTTTGGCATAAAAACCAAGAAAACCTAATAAAAATATTTAAAAAAAAATGTTTTTCTACCGATTAACGAGGAAAACGACCGAAAATCCGACCAAAAGGATTTTCTGGCCAGAATATGAGAGAAAACGCAGACAATTCTGAAAACCTATTTTTTTGGCATAATAACCAAGAAAACCAAAATAAAAAAAAAAGTGTTTTTCTACCGAATTAACGAGGAAAACGACCGAAAATTGACCAAAATGATTTCTGGCCAGAATATGAGAAAACGCCGGAAAATCTAAAACCTATTTTTGGGCATAATAACCAAGAAAACCAAATAAAACTATAAAAAAGTGTTTTTCTAACCGAAAAACCGAGAAATTGCCAAAAGGAGTTTTGGCCAGAATATGAGAGAAAACCCGGAAATCTGTAAAACCTTTTTTTAGCATAATAACCAAGAAAATAATAAAAAATTATAAAAAGATGTTTTCTACCGAATTAACCGAGGAAAACGACCGAAAATTCCGACCAAAAGGATGTTTCTGGCCGAATATAAAAAACGCGGACAATTCTGTGAAAACCTATTTTTTTGGCATAATAACCAAGAAAAATCTAATAAAATATAAAAAAGATGTTTTTCTACCAATTAACCGAGGGAAAAACGACCGAAAATTGACCAAAAGGATGTTTTTGGCCAGAATATGAGGAAAATGCCGGACAATCTGTGAAAACCTATTTTTTTAGCATAATAACCAAGAAAACCTAATAAAAATTATAAAAAAGATGCTTTTCTACCAATTAACCGAGGAAAACGACCGAAAATCATCCGACCAAAGGATGTTTCTGGCCAAAATGAAAAAACGCAGGACTTCTGTGAAAACCTATTTTTTTATAATAACCAGAAAACCTAAAAAATCTATAAAAAAAAGATGTTTTCTACCAATTAACCGAGGAAAACGACCGAAAATACGACCAAAAGGATGTTTCTCCTGAATATGACCGACCAAAGGAGTTTCTGGTCAGAATATGAGAAAAACGCTGGAATTCTTGAAAACCTATTTTTTGGCATAAAACCAAGAAAACCTAATAAAAATCTATAAAAAAAATGTTTTTCTACCATTAACCGAGGAAATGACCGAAAATCAGACCAAAAGGATGTTTCTGGCCAGTATGAGAGAAAACGGAAATCTGTGAAAACCTATTTTTTTTTGGCATAATAACCAAAAAAATAAATCTATAAAAAATGTTTTTCTACCGATTAACCGAGGAAAAAGACCGAAAATCGACCAAAGGATTTCTGGCCAAATAAAAAAAACACCGAAAAATCCTGTGAAAACCTATTTTTTGGCATAATAACCAAGAAAACCTAATAAAAATCTATAAAAAAGATGTTTTTCTACCGAATAACCGAGGAAATTGTCTGAACGCGACAACGCCCGAAAATCCAGTAAGAAAGAGTCTCTCGGCTGGATTACATTGGAAAATCCCAAAATAACTACGAAAATCTAATAAAAATGTATTAAAAAAACGTGTATTTCTACCGAATAACCGAGAAAATTGCCTGAAAATTTGGATTTCTCCATCGAATAAACGCGGAAAAACGCCCGAAAATCCAGTAAGTAAGGGTCTCTCTGCTGGATTACCAAGAAAAATCCTAAAATAACCTAGAAAATCTAATAAAAATCTATAAAAACCGTGATTTTTTACCAATAACCGTGGAAATTGCCTGAAAATTTGGAGTTCTCCCTCGACCAAACGCGGAAAATGCCAAATCCAGATAGTCTCTCGGCTGGATTTCCATGGAAAATCCCAAAAATCAGGTCCACAGTTTTTCTTTTCTTGGAAAATGAACATTTTCCAGATTAGTAAAGTGAAAATGTATACTTCATGATTTTTGTACTTATTTAATGTGAAACCCAAATACAATTTTACTTCCCACAGTCTACGAATAAAACTTCCAAGGGTTTGTGAACACAAGAAACGTTCTTTTTTGTCTGTTTGCCTCCCACGGGCAGAGTTCAAGTTTTTATCTCCCGACTATAAGATTTACACCCTTCCTTATTTCAAGACAAACATTGTAAAAAAAAACTCACATCTGAGGTGCCGTTTTTGTAGTTTAAAAAACAATTGAAATTCTTATTGCGTTTTTCGTATTTTTGTGAAATACTTTTCACGACGGGCGAAGAAAATTAGGGCTCCGGGGAGGCTCTAATTGGAAAAGTTCCTTATTTAGAATTACATAAATTATAAAACTGATTTAATTATTTTTGGACATTGAATAATTTAATAATTTCTTAAAAACAATAATTCGTCATTTCCTTTTTTGTGGTCAGGTTAATTTAGTATAACCTGCTATAACCTTTCTAGATAACCTAGAAGTAGATTTTCCTACCTTTTTCCTAGGAAGTAGAAAGGTTTTTCCTACCTTTTTCTAGTATACCTTTAGTATATCCTGGAGAAATATCTGGAAGACCCCCCCCCCCCCCAAGTCTTTCGATGGTACTACAATATTTTATCTTTATGGATTTTTTTTTTGCACAAAAAATTTATTTCAATTTTTTTAAACCAAAAGGCAAAGTGGGGTAGTAGATTCGTCTGGTTTTGATGGTAGGGTGAGGTCTAATGTAGTGGAAGATCTTTGGAAAATCCTCGACGGTTTATCCAGTATTGAAAACGGAGCCAAACGCAAATAAGAGAACCCTGGGAACTTCTATTATATCACGACCGTGCAAATATCCGAATTATATCCTTTTTCACTCAACCTCTTTACCACTTCCCCGCCTCCAAACCACCCTCCGCCGACTAATTATTCCAGAGACCATTCTTTGATCCACACTCTATTCAATTAAATATTCCTATATTAGCAATTTTAACCCATCATTTTACATTTTAACCGGATTAATGTAATTAGATTTTTTAATAGTCAATTCAACCGATTTCGTCCAGAGTTCCCAGAAGTAATAAAATTAAAAGTTTTAAATCCAATTTATTATTTAATTAAAAAATATTTAAGTCCTAGAGGCCAGGGGTTGAGGCAGCTGTGGTCTACCTAGTTTTCGCTTTTATGTTTCCATCAAATATTATTTGAAAAAAAATTTGATTGTTAACAAAATTAACGTGGGTTGGTGAATTTTTTTCCCTTCGTAGGTGACACTCAGGAATGTGGAGAAAGGAAAAGGGTGAAAGGGGTTTGACGGTAGAGGAGCAATGCTGGGTAATTTTGCAATTTAATTAAACTGGAAGATGGAGAGAAAGGCTCCTTTTTGAAAACTACTTCCCTCATAAGCTCATATGTACGCTATGAAGAAATAGAAGGGCCGTTATTATTTCCTCGCATAATTAATTAGTTCCTTTCAAATTAATATTAGGTACTAATAATAACTCAGTTACCAATTTTATTATACAGAAAATTAATATTTTAGCCGCAATATTGATTTATTAAGACCACATAAAATTTTAAAATGCTTCGTCACCCCGTTTTCCATTTTTTTGTAAAATTAGCATTATTGACCAGCTTTTGAGTGATTCCGAGAAAGGTGGCGTGTGGTAAATATTATGGGGCAGAGAGGCCTAAAATAAGGAGAAAATGGTATTTTTGAGAATTATTTGGCCGCGTACACAATGTGCCAAAACTGCGCATCCTCAAAGCCGACTGGAGCAAAATCATGATCCTCATGATGGGTTCGGGTCGAGTTGAGTCTTCTTTTGGGCACAGTTGAACCTTTGATAAATTGTGTCGCTCCGTAGGTTTCATGTCCCCGAAGAATACTGCGGCGAATCCAGTACCTCCGGGGACGACGAGTTCATAGCAGCAGAGGTTATAATGGCTGCTTAAGCTGCCAAAAACATTCGTCATCATCCATTGCACGCGACTTAAGTCATCCACACTACTGGACTTGCTGAGCCAAGCGAACGATCACCGCTCGCGCTGTGCCTACCAGCATCATTTAGCACAGTTTAGACACTGGTTAAGATGAGAGTCATCATGATGCTAGCGGCCCTTGACTTGGAGCAGGGAAACACTGGGGCGAATTCTTTACCTGCGACAAACGCATTTCGGCTCGAGAACAGTTACAAGAGCGAGAAACAGTACGTTGGTAATTGTGCCGCTCCGTATGTTTTAGGCCCCTGGAGAATACTGTGGCGAATCCATTACCTCCGGGGACGACGAGTTCATAGCGGCAGAGGTTATAATGGCTGCTTAAGCTGCCAAAAACATTCGTCATCATCCATTGCACGCGACTTAAGTCATCCACACTACTGGACTTGCTGAGCCAACCGAACGATCACCGCCCGCGCTGTGCTTATCAGCATCATTTGGCACAGTGTGGACACTGGTTAAGATAGGAGTCATCATGATGCTAGCGGCCCTTGACTTGGAGCAGGGGGATACTGGGGCGAATCCTTTACCTCCGACGAGCTGACGCCGACAAACGCATTTCGGCTCGAGAACAGCTACTAGAGCGAGAAAGAAAGAGTATGTTGGTATTTGTGTCGCTCCGTAGGTTTCACGCCCCCGGAGAATACTGTGGCGAATTCAGTACCTCCGGGACAACGAGTTCATGGCAGCAGAGGTTATAATGGCTGCTTAAGCTGCAAAAAACATTCGTCATCATCCATTGCTCGCGGCTTATGTCATCCACACTACTGGACTAACTGAGCCACCGAACGATCACCGCCCGCGCTGTGCCTACCAGCATCATTTGGCACAGTGTGGACATGGGTTGAGATAAGAGTCATCATGATGCAAGCGGCCCTTGACTTGGAGCAGGAGGATACGGGGGCGAATCCATTTCCTCCGATGAGCTGACGCCGACAAAAGTATTTGATGGAAGTCGGCTCGAGTTACAAGAGCGAGAAAGAGTATGTTGGTATTTTCGTCACTCCGTAGGTTTTAGGCCCCTGGAGAATACTGTGGCGAATCCAGTACCTCCGGGACAACGAGTTCACAGCAGCAGAGGTTATAATGGCTGCTTAAGCTGCCAAAAACATTCGTCATCATCCATTGCACGCGACTTAAGTCATCCACACTACTGGACTTGCTGAGCCAAGCGAACGATCACCGCTCGCGCTGTGCCTACCAGCATCATTTAGCACAGTTTAGACACTGGTTAAGATGAGAGTCATCATGATGCAAGCGCCCCTTGACTTGGAGCAGGGAAACACTGGGGCGAATTCTTTACCTGCGACAAACGCATTTCGGCTCGAGAACAGTTACAAGAGCGAGAAACAGTACGTTGGTAATTGTGCCGCTCCGTATGTTTTAGGCCCCTGGAGAATACTGTGGCGAATCCATTACCTCCGGGGACGACGAGTTCATAGCGGCAGAGGTTATAATGGCTGCTTAAGCTGCCAAAAACATTCGTCATCATCCATTGCACGCGACTTAAGTCATCCACACTACTGGACTTGCTGAGCCAACCGAACGATCACCGCCCGCGCTGTGCTTATCAGCATCATTTGGCACAGTGTGGACACTGGTTAAGATAGGAGTCATCATGATGCTAGCGGCCCTTGACTTGGAGCAGGGGGATACTGGGGCGAATCCTTTACCTCCGACGAGCTGACGCCGACAAACGCATTTCGGCTCGAGAACAGCTACTAGAGCGAGAAAGAAAGAGTATGTTGGTATTTGTGTCGCTCCGTAGGTTTCACGCCCCCGGAGAATACTGTGGCGAATTCAGTACCTCCGGGGACAACGAGTTCATGGCAGCAGAGGTTATAATGGCTGCTTAAGCTGCCAAAAACATTCGTCATCATCCATTGCTCGCGGCTTATGTCATCCACACTACTGGACTAACTGAGCCCACCGAACGATCACCGCCCGCGCTGTGCCTACCAGCATCATTTGGCACAGTGTGGACATTGGTTAAGATAAGAGTCATCATGATGCAAGCGGCCCTTGACTTGGAGCAGGAGGATACTGGGGCGAATCCATTTCCTCCGATGAGCTGACGCCGACAAAAGTATTTGATGGAAGTCGGCTCGAGTTACAAGAGCGAGAAAGAGTATGTTGGTATTTTCGTCACTCCGTAGGTTTTAGGCCCCTGGAGAATACTGTGGCGAATCCAGTACCTCCGGGGACAACGAGTTCACAGCAGCAGAGGTTATAATGGCTGCTTAAGCTGCCAAAACATTCGTCATCATCCATTGCACGCGACTTAAGTCATCCACACTACTGGACTTGCTGAGCCAACTTAACAATCACCGCCCGCGCTGTGCCTACCAGCATCATCATTATGATGCAAGCGGCCCTTGACTTCTAGCAGGAGGATACTGGGCGAATCCTTTACCTCCGATGAGCTGACGCCGCGTCTAGTGTGGACGCTAAAGGTCGGGTCGGCTTTCGGCAAATCGGCACGTCAACACTGTCGGCTTAGCGGTTTGACTATAAATAACAACACAGCTCATTATAATACTGCCTACTCGTTTCTTTCTAAATATATTTAAAACAATGTAAAATGTCTTTAGTTTAAATCATGGTTGAAGAATAATATTCTCCTAATTAAAATGTAATTAGCCACTTGAGGGTTTCGATGTCACAAAAAAGATGAGCGGTGGGGAAAGGTTTTATGTTTGAATACATTAACGAACCCCTTCGTGCTCGAGACACCGGAGACAGAGTCGACAATTCGAGGTTTCCGCCCATGTGATTTAGAGAGTTTTTGCCGAGTTCTTGCGTTCTTAAGTGCGTCGAGGGGTGGGAGGACGTTGTGCGGAATGACTCTCGGGGTTCTCTCTGCTGTTTGGGGAGGGCGGGGGATTTATTAAATGTTCACGAGCGTGTATGTGACAGCAATACCGATTGGGATCCAGGAGGACCAGGGTCTTCCGATCCTATCAACCGTTAAGTTGTACGGTATTAACACCGTTTCAAGTGTTATTTCGACAGAACACTATTATTCTCAACAACAGGAGGTCGTCGCCAACTAAGAAAAAAAGTCCTATTCTGGAAGCCCCGGCGGAAAGAACATATTGCCATTCAAGCAAAAACAGAGCAGATAATACAATCATTCATATGAGGCGCTCCGAATACGAAGGGCGAACTCGACAAAACGTAGTTTCGAGATATTCGCATTTTAAAGTTTTCTGTTAAGGGCGAACTCGACAGAAAAGTCACTCTCTGGAATTTTCGTGGCGAGATTTTAGAATCATCATGGAATCACCATAGAATCATAGAGAAAAGGGTTTTTTTTTAAATCACCAAATCTCGAAAAGAAAAAAAAATTAAATAAAAAAGGTTGAGAGTAGAGCTTTGCCGCATATCGGTTTTTACGTATTTTAAAGGGAAAAAAAGGGGAAACTCAATATAAAAATAGGTAGATTTTTGAAGAAAAGAAATCTACCTAATTACATGGGTGAATTCTTCAAAAGGTCTAGAATCTGAAAATGAAAAAAAAAAAAAAAATTTGTCCGATGTCGAGTTCGCCCTTCGTATTCGGAGTAATACAATAAATTTAATTATTTTTTGGAATATTTAATTTTTAGCCAATTTCAAACTTATATCGAAATATGTTTTAAATTGTTTTCGTTTTTCTTTTAATAAAAAAAATCGATACTGAAAATTGGCTGATCTTTTATGACAGGTCATTAATCACATGACTTTTCATTGTAATTGAATTTCTTTATCGAAATAACCCGAAAGGAAAAAAAATATCAACTCTGTAACCAAATAAGCTTTAGAATTCCTGGCGTGGATTATATGACCCATAACTCCGCCCCAGACGGCAGATCACAATTTCCAAATATTTACTTTGAATTATGGGCCTTCGGTTACTTAACCCCGCTTCGAGTTCTAAGCCCGTCAAAAATCCACGGGAGCCAACGACATTGTTTGCTCATTCATATATTTTTTCAGGGTCGATCGAAAAGGGGGATCTTTTTAATTTATATTCTACGGATTTAGCGATTTAGGTTGATAGTGAAATATATCTTTTGAAATAGCAGAAAGTCAGCAGATAATAGAAAATAATTCTTTTTCCCTCTGCTCCCTCTTTCGTGAAGGGTGCAGACACAATGCTGATATCGTTCCCCCCGTTTGCCTGGGGGATCAAACTTCTATTTTTGCGGTTTTTCGCTTGTATCTCCAAATAAAAACGTCGTGGGTAAAAAATATATAAGTTAAAAAAGAAAGATAACTAAATTTCCTACAAATTTGATTTACTAAAATTTTTTGTACGACCAACCGTACCTGAGGTACGAGGTGGCGATAAGTAGAAAAAAAATTGCCCTAGGGGCGTTGAAACGTGATTTTTCTTTATTTTTCGCCTTTATCTTCAAAACGGTACGTTGTAGACGAAAAATGCATAAAGTAAAAAAGAAAGCTTATTAAAATTCCTACAAGTTTGACGAAATCAACTTTACTACAGGATATGCCGTATTCGAGCTGCAAGCTGTTTAATTTTTAAGCTGGTGATCTTAAAGGTTACTTTTCGCGGTTTTTTGCGTTTTTCTCCCAAACGGTACATCCTAGGCGAAAAATGTATAAAGTAGAAAAAAAAAAAGCTAAAGAAATTTCCGACAAAATTCATCTCTATGATATGAGGCGCTCCGGGTACGAAGGGCGAACTCAACAAAACGTTGTTTCGAGATATTCGCATTTTAAAGTTTGATGTTACGGGCGAACTCAACAGAAAGTCATGCCCTGGAATGGGAAAAGGAGTGGGGGTTGTGGACTAGGATGTGGAGTTCGCCCTTCGTACCCGCTCGGATATCGCACTTAGAGCTTTGCCGCACATCGGTTTTTTACGTATTTAAAGGGGAAAAAAGGGCGAACTCAACATAAAAATTATATGGGTTGGCACAGCTCCTTGCGTGCTAGGGCCCAAAAGGCAAAAAATAAAAATTGTTTCTGGGAAAAATAAAAAGAATGAAATAATAAAAATGTTATAATGGATAAAATAAAAGTACACTTGTCCCTCAACACCTCTTTACAGAAAAACCAAAACCTTTTCCTTGGCAAACCTTGAGAAAATATTACGTCTGTCTTCTTTGCTCTCTCTTTGTCACCTGAGGGCTATCTCGCCTCCCCACTCTTAAACCGGTGGAGGGGCCCCGGGCTCCTCACCGCTCCTCGTCTCCCCTGCATCGGGGAAGACGAGTGTCGCGGGTCCGTGATTGGGAAATTCCAAACGGCACGCGGTTATACATGAAGCAGCCAAACGGAGTGGAGAACGCGGTCAATTTTTTGACTCCGGCGTTAAGGGGATCTGGTTGTACGCCGAATTTAGGTCCATGACCGTAAAATATTGTGCCTTTTTAAGGTGCAAAAAGGCTGATTCAATCGTTGGGATTGGGAAGTAAGTGTATTCTAAATTTTGGTTTACTTTCCTGAAGTCAACCACAAGCCTAAAGTCCTTTGATTTACCCGGGATGGGTTTTTTTGGCACCAGAAAAGATGGTGACGCGAAGTCTACCGTCGCCCTGACAATGACCCCTTCCGCTAAAAGCTTGTCGATGATTTCTCGCATAAATTTGCTTTTCTCTGGGCCCTGGGGAAAACTATCCGCTGGGGTTTGAGATCCGAGTTTGCTTTGAGGCGCAGCGAGCATTGGACTACATCCGTTTTACCTAAACGCGGCGTTAAGGTGTTAGGGAATTTATTTTGCAAATATTTTGCCAAGGTACTTGGCGTAATGTGGTTTAGATTTTGGGAGGGTTTCTCCGTTTTATTCTGGAGAGGGAATTTGGTATTTGGCGCGAATTTAAAATAGATATGGGATTCGGCCGGGTCGAGCATCATCTTTGAGAAAAGCATGAAATTATAACCGATTACCAGATCGACGGGGAGGGTTTGTAAGATGACGAAACTGTAATTCCAAGCGAATCGTCCAATCTTCAAACTGAGGTCTACGACCTGGTTGCACAGTATCGTATTGGAGTCCCCGACCATTACCGGCACTGGGCGCTGTAACGTCCTGCGGGCAACAGAAGGGAAAAGGGAAACGATTGTGTCGAAGGTGACTTGACTGATGCAACAAATTGTCGCGCCTGTGTCAATCAAAGCCAGAAATTTCACTTGGTCTAGGGTTACTGGTAAGCAGTTATTCGATTCATTAAAAGATATGTGATTAATTTTTTGTTTCTCAAAGATTTTGGTCTCGACCCGGGGACTTAGTTTTTTTCCGAGGTAACCGATTGATTTTCTTTTCGGATTGCGCTTGAGGGGCTGTCGTCGACTCAATAGAGAGATTTGATTCGGTTTTGATTTTTTTATCGAATGTAAAATTTTTTCTCCAACCCGCGTTTTTATTCCTCCATTCTGTCTTTTTATCCCGGCCGGAAGGCTGTTTTTCGTCGTCCGGATTTTCGGATTTAGGCGGGGAAGAAGGGTTGGAACGGCTTGATTGTCGATTTTGATTCCGACGACGACTATTTTCAAACAAGTTCCGAGCAGAACTGGCCGCGATCTCTAAACTGGAGACCGATTGAATTAAGGTTCGCAGCTCTTCGATTGTCGTCGGCCGTGTTCCGAACTGAAAACGGGAGCTCGTCATGAAGTTAACGTTACATAAAATCGCGTCGATCGTTTCCGGATCATTAAGTGAGGTGAGGAGAGAGGCGTTTTTAATGATGTCCTCGCAAAAGTCCCCGAACGGTTCGAACTGTCGTTGCGGGCGATAGACCTTTTTCGAGATAAGAAAAGCTCGGGTGGAAGGGGTCGTCAGATTTTCGAGGACCAGTTTCGACATGTTGGGAAAGGACAAATCCCGGGCTTCGGAGGAGATGCGTTTTAAAATTAAGTTATTCTGGTTCGCCGTTATTCGTTTTACACATGAAGGGAAAAGGGTGGAATCTAATTCATCTAGTTTTCGTAGTTCATCTATAAAATTTAAAATGGTCCAAACGTTATCAGTTTTTATGATGGGTACTTTAGCGATCTGATCTTCAAGATAACGTGGTAATTTATGGGTTATCGATGGGGTGGGGTTGAGGCTCACAAGCGACGAGTTCTGGGAAAGTTCAGGGGGATTTTTTGGTGGGACCTTTCCTGCCTCCTTGAACTGCGATAAAAGTAGGTCAATTTTGGAGTTAATGTTTCCTATTTCGCTATGCAAAGAGGTGACCGTTGAATTGGTATTTTCGGAAAGGGTCTCGACTGATTTGGATAATTTCGATACTTCCTTTTCCAGAGCCCGGATTTTATAACAACCATCGCAAAGCCATTTTTCCCTTGCCTCGATGGCCATTTTTGTATAAACTGCCTTCTCTTTCAATCGGGAGCAATGAAAATGGAACAATCTTACGCACGAGGCGCATTTGGAGTATTCGGTGTTAACCGCTTTAAAACAAAAACTGCATACTGCAGACTGCAAAATGCCAGTTGACTCCATTGCGATTATCAAAAATTAAAAATTTATCTTATAAATAAAATTTATTTTATCAAAATTTTATCAAAAATTTTATCAAATTTTTATCAAAATTTTATCGAAATTTAGATTTAAATAATTTTCGGAAGGAAAAAAAAAAATAATCCGGACGAAGAAAAGACGAGAAAGGAATTAGTGCGTGGAGATAACGCTCCGAACTCACGGACTAGATAAAAACTGGAAAAAAAAACGAAAAAAAAATCACACATAACCAGAAGTTAACAAAATTAAAAACACAAATTTTATCTACAATTATTCACATTCAAATTATCTTAAAAGACGTGGAAAACATAAAATAGCTCTGCTACCACCTGGCACAGCTCCTTGCGTGCTAGGGCCCAAAAGGCAAAAAATAAAATTGTTTCTGGGAAAAATAAAAAGAATGAAATAATAAAAATGTTATAATGGATAAAATAAAAGTACACTTGTCCCTCAACACCTCTTTACAGAAAAACCAAAAACCTTTTCCTTGGCAAACCTTGAGAAATATTACGTCTGTCTTCTTTGCTCTCTCTTTGTCACCTGAGGGCTATCTCGCCTCCCCACTCTTAAACCGGTGGAGGGGCCCCGGGCTCCTCACCGCTCCTCGTCTCCCCTGCATCGGGAAGACGAGTGTCGCGGGTCCGTGACAGGGTGTATTCACCAAGAGGTCTAGAATCTGAAAATGAAAAAAAAAAATTTGTCCGATGTTGAGTTCGCCTTTCGCACCCGGAGCGCCTCATATAAACCTGGATGATTTTGAACAACCAAACTTCTTCTTCTTTTTTGGTTTAGCTTTATGGGCCATTAGGGGGGGGGAGGACCCAGGCGGGTGCTCTCGCCATATTGCCGTGGCGCCCTATCAGGCCAACTCCAGAGGAGTAATAACCAAACTACTTACTGTTATTTCCATAATTAATTTTAAATAATCGTTTTCTGAGTTGCTTATCTTCCAATTTTGTCTTTAAAAAAAGTCAATTTGCCAAA
The DNA here is from genome assembly GCA_014119065.1 of Orius insidiosus. Lineage (NCBI taxonomy): Eukaryota > Metazoa > Arthropoda > Insecta > Hemiptera > Anthocoridae > Orius > Orius insidiosus. The sequence continues at coordinate 722,935 of JACGAQ010000020.1, forward strand.
GTTTTCCCCCCTTATTTTTTTCAGTTAAAGCTTTAAAAGACGGAGGTCAAGTAAAGGAGTTGCGTGTTATCACTGGGAAGATGGATAGTCGGGCTTCCCGTCACCCCCATCGACCCCCCTCCGCAATTTCTACTATCTCCTGAATTGTTTAGATCCACGCTGACAAATGAGCAAATGCTCTTGTCAAAGAGAGTCGCTCCTTTAAATTAAAGTATTGCGGTACATGAGACGAGAAGGGCGGAGGGCGTAGAGAGAGAAAAAAAGCGCCCACTCCTCTTTTTCTCTTTTCAGCACAGCTCACTTTTATTTCAACCAATTTCTACCCATTGATCACACAGTCTCTTTCAACGGGATTTCATCTGGGGATTTTAAATCGTACAGAACTCACGTATTCAATTTCAACTTTTTTCCCCCAACCTCTGTTTTTCACGTTTTTTTTTCGAATTTCCTAGGAAAAAATATCATAATCCATCGCCATTTTAGCTTGCCTATTAATCGAAGGGAAAAACGCAACAGAAATAGTTCCGTTTTAGTCAGTGGCGGCTCGTGGGCTTTTTGAAGGGTGAGGCCACCTCACAAAAAAAAAAAAAAAAAAAAAAACCCTTAAGACTGCCGTAAAGTACCCAAAATGCCAGGTAATTCAATAAAATGCGTGCTGAAAAACCCGTAGAAACAGGGTGTTTTTCGACAGAAAACGCTAAATGGTGTGAAGTTTAGTGAACATACCTACTAGAAATTGCTATGCGAAATGCTAACCCCAAAAATTAGAAATTAAAGGAGCTATAAAGTCCTAATTTTCCCCATTTTTATCGAAGCATTAGCCAATAGACTGGCCAACCTGAAAAACACAAACTGAAAACTCAGAAAAGAAAAAAGTCGACTCACCAGTCACCGATAAATGATCCTTTGTTTCTTTTTGATTCACAAGTCACAACGGAAACAAAAAAATCGATGTTTGTAAATTTTTTAAATAAAAGGATGCTTTTAGTTTTCAAATTATGGAGGAATTCGAAAAGAAAAAACAAAGCTAGCTTTAACGGATGAAAAGGTTACGTTGGTATAGCAGTGAAGAAGGCTATGGCGCGCTCGCCGTTCAGAATAACAGTGTTACCCGAACGCTTTTTGGCGCCACCCAATTTTCTTAGAATTTTTATCTTTAATAAATGACCATGCTATATTTATTTATTTTTTTCTTGACATAAAAACAAACTAAAAACTCTAAAATTTAAAAAAATTACCAATTTTCTTAACATATTCTTGGTAGCAAGTTTGAAGTTGGTAAGATTGCTCAAGCTCCTTTACCATTCCCCTAGCGTGAGGCACAGTTGTATCGTGCCTCACTTGGAGGGTTTAGCCGGCGATTCCAGGCCGGCTCGCGTGGGTTCGATCGATCTCATCCCGGCTAACCTTCGTTCTCGCGAGTACCATATTAACCCCCCGGACCCCTCCTTCTATTTCAAGAGAGGCCAAGGTCACCCGTGCCTCTCCTGGCTTTTTAATCATATTTCGAAATCCGAACGATGCGGTACCGACTTTCTACGCTAGAGGCCGGGCTGAGAGTATTTTTGTAGGTACTGTTATTAAATTTATGACTTTAAACATTCTTACGTAATTATTATTATTTTTTTAAATGAAAAAAAAAATCTTATTTTATTTCCGGAAAAAAATTAGAAACCATGTTTTAAATAATTATCATAAAAATTAAAATTTTGGGGATTAAAAAAAAAATTTTTTTCTTCTGAACATCAGGTGAGGCCGTGCCTCACTTGCCTCCCTGACGAGCCGCCACTGGTTTTAGTAAGTCCAAAAATGATATGAGGCTCTCCGGGTACGAAGGGCGAACTCGACAAAACGTAGTTTCGAGATATTCGCATTTTAAAGTTGCGGTTTTTACGTATTTAAAGGGGAAAAATGGCGAACTCAACATAAAAATTATATGGGTATGTTCACCAAGAGGTCTAGAATCTGAAATGAAAAAAAACTGGAGGACCCTTCCCCAAAAACCCGACGTCGAGGGTATCACAATAACTTCTTTAAGGAAGTTAAAAAAATTTGTCCGATGTTGAGTTCGCCCTTCGTACCCGGAGCGCCTCATATTAATTATTGTATTCCTCATAAAGGTTTAAAAATGACATGAAAGCATAAAAAATTAGAATTTATTTTTGAAAAATGGACCCATGGGCTAAAAGAGTCGTTATCTCGGAGTAAAAGGGCAAGAATGGCGGAACATTTCACGTCCGTGGAAATTTTTTCTTGTCACAGAAAAGAAAGTGCTGGACGCGAGGAAAATGGGAAGCCACAGAAAAGAAAAGACCAATGGTCATCATGTCTCAAAGATGTTTAATTTTTTTCAGGAAGTTAGAAAGAGAGAAGTCTTTTTGGAAAGTGTTATTTAATTTGTATTGAGATTAGGTGGTGTGAAAAATGTTTAGAGAGGGGAAATAACGAGGGTTTTTCTCTCATATTTTTGTGTAAATCAGCAGTATTATTTAGCGGTTAAAGCAGTTAAAGAAAGAAAGGTTTGTGAGGAGCGGGGTGTAACTAATGCGAAGGACTGAGAAGGCCTTGTAATTGCCGGAGGGGCTCTCCCCCAACAGACTCGCCGAAAGAAACGTCTGAAGGCAAGTTACAGGTGCGAGTAATGCCTCCCGCTTCCAACGTTTTTGTACTAGGTATCATTATAAATTGTAGCAGATGCTCTTCTCTCCTTCCACTTTCGCAAGAGAGACTTTTACTTCACCACCTTTTCTCTCTTCCCCTACCATTTTCTCCCCCAACGTCTCAACGTCACTAATTTCTCCCGTAATTACCCCGCGAGGGAATCTAACGAAAAATAAAACGGAATGTTTATCACCGAGAAATTAATTAAGGTCCATGTATTTGTGAAATGGACCAGACCGTGAATCATTGAAACCGCTCGGCCGAAGGTAAATGAGCTTACAATGCGATTAGAACCGATTAGATCCATTACTTTTGAACCCAGAGACAGCCAAATTTTCATCCCAACATTTCTGAATTTACGCTCCACACTCCGGCAATGATCAAAGCTATAGTATTATATGAAACACAATTTCAGTTTCATAAATACCAACTAACGATGGATCAGGATATATAGAATACCTTTTTTTTTTCTGCTACAAAAGCCCCAACTCATTCTTTTTGGAAAATTCCCACAATTTGGCTAATAAGAAGGCTATGAAGAAAATTCTGTTAAAGTCGAATGAAAATTGACAGTTTAGAAGACAAAAGTTACGACGAAATTTAAATTTAGTTTCATTCGCAGAAAAATAAAGCAATTTCAATTCTAAAGTACTGGTTTGAAGAGCTTCCAACGAAAACTTCCTTAAAGAGAAGTAACAATATAGGAGGGGAAGTATAACGAAGGGGACGTACCACGGAGGGGGAAGTATAACGGAGGAGGAAGTATAAGTCAGGGGAAGTATGTATAACGGTGGGGAAGTTTAAGGGAACGAAAGTATGTATAACGAAAGGGGAAGTATTAGAGAGGAAGTATCAATTTTCCAAGTTTTATTTTTTTTGAAAAATTTTCCGAGTTTTGTTTTTTAATTTTCTGAGTTTTTGGTTTTTTCGAAAAGTTATCTAAGTTTTTTTTAAAGAATTTTCCGAATTTTTTTTTTTTCGAAAAATTTCCGGGTTTTCTTTTTTAAATTTGCGCTTTTTTTTCTGAAAAATTTGTTAAGTTCTTTTTTTTTCGAAAATTTTTCCAAGCGTCAAGGTAGAAATAATGGGCTCTTCGACCTACGGATGTGCCAGAGCGTAATGGGTAGAAGTAGGAAATTTTTCCCTCCAAAAAAAAAAATAACTAAAAGTTAGTTTTTTTACACCGAAAATTCGTTAAAAATATAAGGAGTAATTGGTGAAAATTTGGTGAAAATCGGACCAACGATTCGGCCGCAGCGATTTTTTTTTAAATTTCAAACAGACATATCTCCGCCATTTTTTCGAAATTCAAAAATTGCCCTTGTTAGTTTCTTCTTCACCGGCTAAAGAAATTTGTGTGAAAATTTGGGGGAAAATCGGATAAAACTGTGACTGTAAAGTGTTCCGGAAAAAAATGCTACGGACGGCCGGCTGGCACCACAGACAATGTTGAGATCGGTAAAACCCAAAAACCCGACGTCGAGGGTATCACAATAACTTTTTAAGGAAGTGAAAAGAGAAAAGTGCTTGTTATAAATTAAAAAATCCGATTGGTCCCAAAAATAAAAATTTTCTAAAATTTTAGCGCCAAATTTTTTTTTATTTTTGATAAATTTGAAATAAGCAGATAGTCATCGGAACCAGAAAAAAATTCTGAATGCAACGCCGTTGAAAAATTAAAAATCGGTTAAACTTGAACTTGTGGTTTTTAAAAAAATTTGACTCCCTCCTTTTTAATCTTCACAGTGATTTAAAGGCGAATTCAAAGGGGAGAAAAACGTGTAAAAAGTTTTCGGGCGAGATACAGTCGAAATGTTAAATTGCTTCTTTTATTTTTGAACCAATTTCTTCTCTTATAACCTGAACTTTTTTTCTTCTTTTATGCGATAATTGTGAAGTCGGTTAAAGAAACTTTTTTTTTGGAAAGTTTTCTGAAGTTTCTTCACGAGTCCTTCAATAGTATAAAGAAAAAAGTTTGAAAACACATAACTCTCTAAGGCTTAAATTGAAAAAGGAAGATCTATTTAACATAGAAATAATGAAATCCGAGAACAAAGTTGTACACACGTTTTTAATTAAAAACATATTGAATAAAGTTTTGATAAAGAGGAATAATATTATGAGGTTATTACAAAAGAAAAACATTTTCAATCCTAATTAGGACGAAAAACAAGAAGAAATTGTCTTACAATCCCAATAAACTCTGGCTCGAGGGATAAATCCAATTTATGGTAACAAGCTTTTACCCTGGGAACTCCTTTAGTGATGTTTAAAAACCAGATGACCTCTTTTGTTTAAATCGGAAAAAATTTTGAAAAATCTTCTTTGTTTTATTATTTTTACAGCTTATTAGTTTCGCGAAGCTCTTTAAAGTAGAAGTTGCTCGCTCGTCCGTGAAAAAACTCTCGGATGATTCTCACTCGCTCTGCGGCGACTTTATTAGGCAGAAAATTAATAAATGAATTTTCGGATTTCAAGGGCTCTTTTGTAATGAATGGAAAAAGAGGGCCAAATAAAAGATTGATTAGCGTGAAAAAGTGCCAAAATTTTTTTTCATTGAGTTTTTGGTTTCTGTCCAAAATTTAAAGAAAAACAAAATTATAAATGTACTTGCTCAGAGTGAAGTCATTGTAATACCCTCCATATTTAGAACGGCTTTTGCCAGTTTTTTCCCCGGCACACATCACGGCCGCAATTTGTATCCGATTTTCACGAATTTTTTTAGAATTTTCCTTCCGTAATTATCTCAAAAATTTCAAATGTTCAAAATTGACAATTTTTTTATTTTATTTTTGGAAGAAATTTGGTCTATTCACGCCCGTTTTGTGCGGAGCTGGCTGGGCGGAGATAGTTATAGAATTGTCATAGCGGACTGTTTTGTTGGCTTAATATAACTTTACGCCGTTCTAAGAAACGGAAAAATAACAAAAGCTTTTAAGGAGCACTTATTACTTACAATTCAATTTTTTTTAAATAATGATTTAAAAAAATAGTCTGGAACCTAGTTTGACAAAATGGAAGTTTTCGCTTATTCAGGCACCGAAACAGAGAGAACATCCCAAATTTATACCTACTATTTGTATTTAAAAAGTACTTCTTTGAAGAGCTTCAACGAAACATCCTTAAAGAGAAGTAACAATATAGGAGGGGGAAGTATAACGGAGGGGGAAGTATAACGGGGGGGAAGTATAACGGGGGGGAAGTATAACAAGGAGGAAGTATAAGGGAACGAAAGTATAACGAAGGAGGAAAAGTATAAAGGAGGGGAAGTATTAGGAAGTATAAGTGAGGTTTTTTTTTTTTTTCGAAAAATTATCCAAGTTTGTTTTTTCGAAAATTTTCATAGTTTTTTTTTAATTTCTAAGTTCTTTTTTTGTCAAAAAATATTTTAAGTTTTTTTTTTGAAAAATATTCCGAATTTTTTTTCCGAAATATTTAATTTCTTTTTTTTTGGGGGGGGGGGGGGGGGTTTCCGGGCTTTCTTTTTAAATGTGCGCTTTTTTAAAATTATTATTTTTTATTTTTTTTGGAAAAATTTTGTTATTTTTTTTTGAAATTTTTTTTGTGTCGAGGTAGATTATGGCTCTTTGGCCTACGGATGTGCCTCTCTTAATGGGTAGAAGTACGAAATTTCTCCCTACTAAAAAAATAATTATTAAAAAGTGGCAATTTTTTACACCAAAATTTTTAAATATAAGGAGAATTGGTGAAAATTTGGTGAAAATTGGACCAACGGTTCGGCCGCAGCGAATTTTGCCATATCTCCGCCATTTTTTCGAAATTCAAAATCGCCCTCGTTAGTTTTTGTTCACCGACTAAAGAAAATTTGTGAAAATCTGGTGAAAATCGGTTGAAAAATATGCCGTAAAGTGTTCCGGAAAAAAATGCTACGGCCGGACGGCCGGCTGGCACCACAGACAAAGTTGAGATCGGTGTAGATCCATATTTGAATTTATCCTACGACCCTTCCCCAAAAACCCGACGTGGTAACTTCTTTAAGGAAGTTATAAAACCTTTTCCTCATTTTTAAGATTAGGTACTATGGAAGGAAAATTCTGTGAAAATGGGATGAAAATTGTGGGCTAGAAGTATGGAACGTTTTCCAGCAGATTAATTATAGTACAAATTAATTATATACAAAAATGTAAGGTTTAAATTGAAAACTTTCCTCAACGAGGATAAAATTAAATAAAGGAACAACTTATAAATATCCATGAGGAAAGTTTCCGTTTCAACTTTCGAATATAGGTAGTCTACTAGAGGTTTTTGCATTTGTATTTTGATGAATGCGACCTTTTATACGAGTTTTCATATTTCCTCAGGGCAGATCGGGAGATAGGTTATCTCGAAAAGGGCGAGCCGGAGGGTGGTGTGAAACCGATAAATTGAGGGCAAACGTCTCTCCACACGGGGAACAACGCCTCCACTTTTATAGCCGTAAACCGATCCTAGCTTCGCATCACGTTTTTCATGCAGTACAAGACTTTTTATTGTTATTACAAACCCAGGATAAAAATAATAAATTTTTTTAAATAAGTTTTTTTAAAAATCAGATTTTTGGGAAGCGATGAAATTTTGTTTGTACAAATGCGATGGGGCGATTCGAAAATAAAAGCGAGGACTTTTCGACCGAGATGAAATGTTAAGTGCTTCATGTATAATTAATGAGATTTCGACGGGTGCTTTCATCGTTTTGTCACGACGGATTAACGCCCCTTCAAGCACGCTTCTGAAAAAATATATACAAATTTGATAAACTCCATTTTGAAGCGTATTATTTTTTAAAAGGCTATTGTCCGCTTAAAAACGTCAATGCTAAATTAAATAAATGGGAAAAAACATACTTTTTACCTGAAAGATGTAAAAAAATAAAGGTTTTTTAATAACAGAAAATAATTTTCACATTTGTTTTATAAAATGGTAAAGTTTGAGGATGAAAACGGGGGAGTTAAGTGCAATGAACACGAGAAACACATGTTTAATTACGTTTAAACACCGAGGAGAACTTTCCTGAGCCCCTTATAACCGCACAGAATCAAAATTAAACGTTTGTTGTATTCCATCTTCATCGAAGTTGAATATTACGTCACTCCTTTGAATACGCAGCTCAATATGAGTTTCATATCCGTCTCTCTTTATTTGAGACTAAAATTTTCCCTAAAATGGACTTGAATTGAAGGTTTTCATATCAAATAAACCGTTTTGAACACGAATTTCACCGGGTGAAACGGTTGATGACGTTTTAAATTAGACAAACATGTTGTCGACTGTTTATTTTTAGAATTGGAGGACCTTTTCAACAGTAAAATTTCTCTACGCTCTATCAAAATAAGAACTTGGACGTTTTCTAAATAAAAATACCTTGAAAAGTCTTAAGAAAACCGCAATGCAGGTTTTTAAAAAGTTAATTTACTAGGAAAATAGATTTTTTAAAAATCGCAGACCGTGAAGCACTGGACCGCTTGCCCCGAGGGGGGAACTTCCTCGAAGTATTAAATAATTTTTCATCCATACTATTGAAAAAAAAATTTTGAAATATCCAGGTGAATAAATGAATTTTTTCTTTAATTTTTTGTATTCCGCAGAAGTTGATTTTAATACAAAATTCTCGAGTTTAGGCTTAAAAATCTCGTAGTAGAGCTTTTCCCTCCATTACAATCATTTATATCTTTTTACTGTAATTCTATCTCCTTAGAGACGTAATGGATAAAGCGGGAGCCGCAAACAAAAATTTGCCGCCACGGTTCCCCAAGAGATAGAGCCACTAGCATCATTAACTGCGTTTTAAATATTCATGAAAGGTTGCTTTCAACGCAGTCTACTGGCAATCTAGTGGCTCTATCTCTTGGGGAACCACGGCGGCAAACTTTAGTTTTTGCAATTTTCAATTTGCAAAATCATTTTGCAATTTTGCAATTTTCGAAAAAAGCTTTCGACATTTTCGAGATAACTACAAAGGAAAATTCTGTGCAAATTTGGCGAAAATCCGATGAAATTGAGGCCGTGCATCAAAGAAAGGTAAAGATCGCATGGTGGTAAATGGGCGAACGGTTGTTCTTCTCTACCTTCCCGCATTCCCGTGTTCGGGAATACTGGTGACAGGCGGCCGGCACCTAATACAAGCGGTAAAGACTAATTCCAAAAGACCCTAAAATGAAGGGTTTTGCAATAACACGCCAAGAAACGGCACTCACGACAGAAAAACTCTGATCGTAAAAAACTAACGGCCCAAAAACCAGATTCAAGATATTACAATAACTTCGTTTTTGAGACTCGAAACAGAAGACGGAGATACAATCGAGTCGAACCACTGTCAGATCTTTTGTTTGAAAAAGCGACAATAACTTCTTTTAAAAGAAGCTGAAATCGACAGCTCGGAAAAAAGTTTTTCGCTTACGCTAGACTCCCTTTTATCCCTTTTCTTTATTGATATAGGCCCTCGAACATAAATAGATCATCAAACGGAGTGGCGGGAGGTGGAAGAAAGGAAAGAAACACATTAGGAATGGAAAAGTGAAGTCTGTTCTTTCCAGAACATCAGCAAATTGAAAGTATTCAAACTCGATTTGTAAAAAAAATATTCTCTTTTCATTTTAAAACTTTTATAAAAAGAAATTTTTCTTCGCTTTTCTACAACCTTTGTTAATCTCTTTATATAAATCATTCGGAGATAAACCTTTCATTTAAAACAATAAATTAAACCTTTAATAAGTTCTAATTCAACCGGAATCGATTTTTGACTGAAATTTTCAATTAAGTCTACTCGGAAAGCCTTTTAGGAAAGAAATTCCTTGAAGGATTTCAACCTAAGGTTTTTAAGTTCATTGGAGTGGACGTTAGGATTCTTTTTAAACGGTTTTTAGGTTTAAAGTAGGTAGCTACTAATTTTTAAAAATATTTCTTCGCTCTAGGAGACGAAATCGTTAACGGTTTGACACTTGGACAAAGTCCATTTCGTTAAACTACCTGTCAAGAGCAAGCTTGCGCTGAGGCGCCACTGTCATTTCGTTGTTTCCAACTTTAGCTACCAAAAACGATTAAGGACGCCTGAAAAAACCACCAATGACGAAGTTTAATCAATAAATAGTACGAGGTTGTAAATATTGATAAAGTCGTTCTAGGACTCGGAATACGTCAAATCTAATGAAAAGGCTGAATAAATATTGAGCCCTCAGTGCCTGGAAAAAAAGGTCAATAAAATCTATTGAAGTCTACTCCTATTGTGTTTTCGAAACTAATAATTTTGAAATTCGTGATGAAAATACACACATTTTTTAACTCAAAAAGGAAGTTATTGCGATACCCTCTAAAACATGATCCGGACCTTTTAGCTAGAATTTTATGTACTTTTATCGGAGTTCACCAATATTGAATTTTTACATTTATTATTACACAGAGGGAATTAAGAAAAAAGTACTGGTTTGAAGAGCTTCCAACGAAAACTTCGTTAAAGAGAAGTAACATTATAGGAGGGGGAATAACGGAGGGGAAGTATAACAGAGAGGAATTATAACGAAGTGGGAAGTATAAAGGAGGGGGAAGTATAAATGAGAGGGAAGTATAAAAGAGGGGAAGTATAAAAGAAAAGAATTATAAGGGAGGGAAGTATAAAGGAGGGGGAAGTATAAGGAAGGGGAAGATAAGTGAGGGGAGGTTTTTTTTTCGAAAATTTTTCAAGTTTTTTCAAGAAATTGTCTAAGTTTTTGTTTGTCAACAAATTTTCTAAGTTTTATTTTTTAATTTTCAGAGTTTTCTTTTTGGTAAATTTTCCGGGTCTTCTTTTTTAAATTTGGGTTTTTTAAATTTTTAATTTTTTGAAAAATTTTTTAAGTTCTTTTTTTCGAATTTTTTTAAGTGTCAAGGTAGAAATAATGGGCTCTTTTGCCTACGGATGTGCAATGGGTAGAAGTATGAAATTTCTTCCTACTAGAAAAAGTTAATAATTAAAAAGTGGCAGTTTTTTTATACCAAAATTAGTAAAAAATAAGGAGTAATTGGTGAAAATTTGGTGAAAATCGGACCAACGGTTCGGCCGGAGCGAATTTTTTAAAATTTCAAACAGACATATCTCCGCCATTTTTTCGAAATTCAAAATCACCCTCGTTACATTCTTCAATTTGTGTGCAAATTTGGTGAAAATCGGTTGAAAACTGTGGCCGTAAAGTGTTCCGGAAAAAATGCTACGGCCGGCCGGAACGACAGACAAAGTTGAGATCTTTAAAGATCAATATTCGTTTTGACCCTTCGGGGTCTGGAAGAACCTTCCCCAAAAACCCGACGAGGGGGTATCACAATAACTTCTTTAAGAAAGTTAAAAACGAGTCGAAAAAAAAGCCCCAATGGGATTCGAATAAGCGAATTTTAATCCCCAAGGCTCTACCAACTGAGCCATGGAAGGCATTTGTATTGAATCTTTTGACCTTGGTTCTTATCTCACATGTTTTCCAAACTTCCTTCCAAACACTTTTCCAACATCTTTCCAACACTTTTCTCCGTATTTTTAGAAAATTGAGGCCTTGAAGTTATTAAGGGGCCAGCACCACAGGACTGGAAGTCCCTTTCCCGAATACCGTATGTAGGGTAAAGCATAACTTTTCTTTTATAAATTTGGTAATTTTCACATCCTGAATCCTCGTGTCAAAAAAAAATTTAAAAAAATAAAAAGCCCCTTTTTAATATTATCCTTGTCATGAAGAAAAGGGCGAAGATAAATTTAATATTCCCAGAAAACGGAGCGTTTAAGATTGAGAAAAGGTCGAAATTTGAATTGAGTCAAAGAGTAATCCAATATTTGAAATAAACATGAGAGAAAAGGTCTTTATAGGAAGACGAGTGGGAAAAGAGGGCGGGCGCTCGACTTCAAATGAAACGAATCTTGAAATGGGAAAGGACATTATCATGTATAGAAAGGTGGCGAAAAGGGGGCTCCCCAAAAAGGAATTATTTACAACTATCATTCATTATTCAATTTCCCATTTAAAAGAGAATTTATTTCTCCTTGGCTTCAGAATCTCCCTAACGAGAATAAACTTTTATCCACATCGGTAAAATGAAAGGTGTATAAATTACAATTTAAAGCATTAAACTAGAAAGAATGACCGTTTCAAAATGTAAGAACCGTTTGGGGGTTAAGGGTAGTAAGGGGAGCCGTTAAAAAGATTGCCATCATAAACCCGTCTCAACCATCTTTACCGTTGTGTATGTGAAGGAAAAATAAAATGCCATCCCTAACATTCAGGTGCCCCTTTTAATCTAACAATAAGCGCGAGGGCCAGATTAGGTTTTAATCGTCTTCACTTTATAACCTAAAAGAAGTCTCTACTCAAGTATGTTTTTTATGAGCAATTTACTTTGATTTGTGTTTACTTTACGTCATATTCGGGGCTATTTATATCAATAAAATTTCCCTGGATTTCCGCCCATTTTATCAGATAATTGGAATAGGTGATGGTAATCTTTGACAAGTTAATGCATTTCGGTGATCCTTGAAACCTTTACTTCTTTATAAGCCCAAAAGAAAGTAAGGTAGAAAAATGAAAGTCTTCGCCTAGCGAGCCGTTACGGAACGGGCGAGAACATCCCGAAGTTCTCCCTACTAATTTTTTTTTTTTCAACTTCCTTAACCCTAGAATACTAACCATACGTCTCCGAGACGTAGTCGTGTTTTTAAACGAATTGTAAACAAACTTCCCCTTTAATAATCGCTAATCCCTTTTTGCTATGTTTTCTTCGAACCCTTGTTTTTATTTTAGTTGTTACTTGGACCTTGTCCCGTCAACATCACGTAAGTAATGAATTTTTTCTAAAACATACCACGTCTCCGAGACGTAGATTAGTATCAAGCGTTAATTTTTCTACGTTTCACAGACGTAGGTCAGTAATAAGCGTATAAAATTTATACGTCCTTCAGACGCATGTTTAGTAATAAAGGTGATATTTTTATCGTCTTTATCTATTTTAGTTTTTTTTATGGGACATGAAAGATAGACTTTTTTGGTTTTCTTTAGGTCATGGACGAACAATTTGCCACTCCCGAAGGTATTCTTGCCGAGTTGCAAAGGCAATTAGACGAAGAGTCAGTTTGTAGCGAGGATGAAGTCGAAAAATTAGAAATTGACGAATTAGATTCAGATTTAGAAGCTGACATCGAGGACGACTTGTTGGTTGATGAGCAGGTGGATGAATCAGAAGAGGTCATTATGAAAGCTATGGAACAGACAATGAAAAGAAAAACACCTAAAAAAAGAATTAAGACATTAATGCCCAAAAAAAAAAGGGCAACAATAATAAGCGGAAAAGAAAATGCGATGAACAAGAAGGTGACACTCCAGCAATTTTATATCCAACGAACTCGACATTGACTGGAAGAAACGGTTTTGTTTGGCAAACTAAACCCGTATCAACTTCAAGAAAATCTCCCTCGAAAAACGTGGTTCACGAACAGAGAAATACTAAAAACCACGCCGCTCTTGTAAATGAGCCGAAAGACTGTTTTTTTGCTTTTTTTACCGACGAAATGCTACAAATTATCGAACTACACACAAACGAAGAAATTAGACGACAAAGAGGCACATACAAAAACCAAACCTCAAGCACACTTAGCGATATTACTACTCCAGAATTACACGCATTGCTAGGCGTAATAATCCTCGCAGGAGCCAAAAGGGACAATCACATGCCAATTAGAAAACTCCACGATACAGCTATATCTGGAAATAAGTACAACGCAGCATTCTCTTGCGAAAGACATAATTTTTTAATAAATACTCTCAGATTTGACAAAAAAGAAACGAGATTGGAAAGACTGATTTCCGACAAGCTTGCCCCAATTAGAGAAGTATGGGATCATCTCATTGAAAGGTGCAAATCAAACTACGATCCTGGTCCATATCTCACTATTGATGAGCAATTGATCCCGTTTAGGGGCCGTGTCGGTTTTAAAATGTTCATTCCCAACAAGCCAGCGAAATATGGTATGAAACTGGTGATGATGAACGAATGTGGGTCATCCTATATGGTTAACGCCATACCATACCTGGGAAAAGGTACTACTCCGCAAGGAAAACCGGCAGCAGAGTTTTTCATCGAAGAACTTGTTGAAACGGTGAAAAATTCAAACCGAAACATCACCACTGATAATTGGTTTACAAGTGTGCCCACTGCACTTAAACTTTTGAAAGAATTTAAGTTAACAACCGTAGGCACAATAAGAAAAAACAAGCCTGAACTGCCCAACGAATTTGTGGATCCGAAATATCAAAACAGAACGCCTGGGTCATCATTATTTCTTTTTCACGAAGACTTAACTGTTGTTTCTTACAAGCCCCGACAAAACAAGATAGTAGCTGTGCTGTCAACTATGCATGATACAGCAGAACTCAATGGAACAAACAACAAACCTGAAATAATTGCTAGCGGATACAACCCTACTAAAGGTGCTGTCGATACTTTCGACCAAGCTGTAAGCCACACCAGTTGCATCCGAAAGTCAAAAAGGTGGACAATGTGCTTCTTTTATAACATGATCAATATAGCATGTTATAATGCTTATATTGTATATTTACATAATTTTTATAAAAACCACAACGACCGCGATGGGTCTAAAGCGATATCTCGATTCGACTTTCTAGTACTCCTCTCAGAAGAGCTCATGAACCCGTGGCTGCTTGAGAGAGTTTTCAAACCAACGATTCAACAAAGAGTTAAAGAATCTATACATAAATGTCTCGGACTTAGAGAAGTGCAGCTCGCTCCCGAAGAAGAAAAAAAAGCGACAAAAAAAGATATTGCACCTACTGCAATTATAAAATAAAACGAATGTCAAAACTTCTTTGTTGTAAATGCCAAAAAGTTTGTGGTAGCCACAGCAGGCATATTTGCTTGACTTGCGCAGATGATGTCTAAGCGAAATACCTACTAGTCTCCTCACTAGTCCATATTTTTTTTTTAAAGTATTAGGTATATACCTATTATTAGTTCGATTTTTTTGTAGTGGAGATTTTATGTATTTTTTTATTTTATATTTTATGTACTGAATAATTTTGTGATACAATCTGTATAATGTAAATTGAGAAATTAGATAAGAAAATTTTTTTTATTTTATTTTTTATTTTTTACACCCCCCCCCCCCCCCAAACAACCTTAAATATTAACCTTATTAGTTAATACCAACTATATGTTAAATAAACGACAATTAATATAGACATACCGTAATTAGAACAATAATAAAAAAAATTCCCCCGACCGTACATCGTTATATAAGTCTGGGAGACGTAGTCCACGTCTGGGAGACGTAGGTTAGTAATAAGGGTGCAAAAAGAGAGATTAGTATTCTAGGGTTAAAGAAGTTATTGTGATACCCTCGACGTCGGGTTTTTGGGGAAGGGTCTTCCAGACCCCGGAGGGTCAATTCGAATATTGATCTTTCCCGATCTCAACTTTGTCTGTGGTGCCGGCCGGCCGTAGCATTTTTTTCCGGAACACTTTACGGCCACAGTTTTCATCCATTTTCACCAAATTTTCACAAGTTTCTTTAGCCGGTGAAGAAGAACGTAACGAAGGCGATTTTTGAATTTCGAAAAAATGGCGATTTTCACCAATTATGTAGGTACTCCTTATATTTTTTAAAGAATTTTTGGCATAAAAAAATGCAAATTATCATTACATTAATTATCATTTTAGTAGGGAGAAATTCCATACTTCCATGCCTAACGAGAGGGCAAAATGTGCGCAAAAATCCCATTATTTCTACCTTGATACTTAAAAAAAGTTTCGAAAAAAAGAACTTAGAAATTTTTTAGGAAAAAAAGCGCAAATTTAAAAAAAAATAAAAAAAATAAAAAAAAAAGCTCGGAAAATTTTTTGGAAAAAAAACTCGGAAGATTTTTGAAAGAAAAACTCGGAAAATTTTGGAAAAAGCAAAACTCGGAAAATTTTTCCAAAAAAAAAATCGGAACATTTTTCCAAAAAAACTCGGAAAATTTTTCAAAAGAAAAGCCCCCTCCGTTATACTTCCCCTCCGTTGTACTTCCCCTCCGTTATACTTCCCCTCCGTTGTACTTCCCCCTCCGTTATACTTCCCCTCCAATATACTTCCCCTCCAATATACTTCCCCTCCTATATACTTCCCTCTCCGTTATACTTCCCCTCCTATATTGTTACTACTCTTTAAGGAAGTTTTCGTTGGAAGCTCTTGAAACCAGTACTTTTTTTCGGACCAATAGTACGGTTGTAGCGCATTAACAAAACTTTAGAAAGTCAGATCTCCGCCATTTTTTCGATTTAAGATTACTAGAAAAGGAAGATTCTGATTCTGCCTATAAATCACTTGTGGGGAGACGGTTGTTCCTCTCTACCTTCCCGCGTTCTCGGACAAGTGCTGTCATATTATAGGACACGCAAAATGGAGAATAGTTCACATAATGAGACCTACAAGATCGAGTCTATTAATAATATCTATTTACAGGCACTTTTCGAACATTCAAAATAACTTTGTTTTGAAAAATTCAATTCCAGTGAAGCGAAAATTCAATTTAAAAACTAAATTCACTTTCAAAACATGATTTATTACCGTGAATCTAATCTCTACAGTATTTTCTCGACTGAAAATAAACGGTTTGTTTTATGACCAATAGACGTTTGATTTGTGACAATCCTTTCCCACCCCCGCCACATATTTCCTGTAATTTATTACAATAAAACATCCCGTATTTTCACTCTTTTATTATTATAGGCCCAGATTTAGGACAATCGTTTCGATATCCACTATTGAGAGAACAACGACTTCTCTGTGCCAAAAAATCTTTATTAACTTTCTCAAAAAGAAATGTTATTGTGATATACTCGAGAGACGATTTTAGGTAATTTGGGTACTATTATGGTCGCCTTTATTTCCCCAAATTATTCGCCGAATGCTGAAGCGCCGAATGATGAAACTTCTTGTGTTCTTTTTCTCCAACAGCTAAACTAAATAATCCATTTCGCAAGAAATAAAAATGTTAAACAATTTAGTTGTAATAAAATAAGAATGACAATTGAAAGATTTCAAAGGAAACCGCATTGCAGAAGCTTTATTGTTACCTACTTTTTATTTTTTTACTTCTTGTTCCTTCAACGTTATTCGATATAACTCATCAAGAGAAGGGAAATGGGATGAGAGAAGAGGAGGGAAAAAAAAACTTCAAGAGAGAAAAAAGGAAATGTCAGGTATTCCGGGAAACCTACTGTCTTGGAAAATATACTGTCTAAGGGGGTTGTGAAAGTTAAATTTTATAGACTCCAACTGCGGCTTAAAGCTAATATTTAAAGATTACGTTTATAAAATTTTCAAAACAGTTTTTTCGTTGGCATCCATCCATTTTTGGACGGAGAAATTGAAGCAACAGCTCGAAAAGAGTCCATTTTGAATATAATCAGATTTTCACTGTCGAATAGGTGGAGAGAATATGGGAAGGAGAAAAAAAAATCCTTTTAGACGTCGGCGTCTGACAAATTGCCAAGGAAGGCGATGGATCATGTCATTTATTCGCTTCGTCTTTCCTTCTGGAAGTGGCTGACATAATGTCGCGAAAGGGGGGGAATCATTTATAACCCGAAAGGAATCAAAACTGCGGGAAACGATGGAATTTTTGGATAAAAAGTTATTTTTGAATTTTGTTTAGGACAATAGGCGTCGTGTCTACGTAGGGTAGTGATCAAGTATTGACTCACCACAGGGTGGTTCTTAACCGCTTCTTTGACTGCAGTCGCCAGTTTTTTTTTTTGATACTTGAAAAAATTTTCGAAAAAAAAGAACTTAGAAAATTTTTCGGAAAAAAAACTTAACTTCTCTCTCCCCGTTATACTTCCCCTCCCTTATACTTCCCCCTCCGGTATACTTTCCCTCCTTCAAATATCCCCTTCCATTATATTTCCCCTCCTTTAATTATCCCCTCCGTTATACATCCCCTCCGTTATACTTCCCCTCCCATATATTTCCCCCTCCGTTGTACGTCCCCTCCGTGATACTTCCCCTCCGGAAAAAAGAACTTCAAAAATTTTTCAGAAAAAAAGTTCTTTAAAAAAGAAAACCCGGAAAATTTTTCGAAAAAAAACTCGGAAAAATTAAAAAAAAACTTTTACTGAAAATTTTTCGGAAAAAAAACTTGGAAAAATTTTCAAAAAAAAAAGAAAACTTGGAAAATTTTTCGGAAAAAACTTCCCCCTCCGTTATACTTCCCCTCCTATATACTTGCCTCTTCGTTGTACGTCCCCTCCGTTATACTTCCCCTCCCATATACTTCCCCCTCCTATACTGTTACTTCTCTTTGAGGAAGTTTTCGTTGGAAGCCCTTCAAACAAGTACTTTTACCCTGTTTTTCAATGGTAGTGATGAAAACATATGAAATCGCCCTTTTATGAGGAAATCCCCTTTGAGGACGGCTTTAGAACAGTTCTTTTTGTCATTATAAGAATTGAAAAGATGAATAAAATGAGTTTCATTCTCAATTCTATATTTAGATGTTCCAGATTCACGCAGTTTCCCCCTCACACCTGTTTCACTTTTTTTTCTCATCTCTTAATGGCCCCCTTTTTTTTTGTCTGGGAGTTTTATTTTTAAAAATCTTTTTTCCCCTTTTATTCCGAGTCAAAACGAAGTGTTTTAATAGGCTTAAGGTAGTGGTTAAAGCGTTTGATTTCGTAATCTCAAGTAGGCGAAGTTAGGTGCAATTAAAATGGTGGAAGGGGGTTTAAAGGTTTAATAGAATTACAAACCTTGCGAATACGAGTAGGTCGTTAAGAGGAAGACGGAAGAGGTGGTACCAGAGCATCCTCACGGGTGACTCCGCCAACCTAAAACATTATCGTTCCAAATTAATTTCAAATCTCTACAAGGATTATTAAAATATCAACCCTTTAAATCTTCATTTCAAATGGAAATATACAATGCAGGTCAACCCAAAACCTACAAAAATTTTCCTTTAAAACAATGATACATCCTGAGAAATTGAAAAATATGAAATTTCGAGAATACTTTTTCCTTATTCGAGGATAACAGAAATATGAAAGTCAAAACTTAGAGCAACAATTTTATTTACATTCTAATTTTTATTGCGTATGTATTCCGCAAGGGGTTGATTTAACTATCATATAATCAACCAATAATGGAGGAAGAAATTACGGTGATAACGGGTATCTCACGACGCGTTTCGGCTTAAAAAGCCTCATCAGGTGAGCTATTCCTTCTATCACAATCATTTCTTTTCACTGTGCCCCTATTTCTTCCTCCATTATTGCTTAATTATATGATAGTTAAATCAACCCCCTTGCGGAATACATACGCAATAAAAATTAGAATGTAAATGAGCGCTCTGGGTACGAAGGGCGAACTCAACATCGGACAAATTTTTTTTTTCAGATTCTAGAGCTCTTGGTGAATACACCCATATAATTTTTTTTGTTGAGTTCGCCCTTTTTTCCCCTTTAAATACGTAAAAACCGATATGCGGCAAAGCTCTAACTGCGATATCCGAGCGGGTACGAAGGGCGAACTCCACATCCAAGTCCACAACCCCCACTCCTTTTCCCATTCCAGGGCATGACTTTTCTGTTGAGTTCGCCCGTAACATAAAACTTTAAAATGCGAATATCTCGAAAGTACGTTTTGTTGAGTTCGCCCTTCGTACCCGAGCGCCTCAAATGTAGAGTATTGCCTTGACAGCAAATCTGTCATAAAAATTAAAAAACCAATAATGAGGTGGTGAGTGGCTCTATCTCTTGGAGAACGGTGGCGGCGGTGAGGTTTAGGGAGACGGTTTGTTTCCGGCTTCCCGCTGTATCAACTAAATCTCTCTTGGATATGTTTACAGTGAAAAGATAGAAATGATTGTGATAGAGCTCACCTGATGAGGCTTTTTAAGCCGAAACGCGTCGTGAGATACCCGTTATCACAGTCATTTCTTCCTCCATTATTGGTTAATTATATAAAAATTTTATTTTTGTTGTATCCTGGTATAGCTGAATAAGAAGGAAAACAAGAAGAAGAACACGGCGTAAAACCGGGTTTTTAGAGTCATATTTCTCAGCTCCTGGTTGGCCGATACACTTCAAATTTTTCATGTTTACTCATGCATTATCAGAGAACATCTGTGCCAAATTTAAGCTTGATAGGGAGATATGGACATCGTCAAATCAATAGTTTTCGAGAAGAAGCTTCCATTGATGATGAGCAGCATTGGGAATAAGGATCAGACTTGCCTTTTATGTGGCTTTAACCGCCAATAAAATGACGTAAAAAAATATATTCAAAACTGAAATAACTTGTTTGAAGGGGGAAAAATGTTATTTTACAAAACATGAAGTCTAGACTACATAAATGTAAATTCGATTTTATTCGTGCCAGATCCGTTTTTCCATAACTGACAATTTCTAATTAGCGTTCACTCATATTTTTTGACTTTACGTTCTTGATGATAAACATATGGAAATATGATGTTCGGACAAGTCAAACAGGAATTTTCCATCTGATGGAAATAAATTTACACGGCGAGGGTAACATTTCGATAAATCCACACGGACAAATAAACACCTCAAACGGCAAATAAGCCCCTCCCCCCGCGCTAAATTCGTGAATCCACTTTTCCGTATAAATTCGAAAACTTCCCGGCCAATTAACAAAAGGTTGACACGCAAATAAAATTCAAACTCAAATATCATCGGTATTTACTATTAATTTTTTTTTTTTTTAACTTAATTATTCAAAAACTTCATTTATACCCAATCTAGGAAAACCTAGAATGCGTAAAATTTACTAAAATGATAAGAAACTAGGTTAATTGAAAGTTTGGAACAATGGGTTCACTTAATTTCTGAGGATGACAAGTGGGGGTATTAGATTTCTGGTATGGGGACGACTTGAAGGAGGAAGGATCAAAGAGCACTCCGTATATCGACCCGTAGGAGAAGGTATTGAGATCTTATTAACTGCCTCCGGGGTCAGTCTTCTTTGATGAGACAGGACGCCATGCATTCCAATGTGCTCACACACCAGATACTTCCCCTCTTCACGACCCTTCCACCTCTCATCTTTAATGGATGAATGTTGTTTTAAAATTTCCGAACCCCCTTTTTTCACAACATCTTTTATTTATTGTTCGAAAAATAAGATTGTTAAAAATCACAAATATTAGATAATTTGGGCATGGAAATCGTCGCTATTTTTGGGTGGCAGACACAGTTAGCGTATAACTAATTCTCCTTCTCAATTTTTCCCAAGTATGTCTTGTGGTTGATCGTCGTGAGACTTATGGTACATTGTCGTAAGTCTTGGGAGGTTTGTCGTGAGCCTTGGGGAAGATTGTCGTATGTCTTGGGGTAGATTGTCGTGAGTCTTAAGGTACATTGTCGTGAGCGTTGGGGTAGAATGTCGTGTCTGGGGACGATTGTAGTGAGTCTTGGGGCAGATTGTCACGAGTATTGGGTTAGATTGTCGTGAGTTTTAGGTACATTGTCGTATGTTTTGCGAAGGATTGTCGTGACACTTGGAGTAGACTGTCGTGAGACTTTGTAGGGTTGTCGTGAGCCGTAGGAAAGATTGTCGCCAGTCTTGGTGTAGATTGTCGTGAGTGTTGGGGCAGATAGTCTCGAGTATTCGGGTAGATTGTCGTGAGTCTGGTAGTAGATTTTCGTATGTCTTGTACTCTTGGACGATTGTAGTGAGTCTTGGGGACTGTCGTGAGACTTATGAAGATTGTCGTCAGTCTTGGGGCAGATTGTCGTGAGCGTTGGGTAGGATTGTCGTGAGCGTTGCTTAGGATTGTCGTGATTCTGGGGAGGATTGTCATGAGTCTTGGGATAGATTGTCTCGAGTCTTATGGAACATTTTCGTAAGTCTTGGGGAGAATTGTCGTGAGCCTTGGGGACCGATTGTCGTGTCTGGGGACGATTGTCGTGAGTCTTGGGACAAATTGTCGCGAGAATTAGGGTAGATTGTCGTGAGTGGTTCATTGTTGTATGTCTTGCGAAGGATTGTCGTGACCCTTGGGAGGATTGTTGTCAGTCTTATTGTCATTTTCGTAAGTCTTGGGGAGGATTGTCGTTAACCTTGGGGTAGATTGTTGCCAGTCTTTGTGTAGATTGTCGAGAGTCTTGGGGAAGATTGTAGTGAGTTTTGGGGGATTGTCGAGAGCCTTATGAAGATTGTCGTCAGTCTTATGGTACATTTTCGTAAGTTTTGGGGAGATTTTCGTGAGCCTTGGGACCGATTGTCGTGTCTGGGAACGATTGTTGTGAGTTTTGGGACAAATTGTCGCGAGTATTGGGGTAGATTGTCGTGAGTCTTATGGTACATTGTTGTATGTCTTGCGAAGGATTGTCGTGACCCTTGGGAGGATTGTCGTCAGTCTTATTGTACATTTTCGTAAGTCTTGGGGAGGATTGTCGTGAGCCTTGGGGTAGATTGTCGTGTCTGGGGACGATTGTTGTAAATCTTATGGTACATTGTCGTATGTCTTGCGAAGGATTGTCGTGAGCCTTGGGTAGGATCGTCGTGATTCTGGGGAGGTTTGTCATCAGTCTTATTGTACATTTTCGTAAGTCTTGGGTAGGATTGTCGTGAGCCTTGCTTAGGATTGTCGTGATTCTGGGGAGGATTGTCATGAGTCTTAGGGTAGATTGTCGTGAGTCTTATGGTACATTTTCGTAAGTCTTGGGGAGGATTGTCGTGAGCCTTGGGTACCGACTGTCGTGTCTGGGGACGATTGTTGTGAGTCTTGGGACAAATTGTCGCGAGAACTGGGGTAGATTGTCGTGAGTCTTATGGTACATTGTTGTATGTCTTGCGAAGGATTGTCGTGACCCTTGGGAGGATTGTCGTCAGTCTTATTGTACATTTTCGTAAGTCTTGGGGAGGATTGTCGTGAGCCTTGGGGTAGATTGTCGTGTCTGGGGACGATTGTTGTAAATCTTATGGTACATTGTCGTATGTCTTGCGAAGGATTGTCGTGAGCCTTGGGTAGGATCGTCGTGATTCTGGGGAGGATTGTCATCAGTCTTATTGTACATTTTTGTATGTCTTGGGGAGGATTGTCGTGGGCCTTGGGGTAGATTGTCGTGTCTGGGGACGATTGTTGTGAGTCTTATGTTACATTGTCGTATGTCTTGCGAAGGATTGTCGTATGTCTTGCGAAGGATTGTCGTATGTCTTGCGAAGGATTGTCGTGACCCTTGGGAGGATTGTCGTGACACTTGGGAGGATTGTCGTGAGCCTTAGGGAAGATTGTCGCCAGTCTTGGTGTAGATTGTCGAGAGTCTTGGGGACGATTGTAGTCAGTCTTGGAGTCTTGTCATGAGTCTTGGAAGGATTGTCGTGAGCCCGGGGGAGGATTGGCGTGAGCTGTGGACGACTGTCGTGAGTGTTGGCTCAGAGTTCGTGGGGAGCTTGAGTTTGTCACAGTCTTATTTTTACTATTTTAAGAGTGATTTTATAAAAACTTTTGGTAAATTTTCTCTTTCCATTTTTTTTGCTCACAGACTTTCCTATTTTCATCCGAAAAACTGGAAACAAAAAGTCGCTTTTTTGAAGAACTCGAGTAAAATTACTGAATGATGAATATATGCGAGGGAAGAAAAAAGAAGGGAGCGAGAAATAAAAGGGGTCGGAACTCGAAGGTTTCTTACACGAAGTTGGTGACATATGGCGCTGACCAACTTTTCCACTAAGTTTACAAGAGGGGTTCGTTTGACGTCTTTTCTTTGTTTTAAAATTTACAAAAAGAAATTGAACGTAAAAAAAAAGTTGATGTGGAGAATATAAATGTTTTCCAATATACATGGATGATAAACGAGGGAAAAATAACGTTCTACCAGAACCACCTCACGTGTTTGAGAACACTCCACTGAGATTCATGGAGAGAAGCAATAAATGCCGAAGTGGTAATACTGGGGAATAGGGAAGGAGGTATCACGAGATGAAGGCCCCGACGATGGAAACTCGTTTTCCAAGTAGGGAAAAGTAGGGAGAGTTTTCAAACTTGAGAAGGGAGATGGGAAGAAGATATTTATGGCTTAATATATTACGTATAAGTCCTGGAAGGCGCATTAAAGCCTCGAAACTATTTTATATAAGGTGTTACAGATTATCATCCCTCCCGATGAAGGGTTCTTCCCATTTTGAGTCTTTTTCAAACCCTCCTAGATTATCCCAAATCCTTAAAATGTATCATGTGTTTTATTTTCATATTTAAAGATGGCACAAAATAATCACAAATTTAAAGTAGTTATGCACTGCGGGGGATGCGAGTCGTCAGTCGCCGATATTTTGACGCAGAACAAAATAAATGGTATCGACGAGTTTAAAGTCGACCTGCCGACGATGACCGTTGATATCGTCGGGTCGATTACGGAAGAACAAGCCCTCGCTTTACTCCAAAAGACCGGGAAGGCCGTGGAAGTTATCAAAGAGGTCACGGCTTCGACTTCGGAGATGCCCGAAGATGGAGAACAAAAAAATAAATAAAACACTTTGTCACATGATTTTTTTTTATAAATGCTTCCGGTGTAAGAGGCATTTAGGCTCTATGTCGCCTTGAGGTGGTCTAATTTACATCAAACCTGTAGCTGACAGAAGAGAGGTCTCCTGGCTGTCTCTTCCCTTTTGTTGAAACGCTTTCGTGTTAGTGTACCACCGAGTGTTTCTCCCATTGTTGTCTAGACAATAGAAAGAGAAGGTGGTTTGGGTTACGGATGAGGGAGCGAGAGGGTTTCGTTTTTGAATTTGGCAACAATGCTGCTTGCTCAAACTGGACCCGCTATCTAAACCTTATTTATCACGGTCATCTTTTCCCAGAGTTCGACGATAAAAGAGAACTTTAATCATAAAGCAGAGAAAATTATAGTGACTACAGTCCACTTCACCCCTGCAATCGTCAACTTCAATCAACTTGATTGCTTGGAATCTTAAATTTTATCATTCATCGAGCGAGCCTTCGTTGAAATCTTGAATAAACAAAAGGCCAATTACTTAACTCGATTTCCGTTAGCCTCCATCGCAAAAGAACTTCAAGAAGACCTCAACTTCGGTATAACCTTTTTAGTTAAATATTGAAACTACCTTTTATTTCTGAAAGAGGAAAAGTATAAATAAAAATGTAACATAAAAAAGCCAACAAAAAATGGAGGGCCTAAAGAAACTCATTTCGTCGAGAGAGAGAAAAAAAGAGAGCTGTTGCCAACATCTGATGTAGGCGATTTAAATCTCCCTGCTTTTTGCACTGTTTAACCTCAAATGAAATAAAAATTAATTTTTGAAAAATACTAAACCTTCATAGTTGTTCATAATTGTTTATGTTGAGGCGGGGAGATCAACATTATGATATAAGGGGAGATCAACATTAGAGAGAGGGTGGTCCGATTAGTGCGAAAACCAAAATTTCGGGCAATTCTCACGCTTATAAAATTGTTCCAATTTAACATTTTCAAAGTAGGTACTCAGTCTTCCAGCACAAAATTTGCTGTAAAAAAATGTTTTTTGCAGCCAAATTTTGGAAAATTTTAAAAATTGGTCAACGGTCCAGCATCATTAAAAATACCGAATCCAATAACTTAAATATTTTAAGGTTCGCCATGTTGCCATTAAAAAGCCCCCATTTTGGCTCATACCACCTGCGCTGAGGGCCTAAGGGACTAGCCAAAAATTATAAATAACGTTTTCACTTAAAAAGAAAAGTTAAACTCCTAAATCGTCAGTTTTGCTACATGGAGTTCTCCTAACTTTCTATTGTTTCTGAACAAGTTAGAATCCAGAAGTGCGAAATACTCCATTGAAAACCAAACTATATGCAGGTTACTTTTAAAACAAAAATATTTTATATAAGGCACAAAAATGGCGTAAACTACAATTTTCCCTTTTGGGGAGGAAAACTCAATAGAGACATGCTTGTTGACAAGAACCTATGTTGATTTTAGATATTAGCTTCTGCCCAACGGTGGCCTGTACAAGCTCTCAGGGTTATAAACATATTTTTCACCCCAGGGCACTAAAAATAGGAACAATTCAAAGACCGCATGGTGAAATACAGTAAAACGAAGTTTTATATAAAGAAATTTGCATTTAAACAACTTTTATTCCCTCTGTGGGGCACTCTGATGAAAATGTTAAGTAAAGAGTACCCTAAACTCTAGTTAGCACTGGATCCTTCATGTGTCATCACTACTTATATGAATTATTTACATTTCATTTGACTGATGTAAATGGATCGCTGTGTTTTGTTTGGAGTATGTATAGGATGGTTGTACTGAAATCTTCCTGTGCAGAATGATCTGGAAATCAGTGATTGGCGGACTTAAGGGGGGGGGGGGGCTTTTGGGACTTAGAACTACCCGGGTTTAAGTAATTTTCCACGATTCTCTGGTCTATAAGCTCCCGTTTATCAGACCTTTTGGCGTTAAAGCACCCTTCTTAACTTGTTTTGGGTCATTTTTATCTATTACTAGGTCTAGAAATACCCGATTAATCAGATGCCTGGGCCTTAAAAATTTCTTTTACCGGGTTTTGGGTCGTTTTCGTCGATTTTGTGGTGTAGAAACACCCGTTCAATCAGGTGACAGGGCGTTAAACATCTTTTTACCGGGTTTTGGGTCGTTTTCGTTGATTTTCTGGTGTAGAAACACCCGTTCAATCAGGTGACAGGACGTTAAACATCTTTTTACCGGGTTTTGGACCGTTTTCGTCAATTTTCTGGCGTTGAAACACCCGTTTAATCAGATGCCTGGGCGATAAACATTTCTTTTGCCGTGTTCTGGGTCCTTTTAGTCGAATTTCTGGTGTAGAAACACCCGTTTAATCATATGAATGGGCGTTAAAAATCTCTATTACCGGGTTTTGGGTCGTTTTCGTCGATTTTCTGGCGTAGAAACACCAGTTTAATCAGGAGTCCAGGCGATAAACATCTCTTTAACCGGTTTATGGGTCGTTTTCGTCGATTTTCTTGTGTAAAAACACCAGTTTAATCAGGTGTCCGGGCGATAAGAATCTCCGTGTTCTGGGTCCTTTTAATCGAATTTCTGGTGTAGAAACACCAGTTTAATCAGCCGTCCGGGCAATATCATCACTTTTACCGAGTTCTGGGTCATTTTCGTCGATTTTCTGGCGTAAAAACACCAGTTTAATCAGGTGTCCGGGCGATAAGAATCTCCACGTTCTGGGTCCTTTTAGTCGAATTTCTGGTGTAGAAACACCAGTTTAATCTGCCGTACGGGCAATATCATCTCTTTTACCGGGTTCTGGGTCATTTTCGTCGATTTTCTGTCATAGAAACACCAGTTGAATCAGGAGTCCCGGCGATAAACATCTCTTTTGCCGTGTTCTGGGTCCTTATAGTCGAATTTCTGGTGTAGAAACACCCGTTTAATCAGATGCCTGGGCGTTAAAAATCTCTTTTACCGGGTTCTGGGTCGTTTTAGTCGAATTTCTGAAAGAAGTTCGTTCCGAGGTTGATGTTCCACCGAAGTCGAAGAAATGCGGAACTGCTGACGAGTTGAGGGAATAGCTGGCTCCGTCAATGGGTGATCAATCATCCCACAATTGGTGACCCACGACGAACACGAACATAGTGATGAAACAACAACGAGGAACATATGAGGCGCTCCGAATACGAAGGGCGAACTCGACATCGGACAAATTTTTTTTTTTCATTTTCAGATTCTAGACCTTTTGAAGAATACACCCATGTAATTTTTATATTGAGTTTCCCCTTTTTTCCCCTTTAAAATACGTAAAAACCGATATGCGGCAAAGCTCTTCTCTCAACCTTTTTATTTAATTTTTTTTTTTCTTTTCGAGATTTGGTGATTTTAAAAAACCCTTTTCTCTATGATTCTATGATGATTCTATGATGATTCTAAAATCTCGCCACAAAAATTCCAGAGAGTGACTTTTCTGTCGAGTTCGCCCTTAACAGAAAACTTTAAAATGCGAATATCTCGAAACTACGTTTTGTCATATTTCAACATACAAACAGAACGAGAATAGCTTCCGGCACGTCTTGATCACCCATCGACGGCTCCAGCAATTCCTTCAACTCGTGATGTGGTGTGTGTACATAACACAACTTCTTTCTTTCTAAATTAGTGGTAATGAACGATCCCACAAGTGGAAAATTGATAATTTTAGGGATGTATATAAGCACTTAATAGGTGGTTGTGTAGTCTGGTAATGCGACCTGTCACCTTGGTTTGAATACTAGACATATCTCTTAGGAAACAAGGACAAACACTTCCGTTAACTAATGTCCTCTAAAGCGTCTCACCCTCGAGCCACACCCTCAACACTCTCCCCAATTAGGCGAATTTCATCACCGAAATGGCCTTAAGATTAAAACCCTTTTTTTTATTAAAGATGTAGGGTTTTTTTTTAAGATAAAGGATATGAAGGATGTTGGGAGTTAATATGTGCTCTGTTCGGTTCGGAATTGGGCTGTTGCCCCGTTGAAAATAAATGACAGGGACGTGCTGGAAAAACTAACCCCATTTCCTAAGGAGAGCTCCGTGGGGGCTTACCCCATACCACCTTCGCATCCAACCACTTCCTCTGGACCTGTTATTGCAAAAGCTTCCGCTTTATCTACCGTTTTGTGCGAGATGATTTTTCTGGAGCTAAACAAAGGATATGGATTTCAACAGCCATATAAAGAAAGCGAAATGATCCTTTGCTCCCCTGGAGAACAGTGCTACCACCACAACAAGCCCGTGTGAAGGAGTAGCCTCACGGACACTTCATCTTTTTGATACTAGACGGTGAAAATACCAAAAAATGAAGTCATTTATAATTATTTTAGAAAGGCGAGGAGCGTTTAAAATCTTCGCAGGTTTCCCTCCCTCATTATTAAGACGTAAACGTCGGTTGTCATTTTGTTGACAGGAGGAACTGGAAGACAAACATTAGCGAGTACAAGAAGTTTCAGTAATTGCTATTTGATATTAGCGAGCTTAAATTTGTCTTCAACTCTTGCGTATATCAAACGGAAATTATGTCTCGAGCAGGGTGTGGAACCGACACGGATATACCCCCAAGTCTCTACCCAAGACATATTGAAATACGTTGACATTCATTTTCTGAACGAGATTTACGGCGAAGCACGCCCCATTTCGGCATATAAATAACCGTTTAATGGGAACCTGTTTGGAATTAATATAACTTTATGTTTGCTGATGATTATAATATTGATGAAATTTTAATAGGAGAATCGAAAGGGCAATTACATGGAGATAAGGAGCATTAACACGAAAGCTTTGATCTTCGATAGAGCGTACCTGTTGCCACTCCGCCTATCTAATCAGTTCAGAGCATAAAATAAATAAAACTAATACCAACAAAACAGGTTTACCACAACGGTGAGAAAAACCGTTTTTCTTTTTAAGAAAAGGGAAGTGCACTTATCTTCGAGTACACTACAGTCCCCCTTTCAATAGAAGGTATTAGAATTTTTTAAAAATTGGTCTGTATAGTAATGGAATTTTAGATTCTGCAATGGAACCTAGAGGAACTGAGTTCGATCCTGCGCTACCCAAAGATTTTTTTTCAAGGTCGTTGAAACCGAGGAGATATTTTAAA
Organism: Orius insidiosus; assembly: GCA_014119065.1. NCBI lineage: Eukaryota > Metazoa > Arthropoda > Insecta > Hemiptera > Anthocoridae > Orius > Orius insidiosus. The sequence continues at coordinate 752,183 of JACGAQ010000020.1, forward strand.
AGATTTTCGTTTCTGCACTGGGAACCCAGAGGAACCGAGTTCGATCCTGCGCTACCCAAAGATTTTTTTTCAAGGTCGTTGAAACCGAGGAGATATTTTAAAAGATTTTCGTTTCTGCACTGGACCAGAGGAACCGAGTTCGATCCTGCGTTACCCAAAGATTTTTTTTTCAAGGTCGTTGAAACCGAGGAGATATTTTAAAAGATTTTCGTTTCTGCACTGGGAACCCACAGGAACCGAGTTCGATCCTGCGTTACCCAAATATTTCTTTTTCAAGGTCGTTGAAACCGAGGAGATATTTTAAAAGATTTTCGTTTCTGCACTGGGAACCCAGAGGAACCGAGTTCGATCCTGCGTTACCCAAATATTTCTTTTTCAAGGTCGTTGAAACCGAGGAGATATTTTAAAAGATTTTCGTTTCTGCACTGGTAACCCAGAGGAACCGAGTTCGATCCTGCGTTACCCAAAGATTTTTTTTCAAGGTCGTTGAAACCGAAGAGATATTTTAAAAGATTTTCGTTTCTGCACTGGGAACCCAGAGGAACCGAGTTCGATCCTGCGTTGCCCAATGATTTTTTTCAAGGTCGTTGAAACCGAGGAGATATTTTAAAAGATTTTCATTTCTGCACTGGGAACCCAGAGGAACCGAGTTCGATCCTGCGTTACCCAAAGATTTTTTTTCAAGGTCGTTGAAAACGAGGAGACATTTTAAAAGATTTTCGTTTCTGCAGGTTAATTAGGCTGCTATTATCTAGGTCATTTAATGAGAGCTTGAAAAAATATAAAAAAAGAAAAAAATGAATTGATACATATTGAACTCGAAATCCATCTCGTTATTTTATGAATACAACCCCTCCGGCTAAGGGTTTAGAGACTCATTTTCCAGAGAGTTTTACTAAAACCTAATTTATAAAGAAAAAAAATTATACCGTATAAAAAGCTTTTATAAACTAATAAAAAATTAGGAAATGAAAAAAAAAGGTGGGATTCGAACCTTCAACCTTTGTGTTTCTAGCCCAACTGAACTAACGAGGTGATGAAGTCCTCACTCAGGGAATAATTAGGTAGGGGATAATGTAGTTAAGGGTAAAGGGTGGCGTTGGGATTAAATCCAGGAGGGAGCTACTACTATGCTTACCGGTCTTCCTGTATTGCATTACATTCAAAATAAGGTGGGAAGAGAAAATTTTGGAAAAAGTTTCCAAAATGAAGGGCACGGCTTTCATATGAGGCGCTCCGGGTACGAAGGGCGAACTCGACAAAACGTAGTTTCGAGATATTCGCATTTTAAAGTTTCGGTTTTTACGTATTTAAAGGGGAAAAATGGCGAACTCAACATAAAAATTATATGGGTGTATTCACCAAGAGGTCTAGAATCTGAAAATGAAAAAAACTGGAAGACCCTTCCCCAAATACCCGACGTCGAGGGTATCACAATAATTTCTTTAAGGAAGTTAAAAAAATTTGTCCGATGTCGAGTTCGCCCTTCGTACCCGGAGCGCCTCATATAGTTTTGCTAGAAACCTAATGATCGTAGGTTCGAATCCCCCGGGGACTTTTTCAAATCTTTTCCTATCTTAGTTTACTCCACAATGGTGAACAGTGACCTTTAAAAAAGTGCCTAAAACAGTGAACCCTACCCATAAAAGTTTCATTTTCACAATAAGGAAGCAATAGTACGCTTGACATAAACAGAATGCATGCGAGATTTCCATGTTCCAATAAATCTTTCGATTTAAAACTGATTCCATCCATCAACTTTCCATCAAAGGATGGAAAAAAAAAGCGTTTTCTATAAAGGGAAGAAATCATCCGAAAGTTCGGCCCGAAAGAAACGAGTCTGAATCAAGCTTTATTGAAAATAACCTTGTTCCCTCGTCATTTTTTCAACGGTTTTTACCGTAATCTTGTTCCTTTCATCTTATATGGTGCTCTATAAAAAATCATTTTGAATTCAACTCGAATTAATCCGAGATTGAAATTGGCTGAGGTGTGATCGACTTGGTTATCGACGGTTAGGAGGCTCCTTTGATTTAAATTTTGCACATTTATAAATTAAAAGAAAATTTAATTTTGATCGTTTGATCGCTTCTTTAAAAAGATCCTTTTAGAATTATTTTTTATATAATTTTTTTTAAAGAGCTTCCGGAACGGTTCTTCTGGAAAAGCTAAAAGCCAAACAGCTCCTCAAAGTCAAAGCTCATTAAAAACTTCTCTTCAAACAACCGTGGCTAATTAAAGACGGCATTTTTCTCTTTTCATATAAACCTTTTGTATTTTAAGCACTGCCTCCTGAATCGCCGGGGTGCGCGGTATTCCAGAAGGCCCAAAAGTTTGATAAAGATCCCACATGAGAAAATCGATTTTCATTAGGTCTAGGAAACTCCCCCGCAGTCAAATTTTTCATTAAATTTTACGGAAATGACAGCTTCCGTTTGAAAAGGAGCAAAGTAAACTTTTCGAATCGACAAATAACAGAAAGCCTCAAATCGAAAACTTTATACCCGGTATATTACACCGAGGGAAATTTCCAATAGATACGTTTTCCTTCACAAATCAACACCGCAGTTTCAATATTTCAGATTGATGACGTTACTTTCAAGTGTCTTTAGCGGGCATTTCGAGGAAAAGAATTCAATCAGCAAAAAGAGCGCATTTTCAGCAATCAAAAAATGAGAAATACGTAAAAACTGATATAATTTCTAAAATGTTAAGTTGATATATCGAAGTTTTCGTTAAATAAGCGGTGATTTTTAGAAATGTTTAAATAATGATTCCTTGAGGTAGAACGGAAAAGTTTTACCCATTGAACCTAATTTTGTCATTGACATGCTAAATTGGGCCACCCTGTGTAATTTTAGCATTATGCTAATATCCCTAGTTGCTGATCAATCTGCTCTCAGTTACTAAGTTATAGAGGAATGTCTGAAAATTATTACCCAACGAACATTCCATACATGCTCATTGCTATTCAATTATTCAAAGCGTAATAGCATCGTAGTAATGACATCTAATTGATAAGGAAAACGGCGAGCTTGAGTGAGGTTTCGTTAGCGATCTTTCGATGAAGGAGGCCTTTGAAAAATCTTCACCCTCATAGTTATACCGAACAAAAAGGGATTCGAAAATTTGGGATATAAAAGGGTCCGCAGAATAGAAAAATTTGATGATTGTTACCTCATGTCAAAATTAGGCAAGATTTAACCCCAATTCACTGGAAGTGTTTGCACCCCGAAAAACAACATTTAAAAAAACGATTGATTTGAAATGAAAACATCGCACAGTGGATAGAACTCGAATAGAACGAGGAGTCGCCCTCTTAGTAGTCGACAATGGACTGGGGGAACGAAGGCGGGATAAAAGGTTCCCTTCGAATCGTCGCCTAGGATCGGTAACGTTCGTGAAAATCCGTCCGGGACTCCCTTCTATTTAGATTTGAGGATGGAAAATCCACCCTACGTAGCCTCCTTACCAATGTCGAGGGTGGTATAGATAGGCCGAGGGAATTGAAGGATTTTTTTTTTCTTCGTAAGTCGTTTCGCTTTTCCAGGTTTTTTTTTCTTTATTTCTCCTTTCCAAGCATGAGGGAAAAACTTATACTGGATGAAAAAAAGCACCGGGTTCATCATTTCATTTTACCTTATACTCTCCTCAGCTCCACCTAAGATGATTTTTTTCCTAGTATTGCCATTTTTTGGAGGGAAATTCTCTCTGGGAAAATCTGGGCAAAAAGAAGAAATTTTATTTTTACCTTTTGTTGCTACTAATAGGAAGACCTTGAGCGCCTGTGACGATTTCTGTACTTGGTGAGCTGACAAGGGAAACCTTGGATCACCATCAATGCCATTGCTACTAGGGACACCTTGAGCGCCAGCGACGATTTCTGTATTTTGGTTAGCTGGCAAGGGGATCCTTGGATCACCGTCAATGCCATTGCTACTAGGGACACCTTGAGCGCCAGCGACGATTTCTGTATTTGGTTAGCTGGCAAGGGGAACCTTGGATCACCGTCAATACCATTGCTACTAGGGCATCTTGAGCGCATAGAGACAACTTGAGCGCCTGCCACGATTTCTGTGTTTGTTAGCTGACATGGGGATCCTGGGATCACAATCAATGCCATTGCTACTAGGGACACCTTGAGCGCCTGCGACGATTTCTGTACTTTGGTAAGCTGACAATGAGAAACTTGGATCACCATCATTGCTACTAGGGCATCTTGAGCGACTGCGACGATTTCTGTGTTCGGTTAGCTGACAAGGGGATCCTTGGATCACCATCAATGCCATTGCTAAAAGGAACACCTTGAGCGACGATTTCTGTATTTGGTAAGCTGGTTAAAGCAATATTTACTAGTTAACCTTGTAGTCCTTGTAGTGTAGCCATTGCTACTAAGGACACCTTGAGCGCCTGCGACGATTTCTGTATTTGGTAAGCAGACAAGGAGAAACTTGGATCACCATCATTGCTACTAGGGCGTCTTGAGGGCCTGTGACGATTTCTGTGTTGGCTAGCTGTGAAGGAGAACCCTGGATCCCCATCAATGCCATTGCTTCTAGGAAAACCTTGAGCGCCTGCGACGATTTCTGTATTTTGGTAAGCTGGCAAGTGGAACCTTGGATCACCATTAATGCCATTGCTACTAGGGCATCTTGAGCGCCTGCGATGATTTCTGTATTCTGTAAGCGGACAATGGGAAACATGGATCACCATCAATGCCATTGCTACTGGGGCATCTTGAGCGCTTGCGATGATTTCTGTATTTTAGTAAGTTGACAATGGGAAACTTGGATCACCGTCAATGTCATTGCTACTAGGGACACCTTGAGAGCCTGCGACGATTTCTGTATTTTGGTAAGCTGGCAAGTGGAACCTTGGATCACCATCAATGCCATTGCTACTAGGGCATCTGGAGCGCCGGCGACGATTTCTGTAAATGGCTAGCTGAGAAGCAGAACTCTGGATCGCCTTCAATGCCATTGCTATTAGGAAAACCTTGAGCGCCTGCGACGATTTCTGTATTATGGTGGCTGGCAAGGGAACCTTGTATCACCATCAATGCCATTGCTACCAGGGCATCTTGAGCGCCTGCGACGATTTCTGTATTTTAGTAAGCTGACAAGGGGAAGGATCACCATCAATGCCACTGCTACAAGGGATACCTTGAGCGACGATTTCTGTATTTGATAAGCTGGATAAAGCAGTACGAGTTTTCCTTGTTAGAATATCAAATTAATATCTATGTTTTGATTTAATTATTTAGATATTTATACATCATACCTTGAAATTGGTAAAGAGGAAAGTTGAACAAAAACATTCCGTATATAGGGGTACTTTATTAATGGATCTTCTCCGTAATCAGAATGCATGAGGGAGTTGAGATCGGCTAATGAGTGCACTCGGGCTTACATTAATCTTAATGATAAACCAATCCGGTTGACAAGGCTGCAATGTCCTAATCAACTGATGTCTCACCCGAAATTTCTGGCATCATTCCCTTCGGAGCGTCGACAAAGCTCTTTAATAATCTAGATCGTCTTCGTCGAATTAGTTTTTGTTAAAAATGAAATTTTTCTTTTTGATTTCAGTGATTAGGTTGCATTTTAGCTATCGGGCTTTAAAGCATGAAAGTCCACTGGCCTGTAAAGTATGGACAAAGGGTTTGATAAATAGAGGTTTATTATAAAATATGACGAAAAATATAGTACAAAGGTAAATTACAAAGTAAAAAGTTTTCTTTTGTCATGTAAAACACCATATCCACTAACCATGTTAACGAATTATTTTCCTTTGCTCTAACGTAAAACATCGTTCATTAGACAATAACGTAGAAACTCGTAACCGCTCTTCCTGTTATAACCTCCGACCCATCCCCTTTTCCCTCTGAAGTTATAATCAGTTTATTTGCTTATAATTCGGACGCCCGAGACTGAGCTCAGGTGAACTTTGATCCTAATTAAGTCATTTAGAGGGGCTGGATGGGTGTGAACAATTTTCACAAAGTTTCGTAAATTTTGAAAAATATATTCTTAAGTTACTTTTTAAATCATTTATATATTTTTACAAAAGTGATAGGTTTATTTTTTATTTTATAAAAATTTTCTCTAGCTCTTAAGTATCTGGGAAATACAAAGGGTGTGAAGTTTAAAAGTGCCTCTTGGCACTACTTTAGTTTTAACCCTAAAACTTTTATTTTAGAATTTCTTTTTTGTCCTCCTATTGTTGTAAAAACAAGTTTTAAATTTACTTTAGACCTAGATTTCAAGATAAAAGAGAGGGAGAAAGAATGAAAAAAGGATATTCAACGACCGGTTTCGGAGTAGTGCGAATCATAAGGTGCAATATTTTTCCATATTTCTACTATTAACTTCCTTAAAGAAGTTGTTGTGATACCCTCGACTTCGGGTTTTTGGGGAAGGGTCTTTCACACCCCGGAGGGTCAATTCGAATATTGATCTTTACCGATCTCAACTTTGTCTGTGGTGCCGTCCGTCCGTCCGTCCGTCTCATTTTTTCAGGAACACTTTACGGCCACAGTTTTCATCCGATTTTCACCAAATTTTCACACAAATTTCTTTAGCCGGTGAAGAAGAAACTAACGAGGGCGATTATTGAATTTCGAAAAATGGCGGAGATATGTTTGAAATTTAAAAAACTTCGCTGGGGCCGAACCGTTGGCCCGATTTTTACCAAATTTTAACCAATTACTCCTTTTATTTTTTACGATTTTTTGGTGTAAAAAATTGCCACTTTTTAATTATTATTCTTTTTAATAGGGAGAAATTTCATACTTCTACCCATTAAGAGTCACATCCCTAGGCTAAAGAGCCCATATTTCTACCTTGACACTTAAAAAAATTTTCGAAAAAAAGAACTTAAAAATTTTGAGAAAAAAAATAGCAAATTTAAAAAGATAACCCGGAAAATTTTTCGAAAAAAAAGAAAACTTGGAAAATTTTTCGAAAAAAAAAAAAAATTTCCTTCCCCTGTCATACGTACTTCCCCCTTCGTTATACTTTCGCTCCCTTATACTTCCCCTCCGTTATACTTCCCCTCCCATATACTTTCCCCTCCTTTGTACGTCCCCTCCTATATTTGTTACTTACGTAGACAGCATGTTAGACCTGGACGGGGGGGGGGGGGGGGGTGAAAACCGAGCATCTTCTGTCTTACCTTCCCGCAGTCTCGATTATACATTGTAGTGAGCTCTAGTAAAATAGTAGAGAGCATGAAAAAATAAGGAAATCGACCACCTGATAGGGGCCGGTCGTAGAAAACCCATATTTTCATTCTTTTAAAAAATTTAGTGACAAAAAAAAAAGAAGATATTTTGAGCCGTTCACGCCGGTTTGGTGTAGCTTGGCTGGGCGAAGACTTTCATTTTTTTACCGTCATTTTTATGCTCCATCTCTTCTTAAACGTTGGTGACAACTTACACAGAACATTTTTAATAAAATTAATAGACCTTTCTATCCATTTTCGGTCAATTTGTAGGGAATTGGCTTATTAGTTTGGACAATCAATCTGGATCGTCTCTGGGCGCGAAATTACATGGAAAACGATATCCCACACGCCCTTATTAACAAAATATCGATTTTCACAAACAATCCCTGACTAAGTGTGGCAATCGGCCAGTCTAATTAGGCCGAAAATAGAGATTGTATACAAAATTTTTAATTTTTTCCGATAGATCCAACCAAGCCGATCGTAATCCGTAAAAAGGCTACGCTTTTCCGATAAACGAAATGACAAACTCGGAACAATTTCTCCGCCCGATCGGGACTTATCCGAAGTTATTAATTCCATCATTTGTAGTGGGAGATGTATGCGAATGTTTTGCGAGAGTAGGCGGAGGTTCAAATCTCCTATCGGCGTCACATGCCGCATGTCATGTTAACGACCCGTGTCCCACCACTCTGAAATATCACTGTCCTCATTTACACACAGAGACGTAGAGGACTCGATAACTCGCGAGTCAATTTCACCAACAACCCTCGTCCGGCAAACCCCCTAAAAACCACTCAATTTCAGCGACCAAAAAAATTGACTGCAGATTACCAGGGCAATTGTTGCTCTCCAGGTTTACTCACATATCGATCCCTGGAAATCCCTGGAAGATCTCCGAATCCACTTAATTTAATGTCCCAGATTAATTTTATTCTCGGAAAGCCGAAAAAGAATGGGGAAGCGTCTTTCAAGCACCACGACGGGGGAAATTACTTTTAACTGTCGCCTCCTTGTTTTCAAGAATGCAATAAAAAATGCTAATTTACCTTTAACTGTTTTAATGGTATTATTTGAGATAATTACGACAGTTTATTATTTTGTTCTCAGTTTCCTTCAAGCTCATATTTCTCTACTGCGGAAAAAATTGAAATACTCAAAAATCAAATTATTGGCTTTCTTTAGTTCAGTAATCACATTGAATCCCATATTTTATGCTTTATTTTTTTTAATCTCAATAATTGAAAATGTATTGCTTATAACAAGAGTTTGCAGGCAGTGAAGAGTAAGGAGATAAGAATAATTGCCTCTAAGATGCCCCCACGTAGTATCCAGGCCTATTAAACACGAATTTAACTCCTCTAAAGCCTACGTGAACTGATAATAATGATAGCACTTATAAAATGAGTAACGGCTTTTGAAAAAAAAAAAAAGTAAAAATTTCTTCCAAGCTAAAAATTTCACAAAGGTAAACGAGATAGGAATCTGTGAAAACGGGAACGAAGGAACAAAGAAGAAACAACATTTTAGCTGTTTTTTCTGTATATAGGTAGGTCTTTTGTTTACAAAAAAAGCTTTTATCAGTTTCCAGTGGAGCGAAGTGGGTATTGTATGTCGATAGTTAAAAAAATCCGATTGGGATTGTAAAAAGGGTTGTGTGATACTCTTAATAATTAGGGATGGTCTTTTTAATGTGAAATAAACACAAGTTTGCCTGAGGGTAAAAGATGATGAAAAGTCCGATTCGAATCTAAGCCCTTGAGGTATTGGGCCTCTGGACTATTAATCCTCTTTTATCATGAAACAGCCGTTCTCGGTCTACCACATTCTGAGGGCTGATTACACCACAAACTGGCCAAGAACAAATATACAAACAGCTCTCCTTAATTACGGTACAAGCGAGAGGTCCGCTCGAAATTGCAAGGATGAAGGGACCGTTGTCAATTTCGAGTCTTGTTTCGACGTGAGTTGAATTATTACAAAGGGAGGCGAAAAAGAAACGTCGAAATAGGGACTCCGCTTTTGTCATTTGAGCGGATTTCAGTGGAAACGTCAGCGGTACCCTTTGCTTCCTCGAAATTGAAACCTATTCAAATAGACCGCAAATGTGCCTTTCCCAAATTAAACCACTTTTGTTTATTTTGTTGACAAAATCTCTTAGAAAAATCTATATTTTAAACGTTATCTTTCGAGAATATAGAAAACCGTGGAAGCGTACATAAACGTAATTTGCAAGGGAGGGTGTATCATGGGCCGTTTGAGCTTACGATAATCCGGTCAGCGGCATCCTTTGGGAAATCTAGTAATGACTCAACAAAGCTTCTGTTATTAAGATCAAACGGACCATGATGATCTCACTAATGGTCTTGTCATCACGTCCCACGTTTGTCTCCACGCATTCTTTAACACTGAAAGCAATCGCTTTTTTTCCCCTCCACATTTCTAGGTTTTCCATCAAAATCCAATGGATTCTGTGTATAAACAAGAGGACATAAATAACGGGATTGAACTGTGCTCTTTTCCGACGTACAAAGATGGGCTTCCATAAAGAAAACCTGTGGGAAATGGAAGGTCGGCTGGGATATGCCCGGCAATAAATAATCAACGGGGGCATTCGTGAGAGAAGCAATTTTCATTTAGCGTTTCAATGCCCCCTCATCCCTCGAAAGGAAGTTATTTTCAATACTGCCATTATTACTCTTTTTTCAATCATTGGCCACGATGAGACCTCATTGTTGCTCATAATCATTAAAAACGAGGTCTTTACAACCGCAAATGTAAATTTTATCAATTCCTGGGGTCTTCCTGAAGATAAAATTAATTAACCAATAATAGAAGAAATGACTGTGATAACGGGTATCTCACGACGCGTTTCGGTTTAAAAAGCCTCGTCAGGTAGCTTCCCTCTATCGCAATCATTTTTTTCACTGTGAACCTATCTCCGAGAGATTTAGTGGATACAGCGGGAAGCTGGAAACAAACCGTCTCCCTAAAGCTTACCGCCGCCTCCAAGAGGTAGAGCCACTCACCACCTCATTATTGGTGTCACGAAAATCAGTATTGGTACACGTCCGCTGTATCCACTAAATCTCTCGGAGATAGGTTCACAGTGAAAAGATAGAAATGAGGCGCTCCGGGTAGGAAGAGCGAACTCAACATCGGATTTTTTTTTTTTTTTTCATTTTCAGAGTCTAGACCTCTTGGTGAATACACCAATATAATTTTTATGAGTTCGCCCTTTTTTCCCTTTTAATACGTAAAAACCGATATGCGGCAAAGCTCTACTGCGATATCCGAGCGGGTACGAGGGACGAACTCCACATCTTAGTCCACAACCCCCACTCCTTTTCCCTTTCCAGGCATGACTTTTCTGTTGAGTTCGCCGTAACATAAAACTTTAAAATGCGAATATCTCGAAACTACGTTTTGTTGAGTTCGCCCTTCGTAGCCGGAGCGCCTCATTTCTTCCTCTATTGTTGGTTAATTGTTTGATTGTAAAATCAATAACCTTGCGGAATACAGACGCAATAAAATTAAAATGTAAATGAAGATAAAATAAGCCTTTTGCGCTTTTTGTGCACGAGTCAAAGGATTGCGAGCCTTATCCCCATCAATCGCTCTTTTTGGCTAAGTGGGTGTCACATCAATCGTTTTTAAGAAATTTTTTGAATCTTAATCGCTCAATCCGAACTTTTATCCCTTAAGCCCCGTTTATCGTACGCGAGCCCAATTAAAATAAAATCGGCAGCTTAAAAGAGGGTATAGACGGCGGGCGATCGGTGGCTAGTGAGTACGAATAGCGGGGGTGAAGGCCCTATCGATACGAGTACTTTTGGTATCGAATTTACAAGTACTTGCAACGAGTGGGCTTCTAGTTCTCAACAACGGGGGCTTTAACTTTATTTTGATCAAATCATTCAGCAAAGTATAGCAAGAGAAATAAGAAAATATCAAATACTCCACTATATGGGGCAATTAACTCAAAAGCTGCCCAGTTTTTTTTCCCAATTAAGTATTTTTTTATTTATATTTTCTTTATAGCTATATATTTTCATCTAAATTGCAACTTTGAAAAAGCGTGTTTTTCGATATATTTTTTTCCCCGTAGGTACAATACTGGAGGTAGTTAAAAAAGTTTTTATTGATGAAAAAGTTTGTTTTTGAACGGAATCGTGACGAGTATTTGGATGGTTAATAAGAGTCAGAAAGACCAACAAAATGAAAGATAAAAGTTGTCGGCTCGGTTCATTAAAGGCTCACCGGGTTTTTCTTCTTTTCCCAAAACCGAGTTCCAACCTTTGGGAAAATTAGCATAAAACCGTTTGGAAAACTCGACTCTTTCCCTAAACATAACTTTACAATTAACATAACCTTCCAGGGGGTTTATATGAACTTTTTTCTGCAAAAACCTTAGAAATAAAACTTTTAGGGATTGTGTGATTTAAAAAAAATGGGGTTTTTTCTGTGTCGATTTATACTGTTTTATTTGCCGTTTTATTTAAATAATTGCTCCGCGTTGTGACATAAACGGTGGGGTTTTTTGGCGTTTGAGTGGAAATGGGGGTAAAATGAGAGATTTTCATTGCGATGGGGAACGTTTGTTAAAACGGCCCGGGGATGAAGGGGGGGACGAGATTTAGGAAGACACGGCCTATGGAGTACTCGATATCAGCAGACGAATCCGCAAACGGCGGGGGAGAGGGCGCCCCTACGAAGGATCGTTCTTACACTCCATCGAACATCATACCGACATATTTCATCCTCATGCACTTGTTGTCCTGTCAAAGAGCGTATTTTTCAAGAATCTACTTTCGAAGGTGGATGAATATAAATTGCCTTTCCAACTTTAATCAAAAAGTTTTAGTCTCTTTCGCTCGCTTCTCGTAATTCATGATCCCGTACAGCAAACCACCATTAAAATATAAACTCACCGCACTTATTAGTTTCGGTTAATCGTTATTTTGGTGAGAAATGAGGGAAAAAATGAAGAGATTGAAGTGGTGTACAAATTCTAGGTATGGCCTAAGAGATAAGTGTCGCAAACTCCACTTTTTGGAGTGAGCGCTAGTGTCACTGGTGCAGATAGCACGACACCATTGTGTATAATGCCCCAGTCTTAATCTTGGGTGCCTACATCTCGTCCGAAAGTATTCTCGTCCTAAAAATAATAGAAAAAGAAAAAATATAACTGTCTTCTCGTCCGAAAGTATTCTCGTCCTAACAGGCTACGCCCCTTTTTAGGACGAGATGACAGTAGGACGAGAAGACATTCGGATAAGTGGATTTCAATTTTTATACAATTTTTTAAATATTATACTTTAATAAAATGGAAATCATCTCGTCCGAAAGTATCCTACTGTCTCGTCCTAAAAATATGTGTAAAATAAAATATTACTTAAAATTAAATGAAATGTATTCTCATCCGAAAGTATTCTCGTCAGTCTTCTCGTCCTACTGTCTTCTCGTCCTACTGTCTTCTCGTCCTACTGTCTTCTCGTCCTACTTTCTTCTCGTCCTACTGTCTTCTCGTCCTACTGTCTTCTCGTCCAACTGTCTTCTCGTCCTACTGTCTTCTCGTCCTACTGTCTTCCTACTGTCTTCTCGTCCTACTTTCTTCTCGTCCTGCTGTCTTCCCGTCCTAAAACTAACGTACAAAAATTGCTGCGTCGGAGAAATGCGGCAGCGTTCCACCCCAGCAAGTTTTAAAGTCCTTTGCGCCTACAGGGTGAGCAAATCCCCGCGAGAGGAAAAAAATTAACCCCCTTGTGTCACAAAACGAGGTGATCCTTGCAAAAATAAACAAACAAACCGACCGTGACTTGCAGGGTGGAACGCTGCTGCATTTCTTCGACGCAGTATTTTTGTACGTTAGTTGTAGGACGAGAATAATTTCGGATGAGAATACATTTCATTTAATTTAAAGTAATATTTTATTTTACACATATTTTTATTACGAGAATACTTTCGGACGAGATGATTTCTATTTTTATTAGTAAGTATAATATGTATTTAAAAAGTTGTATAAAACTGAAATCCACTTGTCCGAATGTCTTCTCGTCCTACTGTCATCTCGTCCTAAAAAGGGGCGTAGCCTGTTAGGACGAGAATACTTTCGGACGAGAATACAGTTTATATTTTTTCTTTTTCTATTATTTTTAGGACGAGAATACTTTAGGACGAGATGTGTGCCCCCTAAAACATTCGTCCCAGCTGTCGAAGCTCCAATGAGATCCCACTCATTGGCGACGTTTTTTGTACAGGATGTTTGGAAGCTTCTTTCTCTTTACAGGAATTTCCTTTAATAGGTACGATTGGGATCAAGGAAACAAAAGTATGAAAAAAAAAAGTTGTGAAAATCGGCTGAAACCCTTGTCGATTTATATGCATAAAGGTTATTTATCAAGGGGCGGGAACGGAAATAAAAGGTCTGAAGGCGACGTCGGTTGTTAATATTATAGTTGGCCGGTCCCATGGTGGTAGTTAAAGGAACGACTCAATATTCATAACACGGCTTCCGGACGCGCTCCACATATGTACACCGCTTTCCCCGCCTCCGTAAACAAATTACTTGTAAATGCGCAACTACGTCTTCTTCACCCGATCTTCGCCTCGCATTTTTTCCTCAGTCACTTTTTATAACTTTTTTTTTCGCTTTCCTTTTGAAGTCGCACATGAGGATATTAACAAAGAGTCTTTTAAAATCTCTTTGATATTTTGGAGAATCGAAAGGGTGTGAGATGGGAGGGGAAAAAAATGAAGAGATTGAAGTGGGTGTACAATGGTAATTCAGAAGCGGACATGTTGGAGTAGCGTGGGTATCCACTTAAGCCCTTCTAATAAATACCAGGCCTCTGGAACCATATCTTCCTTTTGTCAACACACTCTCTCCTCAGATGCTCTTCTTTGAGACAAGTTTTTGCCATTTAAGCCCCCCACATTGCCTCACCCATTAAGGCCCCTCTTTTCAACCCCTCTCGTTTATACGTATCTTGCACAAATCTACAACTTTTGACTTTCCCACCTTGTTATTTCGATAAGAAATCTCTGATTTTCTTCTTCCGTTTGTAACATTTTGTGGTAGATCAATATGTCTGAAATAGACGCGTGGGGGGTGGAACACGTCAAATATTGGTGGTGCCGAACTAATGTCATTGTGGCTCAGAACGAGAACGCTGTTTACACAACTCGTGTACGCAAACAGGACAGCGATGAAGGGAGCTCGATGACGTGGGGCGGAGGGGTGTGGATGGAGCGGTGACCCAACTTCGCAATGTCAACACACTTGAGAGTCGGACCCCCGCCCGTTCATCGCCTTTTAACGCAATATCACTCCCAGAAACATATTTGGACGGTTGAAATCTTGACAGCCTCCTTACCCAAAACATTTCTCAACGACTCAACCGTTTTCATCCCAAAAAGACATTTTATTTCAACATTTTAATCCCCCAGTCTCCACCATTTTATATCGTCAAGTGATTTACATCAACTTTAAGCATGTCCGTTTAACCTTATGATGGTAGGGGCCTGAGGGTTATTTTAACTGTTATACCGCGTCGATAAGATCTCGAACAATACGGTTCACCCCCTTCCAGTATATGTTCAGGGGCTTTATCGTGGAGACGGAGGGATAGCAAGTTGCGTTTAACCCCTTGGGAAGGGATCGGAGAAGATAAGAGCGTCAAACTTTCCCAATGAAATGGATTAAAGGTCCCATCCTCGAGCTACTTCCCAGTCAATACGCTTTATTCGACTCCCGGCTTTAATTTACTGTCTACCTTTTTCTCAAAGTTTCTTTTCATTATGTATACGCTAAGCTGTTTATGATGCAACAAGTTAGTGGTCAACCAGTTTTCGCGTTGTTGGCTTAAACCACTACTAATTAAGGAAAATCCTTGTTGATTATACAACAGCTTAATGCAATTTATGATAACCTTCTTATGTAAATTTATACATCTCAATTGTCATGCTAAGTTTAAGGTGGAATCTCAAGGCCATTTAATCAAGTTAAAAGTGCCTAAAACATTTCAAGCATCCCACCGCTGCCACCAGCAAGAAAATTGAACTGTCTTTGAATCTTTTTCTGTTTTATACTTTCAGATTTTTCAAAATTTCAAATTTCACTGAAATAGCCTCTCAACTCAATTTAGTAATAGAGTTTTCAAATTTTGAAATTAATTTTCCATTACTAAATTGAGTACTGAGCTAATATGGAGAACGAACCCCTTTCAAATGATTGACGTCACCTATAATTTATAAATCCAAATACCATTCCTAGGGTGAACTAGAGACAGGCAGTAAATCATCGAAGACGAGCTTATTCGGCTTTGTTACAGGATGCCATCTAAAATTATATCCTTAAATTACTAATGACCTTAAGTTTAATGTTACAAATTAAATTCGGATTAAACAATACCCTCTCATTTGCTATAATAAACGCATTTTTGAAAGGACATTGAAATATATGAGAAATAATATTGGAGTGAGATGGCATCCCTGGGGAACTCCAGAAGTGACAAAAAAATTTCAGAAAAAATCAGGCGTTGAACACCTTTTAACTTCCTTAAAGAAGTTATTGTGATACCATCCACGTCGGGTTTTAGGGGAAGGGTCATCCTGACCCCAGAATTTTGATCTTTACGATCTCACTTTGTCTGTGGTTCCGGCCGGCCGTAGCATTTTTTTCCGGAACACTTTACGGCCAGTTTTCAACCGATTTTCTCCAAAATTTGCTCACAAATTTCTTTAGCCTGTGAACAAGAATGAAACGAGGGCGATTTTTGAATTTCGAAAAAATGGCGGAGATATGTCCGTTTGAAATTTTAAAAAATTGCTGCGGCCGAACCGTTGGTCCGATTTTCACCAAATTTTCACCAATTACTCTTTTATTTTTTAAGAATTTTTGGTGTAAAATTTTTCCACATTAATTTTCCTTTCAGTAGGGAGAAATTTCATACGTCCACCCGTTTACGGGAGGTCTCTCTCCCCTTGGGCGAAAATCCCATTATTTCTACCTTGATACTTTGAAAAAATTTCGAAAAAAAAAAGAACTTAGAAAATTTTTCGGAAAAAAAGCGCAAAAAAAGAAAACATGATCAAATAAAAAAAAAAATCGGAAAACTTTTCGAAAAAAAAAATTGGAAAATTAAAAAAAAACTTGAAAAATTTTTGGAAAAAAAAACTCGGAAAATTTTGCAAAAAAAAAAACATCCCCCTCCATTGTACTTCCCCTCTCTTATACATCCCCCTCCTTTATACTTCCCTCCCCTACACTCCCCCCCTTTATACTTCGGGGAAAAAGAAGTGCAAATTAAAAAAAAGACATGTTCAAATAAAAAAAAAACTCGGAAAATTTTGCAAAAAAAAAACTTCCCCCTCCGTTATACTTCCTCTCCCTTATACTTCCCCCTCCTTTATACTTCCCTCCACTACACTCCCCCCCCCCTTTATACTTCGGGGGAAAAAAAGCGCAAATTAAAAAAAAAACATGTTCAATTAAAAAAAAAAAGTCAGTAAATTTTTTGAAAAAAAAAAAAAAAAACTCGGAAAATTTTGCAAAAAAAAAACTTCCCTCGTTATACTTCTCCTCCCTTATACTTCCATCTCCTTTATACTACCCCCCCCTTACACTTCCCCTCCTTTATACTTCCCCTTCCGTTATACTTGCTTAACAAGTTGTGGGCGAGGAAAGGGATTTATCCCACGGGGATTAATAAGCAAATTTGTGAAACCTTTGAGTGTCACGTTTTTGATCAACCTTATTTCGTCCCCTTAAAATACAATAGATATATTCGATATCAAAAGGTTCGATGATCAAAAAGAGAAAGAAAAAAAAGGTATTAAATTGCAATAAATGTAACGGTATATGAGAGCGTTTTCGAAACATGGTTGTATTTCGTTGGGTCGCTTTTACAGGTTTAACGAAGGTTTAATCTGCCATCCCCCTCTTTCCGCCGCCCCTGACCCTTTATACCTTTGAGGGGAAAAACGGTGGTCTGTTTGTCATTAATCTTCCGAGAAACGTTCCTTCCCAACTTTACTATAAGAACCCCTTTTGGAATCTGTAAGCTTCAGGATTATAATACTCCTTCCTTGTTCCGATTCAGGAAAATTCATTTTAGTTTCTTTCAAAATGTAATAGTTTTAAATTAAAACCGATATTAAAGGTTCCCTGAGGTTACCTTTCGTATTTTCCATTAGGTGGAAGTACCAGAACCACTTGTCAGGGGAACTTCTGTTATTGCAATAAATCGTCGCGTTAGTTCTAACACCGGAGAAGTCATTTTCCAAGGTTTTCAGGAGAGCCAAAATACGGATTAATTTCTCATTGGAATCAATGCGACCTGTTGGCTAAATCGTGAACTATGCGTTTTCTGTTGGTAATAGGGTTAAACTACCAACGGAATTCGATTCTTCACAAAATTTACCGTCAGAAACAATGCCTAACTCAAAATTGATAAAAAATGACTTATAGAACTAACGCGTCGAAATGAAGATAAGTACTGTCCCCGACGGAAAGAGAAGGAATAATGTAGGAGGCAAAAAAAACCTGACATGGAGGGCAAAACAATAACTTCTACGAATAAAATCGAATATTTACCTAATACAAAAATTAATAAGCCTAAAAAAAGACTTCCTGATACGATTTTTACGATTTTCATTCGACTTTATTTCCTGAATATCTGGGTTACCGATCGGGAGACAAATTTCGGTGGAAAAGTCGAAATGTAGTAGAAGTATCACAATAGAAATTGTTTATTGAGTCACTTATTATCCGGATCCGGGTCTATTGACGCCTCTAAAACCCTTCACGATATACCTCCCCAAAAGTGTCCTTTTTCTTTCTCTCTCTTTCAGTCCCGTATTTTATAGACCTTTTTCCCGACCATATCTCTAAAAGCGACTCTTTCTGATGACACAAGGGAAATGTGCGAGAAAAAAAAAGGTTTTTCTCTTTTAAAAAAAATAAAAAGTAAAAAAAATTGATTTTCTGGAAAATTGAATAGAGTCGAAAACTTTTGGGATAATGGTTACGTGTAGATAGGGAAATAAATCTCGTTGACAATGTCTGGAGAGAAAGAGTTGAGGCCAACAAATCTTCCCTTTGTGTAAACGGGGCCTCGGATATAATACCGGTGGCTGATCCAACACCCCTTTTACTACCACAACGTTACCTTTTCCATCTTATTCGAAGATATATCGATTTTGGTTTCTTCATTTCAATGATTTTTGGATGCACGGGGGAGGCAGAGATTGTTATTAACAATTTGAAGAATTATGAAATTCCTAAGAATCTTTTGTTTTCTCGGGCGAGATACTAAGTGATATTCTTTAAGAGTCTGTTACTCCACTTAATACAGCGATGTTTTATTGGAAGTTTTGCTCCTATTTTGTGAATACACTCAGTGAATACACGTATTTAAGAGTGAATATTAGTATTTCCTCAGTGAATACACGTAATTTAGAGTGAATATTAATATTTCCTCAGTGAATACACGTATTTAAGAGAGAATATTAGTATTTCCTCAGTGAATACACGTATTTAAGAGAGAATATTAGTATTTCCTCAGTGAATACACGTATTTCCTCAGTGAATACACGTATTTAAGAGTGAATATTAATATTTCCTCAGTGAATACACGTATTTAAGAGTGAATATTAGTTTTCCTCAGTGAATACACGTATTTACGAGTGAATATTAGTATTCCTCAGTGAATACACGTATTTAAGAGTGAATATTAGTATTTCCTCAGTGAATACACGGATTTAAGAGTGAATATTAGTATTTCCTAGGTGAATATTAGTATTTCCTCAGGAAATATTAATATTTCCTCAGTGAATATACGTATTTAAGAGTGAATATCAGTATTTCCTCAGTGAATACGCTTATTAATAGTGAATATTAGTATTTCCTAAGTGAATATTAGTATTTCCTCAGTGAATATTAGTATTTGCTCAGTGAATATTAGTATTTCCTCAGAGAATATTAGTATTTCCTCAGAGAATATTAGTATTTCCTCAGTGAATATACGTATTTAAGAGTGAATATCAGTATTTCCTCAGTGAATACGCTATTTAATAGTGAATATTAGTATTTCCTAAGTGAATATTAGTATTTCCTCAGTGAATATTAGTATTTGCTCAGTGAATATTAGTATTTCCTCAGAGAATATTAGTATTTCCTCAGAGAATATTAGTATTTCCTCAGTGAATATACGTATTTAAGAGTGAATATCAGTATTTCCTCAGTGAATACGCGTATTTCATAGTGAATATTAGTATTTCCTAAGTGAATATTAGTATTTCTCAGTGAATTAGTATTTCCTCAGAGAATATTAGTATTTCCTCAGAGAATATTAGTATTTCCTCAGAGAATATTAGTATTTCCTCAGTGAATACAAGTATTTAAGAGTGAATTTAGTATTTCCTCAGTGAATACGCGTATTTAATAGTGAATATTAGTATTTCCTAAGTGAATATTAGTATTTCTCAGTGAATACACGTATTTCCTCAGTGAATACAGTATTTAAGAGTGAATATTCGTATTTCCTCAGTGAATACGAGTATTTAATAGTGAATATTAGTATTTCCTCAGTGAATACACGGATTTAAGAGTGAATATTAGTATTTCCTAGGTGAATATTAGTATTCCTCAGGAAATATTAATATTTCCTCAGTGAATATACGTATTTAAGAGTGAATATCAGTATTTCCTCAGTGAATACGCTTATTTAATAGTGAATATTAGTATTTCCTAAGTGAAATTAGTATTTCCTCAGTGAATATTAGTATTTGCTCAGTGAATATTTATTTCCTCAGAGAATATTAGTATTTCCTCAGAGAATTAGTATTTCCTCAGTGAATATACGTATTTAAGAGTGAATATCAGTATTTCCTCAGTGAATACGCTTATTAATAGTGAATATTAGTATTTCCTAAGTGAATATTAGTATTTCCTCAGTGAATATTAGTATTTGCTCAGTGAATATTAGTATTTCCTCAGAGAATATTAGTATTTCCTCAGAGAATATTAGTATTTCCTCAGTGAATATACGTATTTAAGAGTGAATATCAGTATTTCCTCAGTGAATACGCGTATTTCATAGTGAATATTAGTATTTCCTAAGTGAATATTAGTATTTCTCAGTGAATATTAGTATTTCCTCAGAGAATATAGTATTTCCTCAGAGAATATTTTCCTCAGTGAATACAAGTATTTAAGAGTGAATATTAGTATTTCCTCAGTGAATACGCGTATTTAATAGTGAATATTAGTATTTCCTAAGTGAATATTAGTATTTCTCAGTGAATACACGTATTTCCTCAGTGAATACAAGTATTAAGAGTGAATATTCGTATTTCCTCAGTGAATACGAGTATTTAATAGTGAATATTAGTATTTCCTAAGTGAATACAAGTATTTAAGAGTTCATATTAGTATATCCTCAGTGAATACACGTATTTCCTCAGAGAATATTAGTATTTCCTCAGAGAATATTTCCTCAGTGAATACAAGTATTTAAGAGTGAATATTAGTATTCCTCAGTGAATACACGTATTTCCTCAGTGAATACAAGTATTTAAGAGTTTATATTAGTATATCCTCAGTGAATACACGTATTTCAGAGAATATTAGTATTTCCTCAGTGAATATACGTATTTAAGAGTGAATATTAGTATTTCCTCAGTGAATACGCGTATTTAATAGTGAATATTAGTATTCCTAGTGAATATTAGTATTTCCTCAGTGAGTACACCTATTTAAGAGTAATATATATGTTTAATAAAGCTAAAAGCCAAGAAGTTTTTTCCTAACCACAGTCATTTTTGGTAAATTGGGAGCAAATTCATATAAGTACTTGATTAAATTACGGTTTTTAGCTTTAGAGAATTTTTTTTGCCAAAAACTCAAGAAAATACCATAACCCTGTTATTTGGAGTTGTTGAGCGAAAAACAAAATCCTACGATCCGGTAAAAAGGATTTCACTGAACCCCCCGAAAGTCATAACCCCGGATTAGAAGGGGAAGAAAAACTAATTTTTAAAGAATAGATGAATCTAAAGCCATCCGTTAATTATTTGATTCGTGACAACTAATTAGAAATTTCCTCACGCTTCAATATTTTTCGTGATGGAAAAAAAAGGGGGGGGTGATTGAGTTGATTAGAACCTATTTATGTATGCAACTCATTGAAATGTATTAGCTAGAATGTAGTAGAGTACGCCCGAGGGGTTCATTAGGTGACGGGTCCCACCTCCCTTTGCCCGTATCGTGTTCGTCGAAGCACGTGCTTACGTTATTGCAGGGGGATCCCCTTTCTCACCCCTCCTTCTACTTTCGGCCTCTTATTCATTGATTCTCAGCTTTGTAATTAGCGTGCACAAGTGCTCCGGGAAAATCACATTACGCCAGTTTCTCTCCCTCTTTTTCAATAGAAACTTTATTTCTCAAATCAAATTATACGAACCGAAATCTTCCTTTAATTATGGAGATATTTCAAATTTTATTAAAATAAAAGGGTGGTTTTAATTAGAATCTTATTACGTCTAGGATTAATTATAAACAAAAACAGACTCAGTTTATTTTACTCCAATTCTTGCACAGATCAGGGGGAAAACTTACCCAACCGAAAAGGGATTAATTTAATTATTCTCATTTTATCTTCGGCTCCTTGTTAGTAGAAATTTATATTCCTAGAAGCCATTTTTTCGCACTCCTTCTCGATAGCTAAGACCAATCAAAGCGCCCGAAAATGCGTCCGTCGAGGATCCCTGATTTCACAGGTTGGTTTGAAGAGCTTCCAACGAAAACTTCCTTAAAGAGAAGTACAATTAGGAGGGGGAAGTATATGGAAAGGGGAAGTATATAGGTGGGGGAAGTATAACGGATGGGGAAGTATACGGAGGGGGAAGTATAATTTTAATAATTTGTAATTTTCCGCGTTTTTTTTTTTTTTTTTTTTTTTTTTTTGAAAAATTTTCTAAGTTCTTTTTTCCAAAATTTTTCGAAGTGTCAAGGTAGAAATAATGGGCTCTTTGGCCTTGGCATGTGCCTCTCGTAAAGGGTAGAAGTACGAAATTTCTCCCTACTTAAAAAAAATAATAATTAAAAAGTGGAATTTTTTTACACCAAAAATTCTTAAAAAATATAAGGAGTAATTGGTGAAAATATGGTGAAAATCGGATTAACGGTTCGGCCACAGCGAATTTTTAAAATTTCAAACAGACATACTCCGCCATTTTTCGAATTTTAAAAATCACCCTCGTTAGATTCTTCTTCACCGGCTAATTTTTTTGAAAATTTGGTGAAAATCGGATGAAAACTGCGGCCGTAAAGTGTTCCGGAAAAAAAATGCTACGGCCGGTCGGCACCACAGACAAAGTTAAGATCGGTGTAGATCCATATTTGAATCTACCCTACGCTCCCCAAAAACCCGTCATTGAGGGTATCACAATAACTTCTTTAAGGAAGTAAAAATGTCACAGGAAGAAGAAAAAAAAAGGAAATCCTTTTCAACAATAAAAAATCTCGGATAGTTATAAGAAGTGATAATAAACGTTACCTTAATGTCACTCCTCTGTAGGTATAGAAGGCGCTTTTGAATGTGGTGGAAGGAGACGCTCATTATGCAAACTGCAGAGTCCCCTCCCTTCAGACTCGTATTTGTATGTAAATGTATCCAGTCGACATTTCTCCACCAAATATACCTCTGAAATTCCAAAATCTTCAATTTTTTTCCCCAATCACTGACGGTTGTTCGAATCTTGTTTTTAAAGGGACTAACGGGAAAAAAAAACTTGGGAAATTGGAGCATTTTTTTTTGCTGGTTATTTCGTTAAAATAATTAGAAGGGGCCTTCTCATAAGTCTTTCCCGGCCTACTCTTCTTTATTTTACCTTGAGGAACCTAAAAAACATAAGCGTAAGAAGTTAATTGAGGATCCGGGGAGCATTTCTAGAGATACTAAAATTTACTGCTTTACTTTAATGGACGTTTTGAGATAAAGAAGTTGTTTCGTCCCTTTAAATTTATTACCCTAATTTTAATTTAATTACTCCATGTCCAATTAAAAAAAATTAAAAGATAATTTTACATTTTATTGCTTTTATTAGTGAATGGATTTTTTTTTTTTCGTCGGGATTTAAAATGTAATTTTAAAATTCAGCTCGTTTATTAAAGAAAATTCAAAGGATTAACTCAGCGTTAAAATGGTAATCTGGCTGTTTTTAGAAGATAAACAGGTTTGTGTATAGTGTATATTAAATTAGTCGGCTTACCTCTCTAAAAATCAATATTAATTTAAATAAATTTAAATTATTATCATTTTAGGAAACTTTGCTTGAAGGTCCTTGGAAGAGCGTGGAGGAAAAGACATGGGGAAACCCTAAGTTTCCCAGTTGATTCGAGCTCAGAGTTCCCCTTAAAAAATTGTGGGCGACGTCCGTCCTTCCTCCAGCGAGAAGCCGAAAAGCCGGGTAAGCATCCTTGATCTACTGGGAAGATCCTCAAAAAACTGGTTATAGAAAGCAATCCAATAACTTCTCTTTAATAATCTTATGATGCTGTTTATTGTCCAATATCTCACAGGAGTAATAAGTCTATATGCTTTGAAAACAAGCGCTTAAAAGCATTTTTAATTAAAAATTTTGATTAGTCGATGGTTTGAGGATCAATGTCATGAGTTCTGTTTTTTCTGAAAGTAAAAAAAAACGGACTTTTTATATAATTGCGAGTTTTAATTCGAAATGAGGGTAATCCTCTCGTAAATCGACTCCAAAGCATCGGTTTCCAAATAAGCAATCAGTTAGAACGGAGCTAACTAGAAAACTTTGATTAAAGCCCATCAAAATAAGCAAGCGATAAATAAGCTCCAGAGACTTGTCAAAACGTTCCCCCCCTAAGTACTTTGGTAAATAGAGAGTTGTAAAAAATAACAAGGCTTAAGTAGAATAATGGTCCTGAGGCGATGGATTGGGGAGGCGTTGAGGGTGAGTTTCCTAGTCGCCGCTTCTCCCGCCGCCGGATTAATGAACCGTTCTCAAGCAACACCGCTTCCCTCTTCTGGGATCTTTAATCACCACCTCCTTTAACTCTCTCAACGCCTACGTGATCTCAATCCAACTCAACCCGATAAATAAACATTCTCTCTACGTTAAGTGAAAATCAAGGGCGAAAGGGTGAAATAGCAAATGGCAAGAAAGATCAAAATCTATTAGGAGCCACTCCGAAAGAAAACTTCTTTTTTTTTTGCTGTTAACTCAATCGACAATCGACTTAAACTTCTTTAGAACGTCGAACCTTTCTCGCCAAACTCAATAAAAATTTTACTTTCCTAGTGAGGAAATTTCGCCAAAATCTAGATGAAGATTCCTTTAGACATTTTATTCTATACGACTAGAAAATATGCGTAAAGGGTCGCAGAATCGAAGAGATATTGCTGAAAGGGCAGCAGAATGGGAGAAAATGGGCTTCAAGGTCATATAAACGAAAAATGTCCGCAGATTCATAAGCATTTGTCTAAAAGGGCCGCAGATTTGAAGAAATTAGGCTGAAAAGATCAGAGACAAGAATAAAAAGGGCCGTGGACTCGTAGAAAATGTGCTAAAAGGGCCGCTCACTCCCAGAAAATAAGCTCAAAGGGCCGCAGAATCGTAGAAGTTTTACTGAATGGCCAGCAGACTGGGAGAAAATGGGCTTCAAGGTCATATAAACGGAAAAATGTCCGCAGATTCATAAGCATTTGTCTAAAAGGGCCGCAGATTTGAAGAAATCAGGCTGAAAGGTTCACAACCAGAATAAAATAAGGGCCGTTTACTCGTAGAAAATGTGCTAAAAGGGCCGCTCATTCCCAGAAAATAAGCTCAAAGGCCGAAGAATCGAAGAAATATTGCTGAAAGGGCAGCAGAATGGGAGAAAATGGGCTTCAAGGTCACATAAACGGATAAATGTCCGTAGATTCGTAAGCATTTGTCTAAAAGGGCCGCAGATTTGAAGAAATTAGGCTGAAAGATTCACAGACAAGAATAAATTAAGCTAAGAGGGCCGTTTACTCGTAGAAAATGTGCTAAAAGGGCCGTGGACTCGTAGAAAATAAGCTCAAAGGGCCACAGAATCGTAGAAGTTTTACTGAAAGGCCAGCAGACAGGGAGAAAATAGGCTTCATGGTCTTATAAACGGAAAAATGTCCGCAGATTCGTAAGCATTTGTCTAAAAGGGCCGCTGATTTGAAGAAATTAGGCTGAAAGATTCACAGACAAGAATAAATTGAGCTAAGAGGGCCGTTTACTCGTAGAAAATGAGCTAAAAGGGCCGTGGACTCGTAGAAAATAAGCTCAAAGGGCCGCAGAATCGTAGAAGTTTTACTGAAAGGCCAGCAGACTGGGAGAAAATAGGCTTCATGGTCTTATAAACGGAAAAAGGTCCGCAGATTCGTAAGCATTTGTCTAAAAGGGCCGCAGATTTGAAGAAATTAGGCTGAAAGGTTCACAAACAGAATAAAATAAGGGCCGTTTACTCGTATAAAATGTGCTCAAAGGGCCGCTCACTCCCAGAAAATAAGCTCAAAGGCCGCAGAATCGAAGAGATATTGCTGAAAGGGCAGCAGAATGGGAGAAAATGGGCTGCAAGGTCATATAAACGGAAAAATGTCCGCATATTCGTTAGCATTTTTCCAAAAGGGCCCCAGATTTGAAGAAATTAAGCTGAAAGGTTCACAGACATGAATAAAATAAGCTAACAGGGCCGTGGACTCGTAGAAAATGAGCTAAAAGGGCCGCATAATCGCAGATTGTTTTACTGAAAGGCCAGCAGTCTTGGAGATGGTTTTATAAACGAAAAAAAAATTCTGCTGACTTGTAAACATTTATCTAAAGGGCCGCAGACTTCTACGAAGTAGGCTTAAAGAGCCAAATTCTCAGAAAACAGTGAATGGGCATTAGACTTAAAACGTTGCCTTTCAAAATGTTTCTAAAAAGGCCGCAAACTTAAAATAGACTAATAAAAAGGCTTAGAAATTTTCGTATATGTCCAAAATCTCCAATTTTTTATTTCAAAAACATTACATCTACCCGTAAAACTCCGGATTGCCAACTCACAAGAAGCTTTGAGTTCCAAAAAGTTGTTTATTTAATCAAAAATCCGAGGAAAAATTGTTGTAAAAACATAAATAACGCCGCCTATAAATTAGAAAACAATGTTTGCTCAGATAGTGTTAAAAACAAGGAATGGCGTTATTTTTCTTAATAAAGCTCAGGTTAGAGCGTCTAAAGTTTTTAAACGTCCCCCTGCGAACCATCCCCACCGCTCGCGCTGGTTTCCTCGCTTAAAACCACCGGAATTTCTCACGGTTCAAAAATTTACATGATATTAACCAATGTATTTTGAAACTGTCTCATTTTGTTTGAGTTTCCGCCCCGCGGTATCGTTTCCAAACTTGCGACAAGGTAAATTTCACGACCCCCGAAACCTGTTCACCTATTAAAATTATTAACTTTGACTATAACGATTTATTAACGTAATTAGATCTAAAACAAACAAACTTTAAATAAAATGACCTTTAAAGTTAATAGCGTTAGTTATAATCCTATCGTTATTTAAAAATTTGACAATTTATTAAATTGTTTCTCTATTGATTTAGTTAATAATAATAAATAAAGAGGTGTGTTTAGAGTGATTTATTTTATGCAGATAATAATGGAGGTGTGGCTGCCCTGGGCTGCATATATTATGCCTCGGTTAGATTCGACCATTAGCACAAATGCTTTACCAAACTGAGCGAAAAAACATCACATCTCAATAATAATCTATAATTTTGTTATTTCCCCTATAGCCTCTGCAGAACCTGTGAATTCAGCTGGAGGCCTTATGGAAGCTGCAATGACTTCGTTTCTTTGCGAAAAAGGGTTATTAGGGACGTAGAAAGGAAGGATAAGTTAGGCAATAATGTAAAGCTTAGATGTATCGCTGAATTAGCCTAACTGAATTTTATTTGCAGTGTGATGGAATTGGAAAACGGAAGTTCTGGGGATAGGTGTTGATTCAAGCGAGGAAAGGTTAGTGCGCGGAGTAACATGTGTGACATGAGTTTTCTTCCCCCCAGGGGGCCTTACCTCATTGGCTCAACTTGTCCGAATTCCCGGATGGCGTCAAGTTAGGGGAAATCATGTAAAAGAGGGTCTGAGGAGGAATGGCTAAGCTAATTTAGAGGAAGCCTCGGGGCAGGGAGCAATCGGCCCTTTCCTTGTCCCTTACACTCTTCTACAGACATCCAATTCCAATTTTTTTTCACTAAACAATTGTTATTTCTATAAACTTTATAAACTAATAGAAAAAAAGTAATAATTTTTTTCTGTCTTTACTTCCTGAAAATGTTGATTTGAAGAGGCATTTTGACAAAATGGGGATCGCTTTTCCCTTGTCACTTCACCCACTCAATCTAGATCTCTCCATTAGGGCTACGGTTACTCGGAAAACAATATGAGAAGAAAGGCAAACACTTTTACAACCCCATGGAGACAATAACATCCCACATTCCCTTAACCGTTTATAATTTTATCGAGTTTCTATTTTAAACTTCATCAAAGAGAAATTATTGTGAAGCCCCATATGTCCCGCTATTGAGGGGGTCCACAAATGGGAACGGAAAATGGTTTTAAGCAAGGGAGGACTGGCCGGGGGTCTGTGGGTAAGGTGACCGAATTTCAAAGCGGCACGCTGTAGGAAACGGTCTAAAACGCAGTAAAAAAGATGTTAAAACACCCAGCCAACTGATTAAATGGGTGTTTCTACACCGTAAAATTGACGAAAACTACCCGAAAACGGGTAAAAGTGAGGTTTAACGCATAAACGCCTTACGAAACTAGTTTGTCTAGACCAGAAAATCGAAGATAAGGACCCAGAACCCGGTAAAACGCCCAGGCATCTGATTAAACTGGTGTTTTTACACCGTAAAATGGGTGAAAACTACCCGAAACCAGAAAAAAGAGATGTTTAACGCCTAAACGCCTAAAAAAACTGGGTTTTCTAGACCAGAAAATCGAAAGAAAAGGACCCAGAACCCGGTAAAAACGCCTGGACACCTGATTAAAACACCGTAAAATTGACGAAACTACCCGAAAACGGGTAAAAGTGATGTTTAACGCCTAAAAGCCTAACAAAAGTGGTTTGTCTAGACTAGAAAATAGAAGAAAAGGACCCAGAATGCGTTAAAAGAGATGTTTATCGCCCGGACACCTGATCGCACCGGTGTTTCTACACTGTAAAATCGAAGAAAACTACCCGAAACCAGGTAAAAGTGGTGTTTAACGCCTAAACACCTTACAAAACTAGTTTGTCTAGACCAGAAAATCGAAGAAAAGGACCCAGAACCCGATAAAACGCCTGGACACCTGATTAAACGGGTGTTTCTACACCGTAAAATCGAAGAAAACTACCCGAAACCAGGTAAAAGAGATTTTTAACGCCCAAACGCCTAACAAAACTGGTTTTTCTGGACCATAAAATCGAAGAAAAGGACCCAGAACGCGGTAAGAGAGATGTTTATCGCCCGGACACCTGATTAAACGGGTTTTTCTACACCGTAAAATCGACGAAAACTACCCGAAACCAGGTAAAAGTGGTGTTTAACGCCTAAACGCCTTACAAAACTAGTTTGTCTAGACCAGAAAATCGAAGAAAAGGACCCAGAACCCGATAAAACGCCCGGGCATCTGATTAAGCGGGTGTTTCTACTCCGTTAAATCGACAAAAACTACCCGAAACCAGGTAAAGTGATGTTTAACGCCAAAACGCCTAACAAAACTGGTT
This sequence comes from Orius insidiosus, assembly GCA_014119065.1. Lineage (NCBI taxonomy): Eukaryota > Metazoa > Arthropoda > Insecta > Hemiptera > Anthocoridae > Orius > Orius insidiosus. The sequence goes on from JACGAQ010000020.1 coordinate 781,209, forward strand.
TGTCTAGACCAGAAAATCGAAGAAAAGGACCCAGAACCCGGTAAAACGCCCGGGCATCTGATTAAACGGGTGTTTCTACACCGTAAAATCGATGAAAACTACCAGAAAACAGGTAAAAGAGATGTTTAACGCCTAAACGCCTAACAAAAATGGTTATTCTAGACCAGAAAATCGAAGAAAAGGACCCAGAACCCGGTAAAACGCCTGGACACCTGATTAAAACACCGTAAAATTGACGAAACTACCCGAAAACGGGTAAAAGTGATGTTTAACGCCAAAACGCCTAACAAAACAGGTTTGTCTAGACCAGAAAATCGAAGTAAAGGACCCAAATCCCGGTAAAACGCACGGGCATCTGATTAAACGGTGTTTCAACACCGTAAAATCGACAAAAACTACACGAAACCAGGTAAAAGTGATGTTTAACGCCTAAACGTCTACCAAAGCTGGTTTTTATAGACCAGAAAATAGAGGAAGTGGACCCTGAACGCGGTAAAAGAGATATTTATCGCCCGGACACCTAATTAAACTGGTGTTTCTACGCCAGAAAATCGACTAAAACTACCCGAAAACAGGTAAAAGAGATGTTTAACGCGTAAACGCCCAACAAAACTGGTTTTTCTAGACCAGAAAATCGACGAAAACGACCCAGAACCCGGTAAAAGAGATATTTACTCTAGGACACCTGATTAAATGGTTGTTTCTGGACCTGAAAACCGAGAAAAACGACCCAAAACACGTTGAGAAAGGTGTTTAGAACCCCCAAAATCTTCCAAAGTCGGAGTTTATAGACCAGAGAATCGGAGAAAATGACTTAAACCTGTTAAAACGGCCCCAGGAAGTCCGCCAATGAACGTTCGAGACCTCTCGTTTCCCCAATCGAAGATACTTCTCGCTCTCTCTAGGGAAGTAGTTACACCAGCTGTGGACAGTACTTTTTTTTTCCATAAAATAGAATATTAGTTTAATTACTTTGTGAAACTTGAACGGTTGATACCCCTAGACTTATACATAATAATTAAACGACAGATTAATCGGGATAGCAATTTACCCTAATAGTGGGCCTTATAGTCCTAGACGCAATGAATTTACTAAGTATTCATGAGGTAACATAAATCTCATTTAGATTTATGTAGATTAGTTCGGAAATTTCAATGTTGACAAAGGGAAAATTTATATTTTCGATCCAATGTGACACGTGGGATCTTGGGTGTTCGACAGCAGAAACCACGATATTCGGGAGGCGATCTGAATTGTAAGCAGAACACGTCTCTCGGGGTCAAGTACATTTGTTTTATAACCAAGCAACCTTTTATCGAGAGGACCCTTTGTTTTCGAGATTCTGAAAAACTGTCAAACTATGGCAATCGCATCCGAAATTTGAACACCTAGGCAAAATCAAAGACTTTGTAGCTACGAACACATCAATTCTCAGAAAGAAGTTTCTAAAAAGTTTAAAACGCTGAGTAAACCATTGTTATTTTTCCTCTTGTCTACTAAAAAGTTTCAGGAAAGGAGAAAACTAAATACATTTTTTCTTGATTATAAATGTCTACAATAAAAAGAAGAAGAAATCTGGATTGCGGCGTTAAACTTTTATTTTTTTCCCCTCATCTTTTGACCAAATGACATCCTCAGTATTAAAAATAAAAAGACTTCCTATTTTTTAATATTAAAAAAAATTCCGCACAATTTTCATCGGAATCAACTTTTTGATGATTAAAAAATTAATTTAGGTCAAAAGTGTATTAAGTAGTGAGGAGGTGGAGTTTGGCCTTGGACACGGCACAGTGCATATCGTGCTCCTTCCTATTCTCGTTTTAGTAGGGCAGTGAGTTTTTGTTTGATCTGAAATGTGGCCTATTAATTGACTTGGACCCGCTCTTCACGGTGAAACTATTTTTTTGGCATTTCCTTCAGCCGTTCGTTGGGTTTTTAATGCTGAAGAATTGTTTTTGAACGCGGTGAGTTTTCCAATTTTTCTTGTCTTCGTCTCGCATAGATCGTGAGCGTGATAAGCACGCCCCCACCAGACGGCACTCAAGGTTACTTGAATCGCTCGACTCCCGACTCCGGGCACCAGCTGTTTTCGCCGCTGTTTACTAATCCCATCCGTTCACTTTCACGTTTTTGTTTACTTTATTTAACAACGTCTTTTAATAATTTAGAAATTCCTGCGCTTTATATGGATAAATCTTTCGATTTCTAATGAGGGATAAGAAACCAAGAATGGTTCATGGGTCCTAAAAAAACCAGGACGGCAGAAAACGGTACTATTGAGAAATATTTCACGCCACCTACTTCGAATAAGATCAAAAGAAAAAGAAGTCGAAGCTTTGGGTCTCCGGAGAGTGACATGGAGGTTGAGGAGGATGATCGGCTGGTGCGAATGATGAGTAAACTATTGGATCGGAAACTCTCGGATCATCTTAAACCTATCGAATCTCAACTTACGACCATAAACGAGCGACTTGATCGTGTAAGCAAGGAAAATGCTGCCCTGGCAACTAAATGCGCGAAGTTGGAGTTAGAGAATGTAGAAATGAGGGGTAGTATTGAATACCTTCTCAACAAAGCGAAAGAAAAAATTTGATCTTCGGAGGGCTGCCATCAGGGGAGACTCCTGACAATCTTGTGAAGGACCTTCTTACAAGAGTGTTGAAGATTGATGCACAAACTTTGGACCGGGCATACTACATAGGGAAAAACCCTAACAAAAAGCTTATACTTGGTGAATTTAAGAACGCTTCAGATGCTTGGAATGTGCTGAGGAACTCGTACAAGCTCAAGGGTTGCAATATCTGGATCGGGAAGGATTTGGCGCCTAAATCAAGGGAAGGAAAAAAGAAACTGATCGCGCTGAAGAATGAGATTAATTCGAAGGATAAAACTGCCAAATCAAGAATTATACGGTGATCTACGGAGAAAGAAAGTACACATGGAACGTAACTACAGGTGTCGTAGGCGGAAAGGAAGATTTGAAGGCTCTTCAAGATCTAGGGATTAAGGTTACGATAGAAAACCAAAAAACTAGGAGGATGCGTGATGCAGGGTTCGGATTTTAGTAAGGAGCTAGAACGGGATATTAAAGGTAAATTTTTGATTTTGAGTTACAATGTCTGTGGTATAAAAAATAAAAATGTAATGTAGGTTTTTTCGATTTCGTGGATGAGTTCGATGTTTTCTGTCTATTTGAAACATTTGTTGAGGTGAAAGATTTCAAGGAATTGGGGGGTATTTTAGGGGGTTTAAATTACAGTGGATTGGGGCAAATAGGAATTCAAAGTTTGGGAGGGCTCAGGGGGGTGTGCTTTTAGGGATTAAAAATAAAAAAGAGTGTACGGATGTTTTTAGTTTTGTTAATATAGATGGTCTTTGGCTCATATACTGTAAAAATAATTATGAATTTCATTTACTCCCTGTGTATTGTAGAGGGGAAAACTGGGAAAAAGAATTCGGACAAATTAAGAACTTTGTTGATGCTAATAATGAAAATATGAGAATTGCTTTAATTGGTGACTGCAATGTTAGGATTGGAAACTTACAGGAGCTTTCGGATGGTCGGTATGTAGAGGGCACTAGATTTTCTTTGCTTCGTGAAGCAAGTGATAAGATAATAAACAAATTTGGCAAGGATTTTGTAGAATTTTGCGATGACCAAAATCTTGTTATTCTAAATGGGCGTACCCCTGGGGATAAAGAAGGAAAATATACATTTGTCGGTGCCCCAGGTGCCTCAACGAATGATCTTTGTGCATTCCCTAACGACTGCATTCAGTGTGTCATGGATTTTTCAGTCCTATCCGAAGTTTACTCAGACCACTTGCCATTGTGTCTCTTAATTGAAAGTGACGCCCTCCCTAAAGACTATAAATTAATGGATCTCCTACCTAAGCTAATATTTTCTAATGAGGACTCTAAATACTTTAAGGCTCGTTTAGAAGGAAGAATCAATAATTTCTCGGACATGCCAAATGATAGTACAGAGGCAGTTAACCTACTTCTGGATTTGGTTCGGAAGTCAGCGCATCAAGGTCGGTATGTTGCGGATTATGAAAAACGAAGAAAAGCTGGAAAAGGGTCACAGGTTTGGTTCGACTCGCAGTGTGAGCGGTATAGGGATAAAAGCTATAGGCTGTTGAATTTGTTTCAGTCGTCAAAGTTGGAATGGGTAAAAAATTGTATATAAGCAGTAACTCGGAGTACAAAAAACTATGCATAGAAAAGAAGTCAAAGTTTTATGAGAAGGTGGTACAAGAACTCAGCACGGTGAAGGATACAAGCAGCTTTTGGAAAAGTGTTAGTCGGTTAAAAATAAAAGGTTTATTAAAGGATGTCGTAAGTTAGATTGGTATAATTATTTTAAAAGTCTCCTTGATGTTGAAGTTCAAACTAGCCGAATGGTGTGGTGCATGCCGAATGTCAGAGATGAAATATTGGATCAGCCGTTCACAATTAGGGAGCTACAACAAGCTATTAGTAAGGCTAAGAATAATAAAGCACCAGGGTTTGATAGAATTCCCTTCGAATTTTTCAAAGCGGGTCCAGAGAACTTTTTTAAATGTTTGCTTGGGGTATACAATAAAATATATGAGGAAGGGCAGGTGCCAAAGAGTTTTATGCGTTCGCTCATATTCCCACTATATAAAGCGGGAGACCCAAATGATGCCAATAATTACAGGGGCATTTCCTTTCAGGATTGCGTTTCCAAGCTCTATTCTAGTATCTTACTAGGTCGGCTTGAAAATTGGACAGAGCAGCACGGGACTCTTTCGGAAGTTCAGGCGGGCTTTCGGAAGGGGTATTCCACTTGTGACCATATTTTTACGTTATTTGGTTTAATAAATTTGCATACGAGTGTGAAACGTGGCAAATTGTATTGTTTTTTCATAGACTTTCGAAAAGCTTTTGACTGCGTGGACAGGAATGCCCTGTACTACAAATTAAGTCAATATGGTGTATCCACCAAATTTATTAAAGCTATTCAGGGACTATATTCTTGCACTGAGTCGGCCGTCTGGACAGGGGATGGAGTTACAGAATTTTTCACAACTCGAAGTGGTGTAAAACAAGGTTGTTCTCTCGCCAATGCTTTTTGCCTATTTTCTCAATGACTTTCATGAGTATTTAGAAGGAGGAGTACGGATAACTGGCGCGCATATCAAGTGCCTCCTATATGCAGATGATATTGTGTTAGTTGCCCCAACAGCAGCGATTTTGCAAACGATGATAAGACAGGTCGAGAGGTATTGCGAGTTATGGAGCTTGAGTCTAAATTTAAAAAAGTCGAAAATAATGATTTTTAAAAATGGGGGGAAGTTAGCCCGAAATGAGAGGTGGAAGTTCAAAGGTGAGTCAATTGAAGTTGTAAAAACTTATACCTATCTCGGCGTTGATTTGTCGCCAAAACTTTCTATGAAAGCGCATTTACAAAAACGACTGGCGAAAGCAAAACAGGCTATTCATTCTACATATGCGAATCTAATCGCGAGAAGAGATGTTCCCCTCTCTTCTAAGTTTAAGGTGTTTGAAGCGGCGTCTAGATCGATTCTTTGTTACGCAGCCCAAGTTTGGGGAGGCAAGCAGTTTAATGAAGTTGAAAGGTTAAGTAAGTTTTTGTGAAAAAACTGTTTTCGCTCCCTAGATATGCGCCAGATTATGTAGTTTATCTGGAAACAGGGATAGATCCTATTTATATGTTCACTCTGAAGCTACATCTTGAATATGTCAAAAAAGTTTTTTCGTTCAATGAGACACGTTTGCCTCTGTTGGTGGCGAGGGAGGTGGTCAGGCGAAAGATTGGATGGCACAACGATTTTGTGGCTCTTTGTAGTAGGAACGACGAAGCGATTATGCCATATCTGAATATAGGTGACGTAAAACAGGGATTGATTGAGAGGCTGTTGAAAAAAATAAAAATTAGTTTTGTCACGGACATGAGAGAGAAGGCATATGCCTCTAAGTTCCGCTCGTGGTATAAGTATTTGGACCACCCTATGGTACGAAGCCAGTACATGAATGATCAAAACGACCTTAATTTGATGAAAGAAATTTATAAAACCAGGGCGGGGCTTTTGTATTTGAATAATAGGGTGGGGCGTCGGGGGATGGAGATTTGCTGTTCGATGTGTGGATTGGGGGAGACGGAGGACGTGTATCATTTCGTCGCAGTGTGTCCGGTGTTGAAGGAATTTAGATTGCGGCACCTGCAAAAAAGTCATTTGTCCTATGGGGAATTTATAAAGGTGTTAAATATTGGGCCATGGGTCCGCTAAGTAGATATGTTCAAGCAGCCACGAAATACAGGAAGTACCTGACTGATCATTTTAACTATTAGGTCATTTTGTAACTCGCATTAATTTTATTAATAGTACACAAATACAAGTTAATAATATCCTTAACCTGCATCATGCAAAAGCAAAATAAAATAAGAATAAATTATAAAAGATTAAAAAAAAAAAAAAAAAAAAAAAAAAAAAAAAAAAAAAAAAAAAAAAAAAAAAAAAAAAAAAAAAAAAAAAAATCTCATACGTTGTCATATTTTTTTGGAGGTTTCCTTTCTTTGTTCTTTTTTCTCTCTCTTATCCAAGAAATGGTTTTTATTATTTGTAGGTATTTTTTTTTTGGCCAAACTCACCCAGATGGGTTTGAACCCCTTGGGTTAAAAAGACTTATAATGTATTTTATTTTATGTATTTTATTTTTTGTAAATAAAGTCTTCTTATTATTATTATTATTTATTTGGAGGTCGGGTATAGTCCGTGACCCAGTCGACAAGTTTTACGCAACTCGTTTCACTCGTGACAACGGCCGCGAAGCGACTGGGGGATTTCCAGTCTCGACATCTGCTAGAGAAAAAAAATCAGAATTATGCAAACGGGGTAATTCCGGGCTTAACTTATCTAATTCTAAGTTTCTTTGAACTTTCTCAACAGAAAAAAAAATCGTTTTATTTTTGTTTAAAAAACATCATTATTTATTTTTTAAAAAGATGTATTATCTGATGTGAGAGGTTTCCGCCGCCTTTACGGCTTTCCAAATACTGACCTGCCGCGATCCGGGATTAACCCAGTTGCATGATTGCCTCCTCTCCCATACAATGCTTTGATAAATTCCAAAATCGATTTCACTTCCTAGCGGGTAACGCTTCTCGGATACATCCAGATGAGAAAATTTAGTACAAAAGGTTCGCAATAAAAAAATTCTAAAAAGGAAGTTATTGTGATACCCTCGAAGTTTTCTATAGGTTCTTTTAACTCCTGTCGTGTTTTGATCATGAAAATGGGATTCTTTCCCCTAGAATTTTGTAGCTCAAAATAAATCTGAAGAAAATTCTTCAGGATTTCCGAGTTGAAAGTTTTTTTCATGACGATATAAAATTTAAAGGAATGCAAAGCCACTAGCCTAGAACGTAGCGATTGTAATTCTTGACTCGGGGGTGCAACAGGGAATCTAGCGGTTCCGTTTTAACTGTTTTGCGGTCGATTTCGGAGTTGCTCTAAATTTAATTACTTCGCAATTCCTACGGTTTCGACCTCAAAAATCACCAAACGTAAATTATTCAAATTAAACTCGGACTGAAAAGGGGCCGTATTTATAAACGTCCCTTTTCTCAAGGTTTCCTTGAAATCCTAATCGAAAAACGAATATTCTTGTTCAAATGTTTTAGGGAACCATTAAATTACATTCGAGATGGGATGCCTGTTCTGGATTTATTTCATAAGCAGAAGAGGGAGATTTGCCGGGGCGTGCAGAATAATTTCACGGCCCATTGGAAAAGCCCAGATTTGACTTTCTTCACCAATTGTTCACGGTCAAAGCCAGAACCCGTTGCCAAAAAAATTTAACATTTTTAAATTCTGATACAATAACAACACTGATAAATCCCCTAAAAAAGTACATATGCACCCGAACGGTGCTGGCCCTTACTTTTTTTTAATAATTCATTGCTCCAAAATTTGGTGAAATATCGTTAAAAATTTCCACCGTGAGACATATGGGAAAAACTGGTGCGCTCAAAAACCATCCTTCGAGGGTTTTACAATAAATTCTTTGCGAAAGGTGAAACATTTTTAGTGTACATCACATTACATTCCTACTTCCTTCGTTGTCACTCACAGAAAATGAAGCCAAAAGCGTTAACCACGACATCAACTAATTTATATCAGGTTTCCAGTTTTTTGATCCTTCAACCCACATACAAAATATCAAACTTGTATTATTTTCTCTCCCTGCGGATTTAACGTTTTATTTCTTACAATTTGGTGGTATGACAAAACTTTTTTTATTTAACTTTATAATAAGCAAAACGATTGAAACTTTTAACCTCATGACAATTATTTTTTTTAAAAAGTGACTTTTCGGTGTGTGGGAAATTTTGTAATTTCAACTAAACTGGCCTCTAATCTTATATTAGACGCCCTCATGTGTGAAATCCTTTTCAAATTATTTTTTTTTTTAGATACCTACATTCCTGGACGTTCGAAATTTAAATATTATAACTAGATAATTTTAGGTATTTATTTAATAAATTGACAAAACAGATTAAATCTCACACTTGTAATTTTTGCCACGGCTTTTCGTTTGTATTTGTCAAATAATAAGACATCGTCCTTTTAAAGGTTTTAAGTTAGTCAAATAGCAGAGTTTAATTTTTTAGTAAACTTTAAGAAAATGTTGTTTTGTAAGATTGTTAGTCGCTTAAATTTTGGGCGTTTTAAGCTTTTCTTCGAAACCCTTTATTTGATAGCAACGTGGGCTTCAGCGGCCTAGAGATTTCTCGAAATTCAATTCTAGATTTCGAACATGAAACCTATAATCCGAGTACAAGCTTCCTCGTTTAATAATCAAACTTCTTAATTGATTATCTAACAATAATAGAGCAGCGCATTCATAATTTTGCGACTACCTACGGAGAAAGTAGTAAAAAAATTGTAATTTATTTCCTGGTAATAAAGAAGGTAATTTTTCGTTATAAATAGAAAGAATTTTTCGTCATTCTTAGTCCCTTTTGTTCCCTTAATCTGTCATCCTGTGCCACAGAAATAATAATGGAGAACTCGCTATAGAAAAAAAATCGATAAAAAATTAAGATTGATGTATTTTAAAATAGTTTAAAAAGTACAGTTTGAAGATTCTTCTGCTTCTTAGTTAGGGATAGTTTTTCTAGAGAATCGATAAGTCTGAGACTCCAAATCTCGATTCGTTCCCGAAATGGGAAAATCGTCAGATAAACCCCTTGGGACAGGGAAAAAAATCAACCGCCTTGTACTATCAATCGAGCTGATCCTCGCGAGAGGAAAAAAATCAACTCTCTTATTTTCGGGATAGCAAGCTAGGAAAATTGCCCTACGAACCCCAAACGAATTCACTCACCCTTCGGGAGCGAATCGGTAAAGGAAAAGGGTCTTCTACACCCCGTAGACAAAAATTGATTAATGATCTTTAGGTACTGATAATGAGGTCGTCTCGGAATATGAATGGATATGAAACCTGAAATTCGACTATTCCTCAACGCCTACATGTTTGAACGGCTTGCATAACTTTTACTCCGTCAAAATCGTTTTATTAATTTTCAATCAGTTTTTTACCCTTAAATTGGAAAATAACCACGATAACGAAATTTTGGTGTTTTTTTTCACTTATCTTTTGCAAAAGAAAAAAAAGTCACGAGTTCATTAAGCGCCCTAATTACCAGGAGAGAGTGGAGTGCTTTAATATTAGGACAGGTGCTGTTAATATTTACGCGGCTTCCCCTTTTCATAACTAGCAAGAGAGCTTATCGCGGGTCTATAGGGGGAGCCTCATTCGATTTTCCCTTCGAATTCTGTCAACAACCCTGATTGTTAAAACTGTTGGACTTGTCAGGTTTAACCACGGCTGAATTGATACGATTTAATATTTTAGTACAACAAATATTTTTAAACGATTTTTTTAAAACTTGATACATAAAAATTATTGCATACAATTTTTTAGATTTGAAAAATCATATAAAAATCGTAGGGTACATCGCGAAAGAAACATGGATTCTGATTGACTCTAAAGAGACCCCTTTTTGATGCTAAAACCTTCCTCTTCTTCAATTTCAATACTCAAATCACTCAACCATACGTCCTTTTATAGTTTAGGAACACTCAAGAATTTTTTTTTCTTCTTTCTTAAACACAGAACTTTTCATTTCCGGGTTTATCGTAGTACTTAAAGAAGTTAATTTCCCGTTCTAAGTTAAATAAACTACCTAATATTACATTTCACCTTTTTTTCTAAATTTCCCCCTACATTAATTTTGAGGGACATAAATACAAAGGGGGAAAAAAAAGTTTGAAAATGAATTGAAGGGTGTAAATTGGGATATCCTGAGGCGGCACTTCTGCCTATTCGAGTTTGACCCCCTCATGTCGCTTGAATTCGGATGAGCCTTTTGATTATTGCCAACTCTCTCATCACCGTTCGAAATTTAACCATTGGAGAAGACCAATCGGATAAAAAGAAATTTATTTCGAACCCGAAAACCCAAAATTCGTTTAAGGCGAAACCTCGGTTAGTAAGAATTCATTAATGCAGAATTCACGTACGCCCTCAAAGGTTAAACTATCGTAGTTTCTTATCCTTCCGATTCTAAAAATTATTATATAAAAAATTAATTAATTTTTTTATATTTTTGTTTCATAAAACGCCATCTCAAAAGGCTTAGTATAAAAGAGGCTGAACTTGTTGAGCCCCAAGCAACAAAATATAAAAAGGAAGAAAATTTTGACAGGTCTTGTGTTTCGCGATAATAATTACCTCGATATTTCTCGGATCCTAAATATTCAATTATTTTATGCCTAAAATTTGTAATTATTATTTTTTTTTCAACGTTGGTTACAAACCCCTAATCTTTTCGTTCCCTGGGGATCCTCAAACACTAGGGACTGGGGCGGGAATGCTCCAGTGTGGGAATCGAACCCACGACCTTTGTACCACCGAGGGAATTAGGTAGGACCGCTGCCTTAATCCCCTCCGCCACGCAGGTCCCCAAAATTGTAATTTTATAAACATCCTTTAAAATTCGGAATCTTAATTGGGAAAAACGTATTTATTAAAGCTTAACAGAAAAGTTTTATTGGGAGGATTTAATAATTCCAAACTCAAATAAAAGTAAAAAAATGGCTACACGATTTGTTTAATTTTTTTACGAGCAAAAGAAGGTTTAATTGAAATATCGACTGACGGTCGGTAAATAAAAAAAACAGTTTCGCTGGCGTTTTCTAAAAATTTTTGCGTTTTAAAATTATAATTAGGTTATTTTCTTCAATAATGTCAAAAATAAGTTTTTGGTTAAATATTTTAGTACATTTCTTGACATTTTTCGATTCCCACGCTTATAACCTATTTCTGCACTTTTCTTCTTTGAAATCAAAATGTAAACGTGTTTCACGCTGAGTACCCCTGGTTTAAAGATTAAAACACGTGAGGGAAATAAATTTAGTGTATACATATGCTTTTGTAAAATAATTGATATAAAACAAGTACAACATATAAAAAATGTAGGACTGCACAGAATTTTGATCATTTAATTTTCGAGCACAATACGGGGGTATGTATACGGGGGGATGTAGGCCCCTCTTTTAACTCCTCGGAATGAACGTTGTGATGGACAAAAGTCAAAAGATTTTTGTCCAAAGGTCCAATATTCGCGCATGTTCGCCCGCCGAGAACGCTGGACAGGGGGAGAAAAGGCGGGGGTGTATATAAAGGAAGGGTTGATTCCCTCCTCCGCCTTTATTCAACGGAACGTCAACATGCAGCAGCAGACGACTCTTCTCATTGTTGTACTGCTCGTGGCCCTTCTCGTCTCCGCCAATGGATCTCCTTTCAGGGGTCTGTATATGAACTTAAGCCCCTATCAAAAATATTTCATTTCTTTTTCATTTCAATGGTATCACGGGCTAATAACATAGATTTAAAATATACGGTTTTTTTTTTTATTTATAAAAAATTAAAAGATCGTAAAGTTTGAATTAATTGGCCTCATTTTATGAAGCGTTATGAATACAATGAATACAAATAGGAAGAGAAGCGCCTCTTATAATCTTAAGTATCCTTAGATTTGACGGCTTTTCATCCCCAGTGGGACCTTAGACGTTTTATTAGTTCATACTTTTAACAACCCTTCATTTTTAAACTTCAATAATTTTTGAATCTTTTTATTCACTCAGTGCTCAAATTTTTTTTATTAAAAAAGTAACATCCTAATTTTTTGAAAATTATTCCCTGTCGGCCATGATTTACTTTGTACTAGTTAACCCTTTAAAATAAAGAAAAAGTTCACATAATTTGAAACAAAAAGTTTTAATGTCCATATAAAAAGTTTGTGAGTGTTAGTAAAGTTTGCTATAATTTGCTCATTTTTTAAAAATAGCTAAAGATTACAATGTACACAAAAAATTTTATGAAGCCTCTCAATTTATTGAAATTATTACTTTTTCTTCCTGTGCGTAACGGGCTCCGGTGCGGCGCGGACTACAGGCTTCACTAAAGCATTAATGCATCTGATATTTCTAATTATACTACTGATATTTGAACCGGAATTGTTTAATAAGTATTTTTCTCAAAAATATCCATTTTTAGACATAACGACTAATAATATTATTCTACAGGGTAATTTAAAAAGACTTTTTTGAATTCTTTATGAAATTTGATGAGCAATATTATGACATAACTAGATTGATTTCTTATGCAATATTATTTTTATTGTGATTTATTACCATTTTTTGTCGCGAAAATGGTTTTAGTGAGGGCATTAGTAACCATTAAAGGAAAAAGGGAAAACCCGTTCTCCAAAATGTAGGGTCGAAACTTTACTCTTATTTTACGTTTTGAAAGTGTCCACGATTTAAAGAAGGTTCGGATTTCATAAATTTTAAATTGTTGATTAAAAATTTAATCAAGTTATTTTTAGCAACTGTTACTTTTTTTATCAAGTGAGGTATTAATCATTGATCATTCGCAGTGACAAGTACACATTGATAAGTTTATTGAGAAATTCGTGAATAAACGATATCTTTAGAAGTAGAATGTTGACACCTTTTGACATTTTAAATTAAATATTAAATTTAATAAAATAATAGTTCATAATAAACTATTAATATCCTATATAGAAACTTCATATCTATTTTGGTACATACCATATTGAAAGTCAAAAAAATTACTTTTTCACTTTCCTTCCTTTTTTTACATCAAAAACCTAAAAATACAAGGAGCATTTGGTAAAAATTTCAAATAGTTATATTTCCGCCATTTTTTCGAAATTCAAAAATCGCTCTCGAGAATTTTTAGTTCAACTATTTAGGAATGTGGTGTGAAAATTGGGTGAAAATCAGGTGAAAATTGTGGCTGTGAATTTGTTTTACTGTGTGGATTTTTTACCTGGTCAATCTGTGTCAATTTTAGTAAAAGTTAACAAAATGTGTTCTAAAATCCATTTTTAGGTAGATTTTTTAAATTGTCACTATTGCTTTAAGAATAATTAATAATGACGTTGATAAGGATATCTTGGGGGTGGAAATAGTAATTATCGATTCTAAATTTGTAAAATGACACAATATTTTGACGGAGAACGCGGATAGGTAAAGTTTAATGCGGAAACTTTCGAATTAGTTCAAAGAACGCGTCGAACAAGTGAAATTCGTAAAGTTTTGCGGTTTCGAGGTTCTCGACATAATTTATATATCGCGGGAAAACTAATCGTTAATTGCGAAATGAACAAAGGATTCTCTCAAGAGAAGGATGTTCGTCTTGAACGGGAATTCCGTTAACTTGCTAACGATTCAACAAGTACCACGACTTATGAGATCCAACTGAGCCTTTTTTTTTACATTCAAAATCTGAGAACATTTAAAATTTAATTTTTAACGTAGATACTTCTTTTTGTAAATAAACGCTGACTTCACGTGACTTTTAGATTGTTCTGGGGCTCCCCTAAAGGATATTTTTTCGTCCAACCCCATTGTAAAACTCGCTTTGTTTTATCTCTGATTTACAAAATAAACTTCCTACGTGTAGAAATTCTTCATGATTCCAATACAAATTCATAAATGTTTTCAATAATCTCTTGTTTGGAAAATATTCAATATTGATGTTCTAAAAACGATTTTGGATAAAATACTTGGGCTTTATTAATTGGCGATTAGTCAATGCGGTGAAATTGATTGCCTTCCTTTTTTTCCTCTCTCTACGGCGGACTTGAAAATATGCAATTCGTCTGTTATGCCTCGAGTTTTCTGATTAAACATGTGTGTTTTACGTTAGTTTCGGTTTGATTGGTTTTCACATACCGTTGACTCTCTTCACATTTGACAGTTACCGTTCTGGCCGATTAATTCTGAAAAGGCCAGGAAAAAAGTTGGGAAAAGTTTTTATTTCCAGATATGATTTAAACCGAAAACAATTTTTTTTTTAATTTTTCAAACTCAATTAAGAAAACCATCAAGTACTTTTCTCAACATCATTTTCTTTGCACTTTTACTTTCCAGGAACTCCTTTTTTCACTCATTAATAAATAAAATTCCATCAAGTGGACTTTCCAAGAGAGCTTTTATTTGACAATCGGTCATCTTAAAATCAAAAAGATTTTTTTTCCTTCTGTTCTACGAGAATTTAAATTTCATAATAACTTCATTAGAAATAATAAACACAACAAAGGAGTTTTATTTAAAAAGAAAATTTTCTCGTTCTCTCGTCGATTCTAAATAGCTTACTTAGCAGATCAATTGAAAGCTCTTTTTACAAGTGTCCTTCATAAAAGAAAACGTCATCCGTTAACGGAAATTTTAGCTTCCTCAATCTGAATGTACCGTCCAGTTTATGGGAGAGGGTCTTCTAGACTCAGTGATCTTTTTTTTCGTAGTAAACAAGTTTAAAAAGAGACATTGTTGACCGTTTTCTGCATATAGACCCATCATGTTTTTGTTATTTTTGATCATTCATATTTTATTCATAAGTCTTTTGCCTTACTTTAGATCTAATTTTGTTTCTTAACATTTTCCTTTTAAAAATTATTAAAATACGCTAATTAACAAGAATCTTCTCAATTAAGGTGTCATTAAAATTATATACCAACCTTATTATAAATTTAAATATAAACTTTAAAAATAAAACGAATATTTTTGCATATCTAAATAACCCATCGTTTTCGTCCCCTTATTTCTATAGGAAAGAATCGATGGGGCCAATTTTTTTATGAAAGCTTCTGAATAATAATGGACCTAAAATAATTTATTTTGTTACACGGTAAATTTTTTTTAATTTTTAATTGTGGGAAAGGGGTTGTTTTAAATATTCTTAATTTAAAGATGGGTTCCATCAAGATACTTTCAAGGGAACAAATCTGAAAGGGAAAAATAGATTTCGAAGAAAAGAAATCTACCTAAAAAGGGGTCTGGATGGAGGTTGGCCCATTTTTGGTTAGCTCAAGGGGTATCACAACAACTCTCGTTTTGAGAAAGATTTATTTTAAAATCTTAATTAAAAATTATGAACGGGTATTACAGATAAGTTTATTTTTCTGGAGAGTAAAAATTATAACTTTTGATAATATATAGGTGGGATGGTAAAGTTGGCAATAATGTTTCCTCAATGAAGGTGGATCGTGTTTCGTAACTAATTTAAATACAGAACTTAAATTCTAAACGAAGATAAATATTCCTCCTGAGGGAGGAAAGTTCTCAAGCCAAATTTTTCATCTGGTGCGTAGAAATAACGTTAAAAAAATCGTCAGCAGAAATACACGACATTTTTTTAATTAACATAATGAAAGCTCACATTAAAAAAGTACAATAAAAAATTTGGCCCTAGGGAGATAATTTTGGTGCATCAAATTAACGAAATTTTCCCTATTAAAAAATCATTTTAAGCTTCAGTTTTCTCTAAAGAAGGTAAATTTCAGGAAGGTCTAATGTAAACATGATTAAGGGCGGTGGGTAGATGGAATTGTATTTTAACCATTAAGGTTAACCTAATATCGCTAAGACCCCTCTGTGATGCAACAAAATAAAATTAAATTTGGCTTATCGAGCATTTGCATGACAAACGTTTTCCTGTCGTTATTAAAAGCGGGGGGAAAGCTCCCGTGAAAATTGGTCATAAACCCCAATATACAGGGTGTTGCTTTGTAACAGCCTTCATCACGGTCAGCAACTTTCATTCGTCAAACGTTCATGACGAATCTGGGGTTATCGTTTTAGACCCATATTTATTTCTACACCGAAATGATGGAATTTTCTATCTGAAATGATTCGGTTGAAACGACTTTTTTTTCTATGGTTGAAAATTGGATTGAAAATCCCGGTTTTCAGTCTCTTGGGGGATAGGCACTCAACATTTTCGTTCGGTTATTCACTTCTGTAAGGGACCCATAACTATCCCGTATCCTAAAAAATTCAATTTTGTCCTGTTTAAATCTACTTTCATTTTAATATATTTAAAAAAATCCATTGTCAATGAAATAGCCAATTTTGAATTTCGATTAAGACTCACAATAGCCTGAGTCTAAAAATGTATATTAAGGACGAAATTTCTGTTTTATTACGCCCAGGGATATTACAGTACTAAGTGAATAGGCAATTATATGGTGGGATGACATTTTTTTAAAATTTATTCAGAGAGAAGGGACACATGTGGACGTTTTTAACAATTACTCTGATTCCGAATAATTCGGATGTGGAGGCCTGAAAAAAATTTTATTATACACCCATTCAAATGGAGCCAACACGTTATTGCTCCGGGTTTAATTAAATTTGTGTAGGTATAAATAAGTCAAAATATGTTCAGGTTTTTTTAAACAGATTTTTTAAAAACAGTATACGCCTTCTTTCTTGAAATGAAATCTTTTTCCTCCGAAAACTCTTTAGGAAGTTAAAATTTAAGACCCCGGGATTCGGATCCATCTGAATTCTACTTACAACCCATTTTCTCATTTTTGTCTAGAAACCCTTTTTACTGAATTTTCTGCCCATTTCGGCAGGCGAAAGCCTCTTTTCAAAGATTTCTCGAAAGTTTTCTGATTTTTCCGACGCAAACCCCCTTTTTACTGTATTTCAGGACTTTTTTCGATTTTTTGTCCGACAAACCCTCTTTTTACTGACTGCAGAAAAAAAGTTTTTTTTGTTTCTTATTGTACACTTAAAACCATAATTCTCGCACTTCCTCTTTATTTAAACTTCTAAGATACAACTTCCGCAAACAAAAGTGTCTAAAAATGTCCTAAACTTGAAACGTCACAAAAGACCAAGTCGCCCTTTGCGGTTTCTAGTCTTCTTTGTTTTAAGTTATAACGTTTTAAACACATTATTTTTTTTTTTTTGTTTATAACAAAAATATATTATATTGTCCATTTAATGTTTATAACTTCATTCAAGAGTTGTACTTAAAATAAGTAGGGGGAAAATTATAAAATTTAGTTCGAATCTTTTATTTGAGAACGTGGAGGAAGTTAAATTTTATTGGATTTTTCGAAACGTCCGTTGAAGATGATTGCTCTGATCTTATTACCGGCTGATTTTCCAACCTGTTATTTCGTGTTTTCTCAACCTAAAAATACCTAAGAGTTCACCCTTATAAAATATTTTTAGCTTTTCCACTTTTAGAGATCGTGATTTGTTGAAGTAGAATATACTCGTCAGTTTTCTCTGATAGAGGTAAGCCAAAAAGCTACTTTTTGGCGTTGACCTTTACCTCACGTCGCCGCACTTCAGCGGATTTGGATAAAGAAATCTGAAATTTTATGGATTAAAATTTTTGTTTTGTTTTAGGTGACAGAGATGGCCCATTTAGGAAAAAACCATTACGAAGAGGTTAGTTAATTTGTCATAATTATTTTTCTCTAACGTTAAGGCTCGGGTAAATTCCGGTCACGGACTTCTACTTAAAAGCACTAAAATTCTTGTAAAGAATCCTCTTCTCAAATTGGTAATAAAATTCTCAGAACGTTCGGAAAGGACGTAATAAAATCCGTGATCTGTCTACCGGAGTTAAGAAATTAAACCGTTTAGATTGAAAAGTTTAAAAATGTTTATTTTTAAGAACTATCCTTAAATGTTTACCAATTAAAAAAATTTTAATGAATATCTAAGGTAGAAAAATAATCAGATAAACGTTTGATTAAATCTAATCGACTTTTTGCTCAATTAATTAGGCCTTCGCCTTACGATCTAATTGTACCTCCCCATCCAACCCATATAATTGTAATCAATGGGAGACATAGGGAAAATGGCTTGGAGAAGGTCGTGCTAGTAAAATCACTGATTCTCCAAACTGGAAAAACTACTTCTCTAACCCGTTTAATTACTTTGAAAACTTTTTTAATTATTTTTCAGGGGGATGTTCGGCTTTCGGTCATTCTTGTTTCGGTGGCCACGGGAAGAGATCGGACGAAATGATGAACGTTCAGCCCCAACCCACATATCAGCAGAGGATCCAACCATCCGAGTTTTTAAGGCAATGGGTAATAATTTTTTCCCCTTCATAAATTAGCACATGAATTCTATTTTTTGGTCCAGAAGCGTATAAACCACTTTCGTTCTACTCGTAAATGATATTAAAGGAGTGTGCGAGTGAGAAAAGACGGTCAGGTGGTAATGTGGACAAGAAGGCAATAAACCCCACTTCATACCCTTTATAAGCCCACATTGCTTAAGGAAGTCATAAAAAAATTTTTCCCCTCTTTTATATCTTTTTTCCTCATCCAAACCTTAATAAACGGTTTCGAAAACAGAATACATTTTTTTAAAACTTAATTAGATGTAATTTACACGAGAAAAAAAATTTTCCTCAGGGTAAAAATTGAAATAAAAAACCTTTCATTAACGAAGTCTAATTATTTAAGTATCGTATTTTCTCAATCCATTTACTCGCTGTAAAATACTTTCCATAATCTGTCAAGTCCAGGGGGTTTTCTCATATCGAAAGTGATATGTGTCATGGGTTCTATTATAGATTTTGGATGCGTTTGATTTATTGTTTTACTTGCAGTTATCAACATCAATCAAAAAGTTAAAACAAGAGATTTATGAAGCTTTTTTAATTATGTTAAATAAAAAACAATATGTCTAACTTGTGGGCAATATCCACCCAAAAAGTTGTGAATCTCTGACGTTTTCTCCCAGTTTTTCACTGGGGCTCTTCAAGCTTCAATATAATAGAAATCAACAAGAAAAATTTCAATAAAAAATGTTTTTTTAATTTGCTTTTTGACTTCTCCAAAGAAGATATTGTGACTCCATGGTACGGTCTCTGAAAAAGGGTCTTAGAGACCCCTGTTTTTTTTTTCCAAAACTTTGAAATGAACGCCCTGGAGGCACATTACTCTTTTTGTTTAAAAACTTTTCGACACCTTAAAAATGAAAATCGATTCATAACTTTCGGCAGAAACAGAAAATGAGGAAAATTTTCCCCTACTTCAAAAGAAGACGCGGCGCCCTTCGTGAGTTCTTAAACGGTGATTTTGAGTTCCCTTATCTTCTTCTTGCCCTCTGAACTTCTGAACTCTTTTATTGAACAATTATTCTATTTTTAAGAAAAAAATAAAATTTTATGGAGGAACCAGGTGGGCGCTTTTACTTGTCTAATTGGGGCGCTCCGGGTACGAAGGGCGAACTCGACATTGTAGACCTCTTGGTGAATACACCCATATAATTTTTATGTTGAGTTCGCCATTTTTCCCCTTTAAATACATAAAAACCGAAACTTTAAAATGCGAATATCTCGAAACTACGTTTTGTCGAGTTCGCCCTTCGTACCCGGAGCGCCTCAATGATCTTAAAAGAGTGCTGAAGTTATTGAGATTTTGAATACCCAAAACTTACTCATAATTCTACTTTTTTTTCAGCTTCAGGCGTATCGCAGTTCAGCTCCAGTCATGGAATAAAACCCTTCTTTTATTCTCACCATCTCCCTACGCAAAGAAAATAAAAAAATATATAAAATTACCCTGTTAGAAATTTACCCCCTAAAAAAAAATTTTGTGATTACCTCTGTATTTCATCATTAAACGTAGTTTATTCGACAAAAAAATTTTTATAAAGTAAAAATATTTTATTTTTGTGATTCGATTATTTTACAATTTACACATCAATCCCAGAATGCGTTTTGAAAGTGAATGATGGCGTTTCATGTCTTCTGAGAACAAAATAATAACTTTATTATTGTGTAAATGTATAAAATATATGAACTCTATTTATTTATATGACTTTTAATTATACTACTGTGAAATATGCTCCTGAATTTAAGGTAGGTGAAGATGAAATTATCATATCAAGACAAAGGTGGCTAAAAATTAGAAACTAAGTTTAGTCGCCAATATGAAGGAATTATTTAAAATTGAAAGATTGAAATAACATGCAAAAAAAATTATTCTTTAGAAAAAATTAAATGAAATATATGATTTTAACTTTTAGCTTTTAGATGATAAATAATTACTCTGCTAATACTGATTTTTTAAAATTCACATTAACCTGAGAATATATGGAAAGAAGAAAAGGGCAGAAAAAAAATTATGCCCTTGCAAATTTTTATACGAATCTAGTATAATCGCAATTTAGAAGACTGGTGGAAATGGGAGGAAAAAGGGACAATCTATAATATTTTAAAAAAAGGGTTCACCAGGAGTGTAGAGATGACGTCATAAAAACGTAATTTTATATGATTCCACAAGTAGATGATCATAACCTGTCTAGTTTATAGAAAGTGAATTGGTTTATGTTTTCATTTTTGACTAAAAGGTCATGTTCAACGTGGCTTAATGTGGTTGGTATCGTCATGTAATTTTATCGCATCGGCAATTTTTTCAATCTAATCTGTAGATACTTTTTGGTAGACTTCCGACGTTCTTCAATATGAGCTTAAGATTCGCCTTCATAGCCGGCGGCATCTTCTCAATTTACTTCGTTTATTCCATTCTTCAAGAACGACTTTTCAAAGGAGACTTCAGCATCGGCGATGACAAGGAGAGGTTTACTTTTGTTCTACCTTTATTATTTGTAGCGACCTTATTCAATTATGGGTACGCTCTGGCGGTCAAGAATATGCGACAAGTGGAAGACGCCAAAATTCCGACCCTATACATAGTTTTTATATCGCTGACTTATTTTTTAGCCATGGTTTCATCATTTATGGCTCTTAAATGGGTGAGCTATCCGGCCCAAGTGGTGGCCAAAAGTGCCAAACCGATACCTGTGCTCATCATGGGGGTTCTGATCGGTCACAAAACTTTCCCCGCGAGAAAATACGCGTTTATCTTCCTTATTGTTACTGGTGTCGTTATGTTTTTATTCCGTGACGATAAAGCCGCGGCGAAAACTTCCGACGGTTTCGGCATCGGTGAAGTTCTTCTCGTCATGTCACTACTTATGGACGGCCTTTGCAATTCGATGCAGGAACGAATTATGGCTAAATACAAACCCAACAGTGACCAACTTATGGCAGAAATGAATAAATGGTCGATACTTTTTGCCGGTACGATTATATTACTTAACGGCGAAGGTTCTGAGTTTTTCTCATTCATATTTCGCCATCCGTCCTCCATAGCACAAATCGTCGTCATATCCATTTGTGGAGCTTTAGGACAATTTTTCATATTCCTCTGTCTCACCGAATATGGGACGTTAACCTGCTCAGTTGTGACGACCACCAGGAAATTCTTCACCGTTCTAGCCTCAGTCATTTTCTTCGGACATATTCTTAAATGGAGACAATGGTTCGGCGTACTTTTGGTCTTCACCGGTCTATTCCTCGACACTTACTACAGCAAAAAATCTTCTAAAAAACCAACTGAAAAATAATCCATATCGACTTCCTCAAGGCAATTCCCTGAAGAATTATAGACTGTTATATTTTCTAAAATATAAAATCTCATATTTCTCATTCTGTCAGAGATACTAAGCTGTGATGTTATTTCTATCAGTTTTAAGATTTGTTAAAATTTATTTATTTTAATTTACTTATTAAATTATTGGTCTATTAATTACTTATTGCATTTTAAACCAAAGACCCTTCTTTTTATTTTTGAAAAATCCCTCAATTATATAAGAATTCTTATAAATAATAAGGCTAAAATCACTTGAAATTTCTTTTTCTCAAGCTAGATATCTTGAAGAAAAACCTCAGGAAACCCTCCCCTTTTTTTTTTTTTTTTTTTTTTTTTTTTTTTTTTTTAATTTATTTTACGAGGGTTTTCAACTACTCAGGTTATATCACCCTCGCGTCAGTGGTGTTTTCCGTCGGAAAAGTTCATTTAGGTACATTGGGTTCAATTTGGGGACCGCCCGCTTTGAACCCTGGACCCCATTGATGAACGCCGTATCGCAATGTTTGGGATTAACGCCTTAACACGCGCGGCCACCGCGACGCCCACCCTCCCCCTTAAATCAGACATGGAGGGTGTTACAATAACTTCTTTTTTAAGGTTAAATAATTCAAAATTAAATTTAATGGCAAGATTAAGTAGTGTGATAAAAATAGAGCTGGGAGGCATCTTTCTCTAATGCTATTATTTTGGTCTGAATTGGCAGAAATGTCCTTAAAAAACTAGCAAGGAATTTTTTAACTTTTTCAAAAAGAAAATATTGTATACATCTATTTTGGGAGAGAGAAAGAAACCCTGAAAATGAAATTTACCGATCATGAGGTCATCTGCAGTCTCGGCCGGTCGCCAGTTTTTTTCCAGAATCCTTCTATTTTTCTATTTTCTTCCAATTTTCACAAAATCTTCCTTTTATAATTATCTTGAAAAAGTCAAGAGCTATTTTTTAAAATGGCAAAGAGATCTGCTTGTATAAAATATTGATTGATTTGCTACTGTCGAATTATTGGTTCAAGATTCACCAAATGGTACTCCTTTTATAAAATGGACTGTATGGAAGAACAAAAAAACTTTTTTTTTTCGGTTGTAGAGAGATATTTGGCCAGTTCAAGCCCATTCTGTTTGGCCTAGCTGGGCCAAAACTTGCAGTTCTTCTACTTGACAACTAATAATAAAATAAATTGAAATTGACTTTTTGTAGAAAATCTGATAAAAATTTAAGCTGCAAGGTGAGGCAAAATTTTAAATTGATGATTTGAATCTAGTTTTTGCAAGTATACAGCAAATTAAGAAACCTGAAAAAATATTTATTTTATTTTTTTTATGTTTTTCAACCACAGTTATCATTTCAACGATTTCGTCAATGTTATATAATCGACAATCGTTACTTTTAAGTTTCATCCGTCATTATCTTCACAATAATTTCAGTTTTGTCCTTTTAATTCTACAATATTGCACACAAAAAACCCCAATTATTTCCCCTCTTTAAAAAGCCGAAAGAAGGGCAGAGTGACCTTGTTAGAGAAATCGTGTTTTAGTTTTTTTTTTAAAGACTTTTTCGGAAGAATTCAACTCGTCTAAAATGAATCAAGAACTACAGGGGATTTTGAAGGAGAACAAAGGAGAAAATCAAAAATGAATTTGCAAGGATAAAAGGTAAGAATTTTAATTATAAAATTATACTCAAATAAAAACTAACTACTAAGTATAAACAAAACCATGCTGTGTTTGAAACCTCTTCTAATGATTCGTTGATAAAAAATAAGTAAACATTGAATAATTAATGGTTTAATCAAGGTGATTTCTTAATCACTAGTAATTGCAATAATTAATACATCAACTGATTTATGAATTTCTATTCTATCCTGTTCTTTTTCATTTGTTTAATAAAGGAATCGTTATAGCAAATTTTTTGTTTCCATTTTACCTCTTAAGAAAGAAGGAATCTTGTAGAAAATGAGCCAATGGCATAATTGCTTCTGGAAGAAGTTTAGAATGGGATTATCCATAGTTATGGAAGAGTTGATCGTTTATATATTCTCTTCTTTATTAGATTATTGCTACTTAGACCATACTGGGTGTGCACCTTATCCGAAATCATTGATTGACCTAAGCTTTAAGGATTTGTCAGAAAATGTCTATAGCAATCCACATTCAAACAGCACAACAAGTAAAGAAAGTCTCGACTTGATCGACCAAGTTCGTTTCAGGTAAAAATTAAGTTTAAATCCTTTTATTTTCAATATCAATTTTATAGGATTCTCGAGCATTTCAACACAAACTCGAATGAATACAGCGTCATTTTTACATCTGGAGCAACTGGAGCGTTAAAATTAGTCGCTGAATCTTTCGCTTGGTCTAATATTCAAAATGAAAATGAATGGCACCCTAGAAGTATTTAAATAATTTAGAAATTTAAAATATAATTTTTTTTTTAGATTCATCTCAAGGTGGAGGAGATTTTGTTTATATGGAAGATAATCATACATCTGTATTGGGGATGAGAGATTTAATTGAAAAACAAGGCATAAAAACACATTGTCTTCCACATTCTGATGCTATCGATATATTAATAAGGAAATACCTAAAAATTCAGTCAATACTCAAAATAATTCACTATTTGTCTATTCTGCACAATGTAATTTCTCAGGAGTCAAATATCCTTTAAATTGGATAGAAAAAATTGAAAATTTAAATCAAATAACGAATAAAAGGTATTTTTTAAAAATTATTGCATAATAATAAATTTTTTTAGAAGTAATTGGTATTGTGTGCTGGATGCAGCGACGTTTGCTTCGACTAATTTTTTAAATTTGGGTCGTCACAAAGCAG
This sequence comes from Orius insidiosus, assembly GCA_014119065.1. Lineage (NCBI taxonomy): Eukaryota > Metazoa > Arthropoda > Insecta > Hemiptera > Anthocoridae > Orius > Orius insidiosus. The sequence continues at coordinate 805,879 of JACGAQ010000020.1, forward strand.
ATTTTGTGTGTATCTCTTTTTATAAAATATTCGGCTATCCGACCGGTTTGGGGGCGCTTTTGGTCAAAAATGAAAGTGCGAAGGTTCTCACGAAAAGTTACTACGGTGGTGGAACGGTTTCAATTGCCCTCAGCTGCAAAAACCGTTTTGTCCCAAAGCCAATTTTGCATGAAAGATTCGAAGATGGATCCCTTAATTTTTTATCATCGTTTCCTTAAATCATGGCTTCTCTACTCTCAAAAACATTGTCGGAAACATGGAAAATATTTCAAGGTAGTTGTTTAATCAATTTTTTATGTTTTAACTTTTTTTCAGTCATTGCTTTAATTTGGCAAAATATGCGTTTTATTCATTATTAAAAGTACATCATTCCAATGGCAATCCGGCTGTTTATTTTTATATTGATACAGCATATGATGATATTAATACTCAAGGAAACATCGTCAATTTCAACATGTTAAGATGCAATGGAGATTTCGTCGGATTTGCTGAGGTAAAAAAAAAAAAAAAAACAATTTTTAGCTGTTCATACTTACGTTCATAAGGCAAAAAGTTTGGGGAATCGCTGCTTATGTTTAAAAAAATGTTCCAGGTGCTGAATATGGCCAATTTACATGATATACAGTTGAGGACAGGTTGTTTTTGTAACCCAGGAGCATGTCGTCGTCATTTAGGATTGACTTTTGATGATGTCCAAAAACATTATCAGGTATATTAATCAAAATGATTGTGTCTAAACATTTTTTGAAGGCAGGACATGTTTGTGGGGATGATCACGATTTGGTCGACGGTCAGCCGACTGGTTCAGTCCGAGTCTCTTTCGGCTACTACAACACTAAAGAAGACGTCGATCGTCTTATTTCTGTCCTTCGTAAATGCTTCGTTAAAGAACCTGCTATTATCGAAATGCCCATTTTGTGGCACTCGACGCTTTTTTACCTTAGAAATAAATTCAAATCAAATGAACAAAAGTTTCTCCCTGTAAAAAATTTTGATGCTATGAAACACATTTATTTTCTTTACGAAAACAACTATTTACCCACATTATCAGATCAATATGCACAACCAGAGCCAGAAGTCAAGAAAAAAACCTCAAAAGTTTATTTATCCCATATTTTTATCTACCCAATTAAATCATGCGGTAGATTCTCAGTAAATAATTGGGAGCTAGATTCTAAAGGATTAAAGTAATTAATTTATATAATTTTTAAAACATATTGATTGATTTTTTTCAGATATGACAGGCAATGGATGGTAACTAATTCATCAGGTGTGGCGTTGACGCAAAAAAGAGAGCCGCGATTGTGCCTTATTAGGCCTTATATAGAAATAGAATCAAATAAACTAATTCTGACTTGTAAAGGTATTAACAAATATTTTTATAATCGTAAATATATTTTTTTGTCTAGGATTTGAAATATAAGCGTAGATTTAAACGTTGATTCTGAAAAAATAAAAGCATCTTTATGTCAGAGTAAAGTTTGCCAGGATCGGATTCAAGGGGCCGACTGCGGAGATGAAGTGGCTGAATGGATCTCAAATGTATTAAATAAGCCTGGATTAAGATTGATCCGACAACTCCCTGAAGATACAAGAACACATAAAACTAACGCAGGTAAAACAAAGTACTAGTCTGGAGCTGGCCCCGACGGGAACTTCCTTAAAGAGAAGTAACAATATAGGAGGGGGAAGTATAACGGAGTGGGAAGTATGTGGGAGGGGAAGTATAACGGAGGGGGAAGTATAACGGAGTAGGAAGTATGGGAGGGGAAGTATAACGAACGGGGAAGTACTAAGTTTTTTTTGTAAAAAAAAAAATTTTGTTTCGGAAAATTTTCCGGTTTTTTCTTTCTTTTTCTTTTTTTTTGTTTGAAAATTTTTAAGTTCTTTTTCGAAAAATTTTCTAAGTGTCAAGGTAGAAATAATGGGCTCTTTGGCGTAGGGGTGTGCCTCTCGTAAAGAGTAGAAGTACGAAATTTCTCGGTACTAAAAAAAAAAAATTTTTAACTTTTTTTTTTCGAAAAATTTTCTAAGTTTTTTTTTTTCAAAAAATTTTCAAAGTTTTTTTCGCAAAATTTTCCGGGTTTTCCTTTTTTTTTTTTCTTCGAAAATTTTCTAAGTTCTTTTTTTCGAAAAATTTTCTAAGTTTTTTTGTAAAAAAAAAATTTTTTTTTTCGAAAAGTTTTCTGGGGTTTTCTTTCTTTTTCTTTTCTTTCTTTTTTTGAAAAATTTTCTAAGTTCTTTTTTTCGAAAAATTTTTTAAGTGTCAAGGTAGAAATAATGGGCTCTTTGGCCTAGGGATGTGCCTCTCGTAAAGGGTAGAAGTACGAAATTTCTCCCTACTAATAAAAATAGTAATTAAAAAGTGGCAATTTTTTTGCACCAAAAATTCTTAAAAATATAAGGAGTAATTGGTGAAAATCGGATTATCGGTTCGGCCGCAGCGAATTTTTTAAAATTTCAAACAGACATATCTCCGCCATTTTTCGAAATTCAAAAATCCCCCTCGTTACATTCTTCTTCACCGGCTAAAGAAATTTTGGTGAAAATCGGATGAAATTGTGGCCGTAAAGTGTTCCGGAAAAAATGCTACGGACGGCCGGACGGCACCACAGACAAAGTTGAGATCGGTAAAGATCAATATTCGATTTGACCCTCCGGGTCTGGAAGACCCTTCCCCAAAAACCCGACGTCGAGGGTATCGCAATAACTTCTTTAAGGAAGTTAAAAAGTGCTTTGGCTTCCTGTTGTCCCTACAATCTTAAGGGCCTTTTTCCTCAATATTTTGGTCTTCAAACATTTAAAAACCTTTTCAACAGGTTCAAGTTGTTTTCCTTGTCTTTCTGATGTAGAAACTCCCGTTTTGAGGAGTTTAAGCCCCTTTTTAACGAATTTTGCAATTGTACTTGATTTTCCGGTTTGTAAAAACTACTTTATCTTTTTCACAGCCTGTAAACACACTTTCTTGCCTTTATTTACAGAATTTTGTCCCCCTAAAAATCTTTATAACGAGTTCATTTCATAGTTTTCCCCCTTTTGGAATTTGATAGTTTGTGCTAAGCCTCTAAAAATATTTTTTCAGGGGAATTATCTTTGGCGAATCAATCTCAATATTTGCTGATTAATAAAAGAAGTGTTGATTGGCTCTCTGAACTTTTGGAAGATACATCAGACTGCCCTAAAGTATTTATTTTAAATAATTAATAATTAATTAATAAAAATTTTGTAGGAAAGCATGTTGGATCGGTTTAGATCGAATTTCGTCATCTCGGGGATCAAAGATGAATTCGAAGAACAAAATGGACGAAAATTAAAATTGGGGATACTTCATTTAACGTAATTTATAGCTTTTTGTGATAGTTAATTTTTCTTAATTTTGTAGGTTGATGGTCCGTGTGGACGATGTCAGATGATATGCATAAATCAAGATACAGGGGAGAAGACGAAAGAGCCTCTGACGACACTGGCAGCCTCCATGCAGGGGAAACTCAAATTTGGAATTTACCTATCAAAATTTGCCAATGAAAACAGTTTTATTTCTATAAACGATTCAGTACAAGTTGAAAATTAGTTTTGTTTTTTATTTTTTACAAAACTAATGACTAAAATTATTACTAAATACAAATATATTTTCATTGTTTCAGCATTTTTGGGTCCCTCAATTTCATTGTTGGTGTCTTTCAGGACTTCAAAAGTACATAGGATGTGAAGAGTGTCTTCAGTAATTTTTTAAGGATATCTTCAAAAGCGATGAGTTTTTCTACTCCGTTCTTGCTAGCAAAACCACTGAAGGTTTCGAAGCCATTGCTGATGTAGTGTGAAATTTCTTCCCCTTTGGTGTTTCTAAGAGAAAAAGAGAATTTTGATTGGATTTCCTTGGCGTTGAATCGTGGCGATTTAAGTAAAAAGACATTAACGTAACTTTCATTGGAAATTCCTTTCTTGACTTCAAATCTTATAGCCCACTTTTCTTCATCTTTTATTTGAAAATAAGGAGAGCTAATGTGATATTCATCTGGTCGACAAAAGCTTATGTTGATGATTTTCCATTGAAGAGTTCGTTTGGTGGTTGGGATTTCTGTGAAAACATTTTTTCTCGGTGCCTGATTTATAAACGCTTCTATCATATCTGGGAAAATTGAGTTTGTCTTTTAAGATCAGCCCAGCCGTTAGCTAAGGTCAAATCAGGGGCACTTTTGATGATGAAGTTTATGGTTTCTTTTTTAAGGTTTTTCGCAGAATGTTGGTGGCTTAGGATGAGTTTTTCAATGCAGTTTTCAGGTGTAGTTTTTTAGCAAGAACGTCTTCACACAAGGCCTTCAGCTCCTCCACTCCGTATTTATCTGCAGCCACTAGAAGTTCATCTCGATGTCTTCAGCAGCAACAATCCCTGTGTATATATACCTTAAGTACAATTTAAAAGTTTCAGGCTTTAAGTCTGAAATTTCGACTCGGTTTGATTTTGCTTCTATCATTTCTTGTTTAAACATTGTGCGGAAAACAGGACTTTTGGCAGCAAGGATGATTTTATGAGCAAGAAATTCAGTTCCGCTAACCGAAATAGTGACATCACTGAATTCCCCTTCTTCCCAGAGACTATCAGCAAAAAGAGATTGAGGACTTAAGTCGGATAGAACGCTGCTTTTGGCTTGATGTAACACAACTCTAAATCGCAGACAATTCTAAGAGTGTCATCCACAAGTTCTTTGAGCAAGACATCTCTCATAATAACTTTTCCTACCGATTGCAGATTCACAGGTCTTGAAAAGCCATCCTTATAGATCTGTTTACCCTTTGTGTTGAACAAATCGATCTTGAAATTCGCCATTGTATCTAATGCGAATTGCTTATCCATTGGGATTAAAAAGCGCAAAAATAATCAGCACTTTCTTTCGTACGGCCACATGGGTAAAGTCTTATAATCCACTTACATAAAATCTCATCCATTTCCACGTTGAATTTAGACGATTCATATCTTTGCCCGTGTTTTAATGTCCATGTGCTAACATTTTTTATGGTCCATTCTAATTTAAAATTTTTGACTTCTTTACTTAGTTCCGTTACTGCTTCAAGACGTGTAGGCCCCTTCAACGGCAACTTCTCCTCTTCTTCACTTAATTCAGAATCTGACAATGCTTTGAAACTTATCTCTTCCATAGTAGTAGTCAACGCATGCCAAAAAATTCAAGTAAACTGAGAAAGGTATGTTTTAGTAGAGGATTAAACGATCATATGTTAGATTAGAATTAAAACTTGAGTGTTAAACAAAATATGTAAATGATGACGAAAACAAACTTTATCGTCCTTGACAAGCATGGCCCAAAACCCGTCAGGTTGACGTAAGGAACTTAAGAACACCCCACCTCGCGAAACCGCGAGATTTCGACGAATAGTACCAAGGGAATGCTTCCTGGACGTGACGAAACGCGGTTTTCAGGTGTCTGGATCTCAGCACCCTATTATCAATTGACTTCAAATTTTATACAGGTCTTCTCTGGTACGATATGAGAAAATTCTCAAAATCTCAAGTCGATCGGTACACAGGGTCCCGAGATATACCCTTTTGAAAACCCTGTTTTTCGCTTATGGCGTCTTCTTCTGTTGCTCAAAATCGCAACCGTCTGAAATTTTGCACGGACCTTCAATGTTCTATCAAAAACTATTTGACTGGCCCTTAACTAGTCCATTTACGATGTCTAAATTGTTCCGAGAATTGAGGGAAAACCAACCTATTTTTTATAACCTATATAATTTAGAAAAAATTTCAGTATCACACGGAACAGCCTAAATATCTCCCTGCTATCAGAGGGGGAAAATAGAAATAGAAAATGCATAGAAACATTAAAACCATTTTTATTAACAAGTTTTTATAAAAATAATTTTCTTTCTGCCATTTTTATATTTTTACAATTTTTGCAAACATTTTGGTTGATCTACTTTTTTTTGGTTTCTTAGTCGAAGATCTTGTTGCTCTCGATCTGGTATTTCTGATTGGCTTTTTAGGAGTTTTGTAAATGGCATCTTCATCAAAAACGTCATCCTCTTCATCTTCATTTTCTTGACTTTTCTTCTTTTTATTGGATTTAAAATTCGTAAATTCATCAAGCAATTTAAAGCCTTCGTTGGCGATTTCCTAATAAAAGTTCGAGAGGTTAATGTCAACTGAAATACTTTACTTACTTTAATTTGTGGTTTTGAAAATGCTTTGTTTGCATGGTTTAGAATGCTGACTATCGAATCGTAGACGTTAGGACACATAATCATTTCTTTTAAATTTGGAATAGCGTCGCACAATTTCCTGAGACCTTTTTCGCTGTAGTTTAACTGCGACAGGCAAAAAGAAAGGTCATCCCAATGTCGTTTGTTCGTCGTTTCTCGAATCCTACTGATTAGTTTTTCAATCAAAACTTCGTTTTGCCGCTCTTTTCCGATTAAATTCAAAATAAACCTAAAAAAATTAATATTAAGCAAAACTGTTTTTTTTTCCTTTCAACTGAGTAAATTAAGAAGAAAAGATGAAAGAGTTGGACAACCAGTGGGATTTGAACCTAGAACCTTTGGGTTTCAAAGGTCTGCATTAAATTATGGCTTCCGTAGCTCAGTTGGTGGAGCCTTGGGCAAGAAAATCAAAGTCTTAAGTTCAAATGCCACTGCGGGCCTCTTTTCTTCTTCCTAATTTAGTTGGTATTCTAAGTTGGTAACCAACATCAAATTTAAATAAATAAATAGTTATTTATTTACTTCATGGTCCTATTAAATACTTCAGGCCTTAAAGGTTCTTCTCTATTTGATAACATAGAAATGATATCGGGGATAACGTTGTACAAAGTATTTCCTTTTTGAGAAATATCGATGATTAAACCTTGCACAATTTCTGAAAGAAATTATTATTAAGAAAATTATTTTTGAGGTGAAATACCAGATATTGAAGGATCGGGATCTTCCAAGCAGAGGCAGAATTCAGCAGCCATATGACCTTTGACTTTGACCATTTCACGTGTGATTAAATGTGTGAGGATGATGACAGAACTTTTCCTGACTGGAGTCGACTCGTCTTTCAACATGGCATACAAATGAGGTGACCAAGGTTCTATCTCATTCGGAAACCTCATTAAAAGATCACCGAAGCCCAAAACCAAATTTTGACGAACTTCACTATACTTCGATTTCGTCATCATACTCACATAAATCTAATAAAATAGATAAAATTTATGACAATAAAGACATTATTACTTGTATAGAATCTTTGCAGAAAGTGTGCGACACCATCATCAACTTGGCCATCACCTGTGCAGCTGAAGAGACCAACTTGCATGTATGATCGTTATAATTTGTACAAATTTTTACCACAATATCCCTAAAAAAAGGTATTTTTACAAACTTTTTAGAAATTTAAAACAAAATTAACCTTAAATTAGCATTTAGTGTTGAATCATTAATGACTAAAGCTTCACAAATTCCTTCAGTCATAAAAATAATTTCTTCAGCAGCGGCTTCTTCAGTGTCCTTTCCATAAACATCCTGGAAAAAGAAAGTAGATTTTGTGAAATAAATAATTTAACCCACATCTTCGTCCATGTCATCATCCTTCTGAACTTCCTCGGTGGTTTTGTAGCTTTCATACAGTTTATAACGTCTTTATTGGTAAAAATAAAACTCCTGAAAGTGATTTCGCCGAAAACAACAAGGAGCTTCCTCAGTAAAGTTGTGCTGCAAATTTCTTCTTCGGACCTGCCGAGATCATCATGGTTTTTATTTTCATCACAGACTTCATCATCTCTTTGATAATCGATCATTTTTCATAAAGACTTCTCAGATTTATCAGTCACTTTTTCAGGTGCACAGCAAAGCTAAAAATAATATAATCAAATAATACTTCATTTTTCCTCCCTTACTTTAAATATCATATCAATGACAGAGACACACAAAGGAATGTAATGTTCAGACTGTATGTCTAAAAATCGATCTTCTAGACATTTGGTCGCTTTTGTAAATATTTCATGGTTGGGATATAACCTAAAAATTTTACATAATAATTTTTTTTTTAAATAAATAATTTTACCGAATATATTTATTGTCGGTTTTCATCCCACCATATTTTGCTAGCATTTTACATGTTTCATCGACAATCAGAAGGTTTGATGGCTCTGAGAAACCGTATTTTATTAATATTGAAATATTTGAGGACACTAAGGAGTTGTTGGAGCTAAAAAACAAATGATAGTTTTATAATATAACTATTTTTTTTTTTTACTTTGCCATAAGATCCAAAATCATGAGGGAAGCAATGCGGTCTTCTGCTTTGGTGTCGCTTGATGTAAACTTTTCCCAAAGAATTTGATAGATGACATCGCCCAGATTGCCGTTTTGTGTCCATTCCTGAATGAGGTCTCCTAAAGCGATTTTTGTTTTTGATCGAGTTCTTTAATGAGTTTAATTAAGCGGTTGGCGATGCGTACGGCTTGGTTTTCCGCATCTCGCTGAGTCGAGTCGATAAAGGGTTTTATAAGTGGCTGTGATTGCTTCTTTGATGCCAGGTGTTTTGCACTTTACAAGCACTAATGCCGAGCGGACGATTCTTCTCGAGTTGGCAACTCCAAACTGATACGCCACTGTGAAGAACTCGATGGCCTCCAGAACTTCCGTTGAACTTTTCCCTTTATCTTCTCGATTTCAAGACTTGCTTCAGTAACTAATTTGACAAAGTCCAAACTAGTTTGTTGGTATTCAACAACATTCCGCTTTGCTTCAGCAGGTCTTCAAAATTTCCTTCACTTTTGCCTTGTACGTCAATCAGACAAGCCAAATAAATTTTTTTAAAGCTAAACTATAATATTCGACTACATTTTCGTTTCGGTATTACATCTAAAAAATGATCTTATTTTAATTTTTCTATTTATTTTAGACAAACCTTATTTCTTGTGAATCAGGATAAACAAGCTCGCATATTCTCAAAAGATCATACGCTTCTTTAAATTGCTTAGCATGTAGCAAATCAGCAATCATTCTTTTAAAAATATGAAGTGGAAGTTTTTCACCCTGTTCGATATTTTCTTCTTCCTCAGCTAAAATAAACAGAGTTCACAAGTATTAATTTAAAGAAGGAGGTCTGATTATTTTGGACCAAACTTTCAGCTTTTGAAAACAGTGAAAGTGAAATTTTCAAATCTTACAATTTTGAAGCTTCGTTAACTGCATGAGTAAAGGAACTTCATATCTTTCCAAGCTTCTTCTTCGTTCGCTTTCCTTTTTGAATCCAGCTCTTTCCATTCCTGCTTTGCCTTTTTAAGGCTATTTTGGATCTCCACAATATTGAACTAAAAAAAAATTATAAAGCTCTGAATGATTCCATTTTAAAAATTACATTTCCCGCACACGGGTTGGCAGAAAGGGCAGTCTTAAAGAGTAAAATAGCGTTTTTAACAGCATGGCAACTTCGGTCGTTTAAACGCTCTTTGGCAGTTTGAAGTACAGCGACGAGATTGTTGATGGGGACGACTTTCTGCGAAATAAGCTTTATCCAAAGCTGAAGAGCCTAAAACACAACATTAAAACAAAGAAAATATGAAATACAAAACGTACTTTCGACCTAACATAAGAATTTGTATCACAAGTATGATTATGAAGAGCTTTCAGCATTCTGTCTCTCAAAACAGAATTTTCTTCAGCATGAGGAATATCCTGCATATAAATAAGGATCTCCGTAAAAGCGACCAGCGTTGCAATTCTGACAGAATAAGGCTGAAAATTGATTTTAGATGGATTTAAAAAATGTGTTGATGTACCTCGACTATAAGATATCTTCTTAATATTTGGACAGATGGCATTAAAAGCGATGGATGTGTTTCAGCGATGTCGGTTATAAACGCAGACATCGGTTTTTCAACGGAATCTCCACCGCTTACAGCATCGTTCATTTCGAGAAGTACCTTCGGCAAAATCGTCACCGCTTTATACTCCTGGACCATTGTTACTACCGTTGAGGACAATGCTGTAGCGACATGCTCATGATGTTTCATAAGCTAAAATTAAATATAAACTTTTTTTCCTCTAACATAAGCCAAAAATACCTGAACAGCTTTTAAAACAAATGTAGACGAATGATTGTAATTGACTATCAGGATGGCCAAAACGTGCGAAATCGATTCACGAAGCGGTTTCATTTTTGCTTGGATGATTTCCTGGTTCTCGAAAGCTTTGTAGCAACAATTGGCAATCATACTTTTAAAAAATATTATCAAATAAAGGAAATAAAGAAAACTTACTTAACAAACGGCGTATCTGCCACAGAAGTCGGCCAAAGACTACACAGATTGTAATTTAAAATTGTCATTATTATAGAAAAGGCTGCTTTTTTTCTGGAATACCAGTCCCAGTTTTCCTCGGGCTTTTTAGACTTTGAAGTTTTTGCTTTTGAAAACTTTCCTCTCTACAAAAGAAATAAAGCCATCATTTTAAATTTAAAAAAAAAATCACCTTTGGCTCCGAAATCATATTTTCAGCATTTCGTGCAAGCTTTTCTTCATAGGTTTTCACAAATAAAGAAAATAAATACAAAACCATTTGTATAGCGTTGAGAGCTTTTTTTTATCTTGAGTATTATCAAGTTTTAAAGCCCTTACAACATAGTCATTTAAGGCATCTAAAACTAAACTTTTGGTTAAAAAAATTTTTTACACATTTTTTAACATACAAACATGAATTGTGGTATCGTAAACATCATGAAGATGATAAAATGTGATTTCTTCATCGAATATACAGAAAAGAGGGCATCAAAATGATTAAAAATAACTTCAACGCCATTTCTATTAACATCTTTTTAATATCTGCAAATAAAAAATAAAATATGGGGACAAAATGAGTTAATTAATTAACCGTTAAGCTTTTTTAACGCAGTTGTTAGATCGCAGATTTCCTGAACAAAATATTGGCCTTCTTGTTCTTTTTGTAGATCTTCTTTCTGCAAAGGGACACAAATCCCCAATTTGGTCCATATTACTATCTACAAATTAAGACTTAAAGATTTCAGAGATTAATAAAAAAAATTGATGAATTCCATTTAATAAAAGTAGTATTTTGTGAAAATTTGGTGAAGATCGGACCTCATTCAACTTAAGACAGAGTCCGTCATTCTGGTGAATTTTGAAAAATGCTCTTGATATTTTCAGGATAAGGAAGGAAAATCAGAAGTAAGTGTTGCTGAAATAACTGGCGACGGCCGGCAGGCATCACAGACAGCCTCAAATCATTAATCACCCTTCCTCAAAGGGGTCTGGAAGACCCGATGAAATGGAGGGTGTAAATTTAATTCTTTTGAGGGAGTTAAAAAAGTAAAATGATTTCGGACCTTTCCCCAACAAAATGAGACAAAATTAAGCAATTTCTACACAGTCTATAATCAGAAGTTTACCAGAATGATATGTTCAAAGTTGATGCTAAAAACAAATCATTCTGGCAAATAAGACCCCAGTAAATTAATTATGGTTGGCATTAACAATATCCATTATGATAACGAACAAAAAATCCTCTTAATGATCACAGAGAGAATAAGATGATAATTAACGGATTAAACGGGCTCAAATTGATTATTAAAAGGCCGTCGTTGTCCGTCCCTGAAAACATTGAGTAAACCGAGTCCGGGGGAGGTCCTTGGCTCTGGGAGTTCCCAAGCCTTGAAACAAAATCAATTCTACTTTCTTGAATGGAAGAATATTGACAAACTTTTCCGGCCATACATACCAATCAGATGGAGTTCAAATTACGTTTTTTTGACGGAGAACACTGAAGATATTAGTCTTAAACATAGAAAATAATGTACAACGAATAAATGTTTTTGTTTACGCGCCTTTTTTGAGAAATAACAGTTGAGGAGGTTTAGTCTTTCAGCGCCTCATCATTATCGCTATCAGGTTTATTGCGTATCAAACTGGAGTAAAATAAGGGGAGGGGAAACTTGCACAGAAAAATTTTACTTTAGTCAAACATCTTCCGATATTTGAATTTTAATTTCAAAAAAAGCTCAGAACTGAGCGCCATGGTGTTACGCTAATAAATCAGCGATTCTGTGTCCCCTACCACTCTATGTGCCATACCAATGGCAGTTACATATTGGAAAAATTTTCTCGACTAAAAAACTATTGATAACGCAATATAATATCCTATAAAAATTGATTTCTCTGGCTACAAACTAAGAAAAACGCCCTAAAATCCTGCAAAACGTTTAAAATATTGAACTCTTGGAGTACAAACTTAAGCCTTAAAATAATGAAGGATTTTTGCAGAAAAATGCTCCAAATCCTGTGTACTTGGTGTTTTTTTACTTCAAAAAGTCCTCAAAATCTTGTTTATTATTTTTTAACTTCCTTACAGAAGTAATTAGTGTTTTACCCTCATGTCAGGTTGTTGGAGAAAGGTCTTCCAGACCCGTATTACTTCTGAAACTCTAATAAGCCAATGGAAGCACACTAGTGAAGGATTAGCTGGTAGTCCGGTAGACGTCCGGACGGCGATAGTTACAAACTCAAGATTAATTTTTGAAAACCATCTATTGAGGTTGTCAATAACACTGGCATATTTTAAGATTTTCTTTTTCCTGTTTACGGCCATGGTATATCTTAAGGTTCGCGAGTAATTGAAAAGGTTAAAATGTAGGTTGGAGTTAAATGTCCCTTTATTTCGGACAAGGCGATCTTACGGACATTAGGGAATTCCCGACGACAAGGACGGTACTCGTTTAGGGTTTCTCATATGAAAAATGCTAGGATTTCGGTCTCTCATATTTGAATGGGTGAAAGCCTCCCCGGAAAGGCGTTCATTGTCGGGGTTAGGACAACCTTCGAAGACCCCACTCGATGAAAACTCAATCTCCCACTTGTAGGCCAGCGGGGGTCTTTTGAAATCCTTTTTCTACCGGACCGACTTCCCGCCAAACGGACAGTATTTGCGAAACATCCGAAAGACCTCTTGTGTGATGATTATTTTACTGAGTAAGTAAAATTTTATGTTTTAAATTTAAATTGTTTGGCTTATTGCATACTTTGAAATAGGATGTAATCCATCTTTTAAGTTTAATTAGAATAAAGGGGGAATTTTTTACCCAATATAAATTTTTTTTACATTTCCATCTAAGTTTAACTTTAGCAAATCCGCGGTTTTTTCTCCCCCATTCAAAGTTTAATATCTCAAAAAGGAATTACAATATCGAATTTCCTAAATCACCGTTATAAAGCGTTTTTATACGTAAATATCAATGATTAAAGAATTTTCACATCTTTAGAAATGTGTTAATAAAAAAACAAAATTATAAAAAAAAAACAATTTTTTGGTATGCCCGAGGGAGTTGGGATTTAACGGGCAGCGATCCTTTCTTAATTCTCTGGGTTGCACCAAAGTCTTGGGTTCGATTCCCACACGGACATTCTAGTCCCTAGTTAGTTATTAAAGGTCCCTGGAACTGGGAGATATGGGAATGTTGAAACTTTAATATTTGTTAATGGGAAAAAAATTGGCGGTTTTTTGCTCCAGTTTCCTCCCGTTTTTATTCTTTATAATTTTTTAAATGTCTATTATCTTAAATTTTTTTTAAGTAGAATTTTAAGTAAGGTGACATCAGGGAACAATAGTCGTTAATGAACTTCTAGGACTCTAAAACATGATTTGTCCAATTCCGGAGTTTTTCATCTTTGGAAGAAAAACAATAAAAAAAATCTTGAAATCAAAACACGGGTAGGCGTTGATCCTTGACCGGCTGACTTCTTGAGACGTAGGAGGTCGCATCCTTGGTCTGGATTCGATGTCAATCCAATTTCGTCTCGTAGGTGTTAAACGCATAGACCAAATTTAAATTATGACCTGGAAATTACCTTAAGTGATTTTTCAACCTTGGTTTACTGAAATAAAAAGGATAACAACAAAGAGAACTAAATCATAACTTTTGTCAACTTTTTTCTTCAGCACTTTTGACGGTGTCCGCTCTTCATGGATGTTCCGGAGCAGATGAGCGATGGGTTTGGGGAAGTGGAAGAAATGCTAAACTTGCCAAGTGTAAATATTTTTTAATTATTGGACTATGTTGCCTATCTTCGGATTAAACTTTTTGAATTTCTGCATGGATGAACTTTAAAACTCCTTGAAGTTCAGGGCTTTTTATCATCCTTGAACGTTTCCGTTGGTCATCCCTTTAATTTTAGTCCAAAAAAAAGTCTCTTCCTATATTTTGGGCAAATGACATATTTTAGTCGGTTTTATTATGTGGGAGAAGAGGAAATAGAGAGGAAGGAAGTTCATTCTTATGCTAATATTTCAAGGTTTTTAACTCATCGTTTGAATATTTTAAAGGTTAGAAAAAGGAAGATATGGGGTTTTCGAGCCTGATATTCCTGAAGAGCCGTACAGTCCTCCGGTGAGGCCACCTCCGAAAGATCTTCCGCCGCTGATCCGTCCCCCATCGTCTTTTAACGAAAGACCTTTCGTCCGTCCGTCGTATGAAAATAGGCCTGAAAGACCATACAGGCCTTACGAGCCAAGACCTTATGAACCTCAAAGGCCCTACGAAAGACCCTATGAACACAAGCAGCCGTACGTTCCGACCAAACCGTTCCCGGAAAGGCCCCTTCCTCCACGCGAACACAGAGAAGACTACGACCCAACCAAATTCGAAAAATGCAAATGCACCCATTCTTTCAACTGTAAATCTCCCGGAATCGTTTTCGTAAGTCAAAATCCATCAAACCTATGACCTATTAATTTTTTTTGTTCACCAGGGAAATTGTGGCGAAGGGAAAAAATACTGCTGTGAAAAATTCATCAACAACCCGCACCGAAGACCCGGTGGACCGGTTAACGATCTTGACCGCGACGTACCCGAGGTTGGTATGTCCCAAAATAATTTTTATAAAATGATTTTTCAAAGGTTCTGGCTGGCCCTGGAGGACCTGTAGACCACATATACAACAACAAAGTAATTTATTTTGTACTTTAAAAAAATCTTTAATAATCAAACATTTATTTTAGAGGCCCTGCTCAGGACTCAGATGCTACACATCAGAAATACAAGGAAGAAGGCCCTAATTACAAAATAGCATTACCAAAATGTTCCTATATATTTTTAATTAATTATTAATAATTAAAAAGATTGCTTTTGTAATTTTTTAAAATATATTTATTATATTATTCTAAAAATAAATTATATTAAAAAATTTATGATTTCTTGTTGACACTGATAACATTGAACTTTGGGACGACGAAATTGAATAGAAGAATGTAAATAATTCATCGAGTTACGTAATCTTGGCTTTATCTTTTCTTTTACTTTCAGTCGCCCTCTTTCCTCCGTTACAAAACGTTCTCATCATGAAGCTGGTAATTAGTTTTAATTAATTAATGATAATTAATTTTTTTTAGAAGTACAAATTTAGGGGATCTATGAGTCCTGTTTTACACCATTTACTCAAAGGTAAAAAAATTTTTTAAAAAAGCTTGTTGAGAAGGATCCTATCTCCTTCTGAACTGTCAGAAAGAAGAAAAAAATTTCTTTACTTCGACGAATCAAATTTTTTTTTTCTAGCTTAGAGATAAACATTAGCGCCATAGAAACTATGCACGATTTTTAAACGACTCGGGGATTAAAGGGATTCTAGGTAAAATAAAATAAAATTTATTTGACTGATGAAGGATTTATTTTAAGTGGGAGGAACGACCGGAGAAGGTGTATCGATGACGGTTTCGGAGAGGAAAATCGTTGCCGAAGAATGGGTCAGAGTTTGTAAAAAATTAGGGCAGTCGGTAATGATCCAAGTGGGTGGTTCATGTCTTGTCGACGTGCTAGCGATGGTATGAAATTAAGTCTAAGAGTAAATTTGATGGAGATTCGTAGGCAAAACATGCTGAAGAGTTGAAGGCGGATGCTATTTTATGCCTTCCGAGTTATTCTTCAGGCCGAAAACTGTGATGGAATTGATCAATTATTTTTCTCACGTTTCAAAAGCCGCACCGAATACGCCTTTGCTTTATTATCACATACCATCGTTCACTGGGGTAACTGTAAGTCTCTTACGTTTTGAGAATTTAATGTAAATTTTTCGGCCAGTGGACATGGAAGAGTTTTTGAAAAAAGGAAGAGATGATACCGACATTTGCCGGGATTAAATTCACACAGACCTCGAACAAGGCGCGAGATGTATCAAAGCTGCCAAAGACGATTTAGTGGTTTTCCTCGGTGCTGATCAAGTATTTTATCTTACCTTCCGCTCTTCTGATTCTTCTTCTAGATCATAAGTGCAGCATCGATTCTCGGATTCGACTCCCTGATCGCCACGACGCTCAATCTTTGGCCGAAAGTCCACGATGAAATATTACAAAAGCTAAATCAGGACATTACAAAGAGACTAAAGAAATGCAAGAAATGTTGACTAATGGGATTTCTATTATAGCCAAACATGGTAAATATTAAAAAGAAAAGACTTCAAAATGATTTACTGCATTTTAGGTTCATGGGTCTCAACAATGAAAGCAGCGATGAAAATAGTCACTGGCCTAGACATGGGCCCAGTTTCGCCCACCTTTGATTTCTCTTGAGGCTAAACAACATGAACAAATTAAAACCGAATTGAATATGTGTAAAATATAGAAACCATTAAAAGATAAACTTGGTTCCTTTTATCTAAGTTTAGCGACTACCCAGTTGGGTTATGAAGAAAATAATTGACTTATTATATCGATGTAGCCCCTTTATATTCAGTTTAATTTGTTTTCAAAAAATATTTACATAGTAATTACTATTTTATGGAACAAAAAATTGGTTTATTTAACGTTTTTCCTTCAAAGATGAAGCTAGAAAATGTTTTTTTGTTCTTAAGAATATTAGGATTAACTCCAATAAAAGTCGTAAAAAAAGGGATTTATTTTTTGAAATATCATATCTTTCGTTTTATACGGAATGATATTATTCGTGATGATTATCATGTCTTTGTTTTCTGAATTTCGAACAATTATGGAATCCGATCTTTACGTACAAGTAAGCGGTCACGTCATGTACTTCATCGAGGCAGTAACGATATCTATTACGTGTCTGTTCGGGATAACACTGGGACTTCTCAATCATAAAAAGGCCATTTCCGTGTTCGTAAGGTTGGATAGGATTTCGAAGCCGATCGGACATTTGATGGGGGATTTGAATTGGTTCGGATGGATTTCATTCGCTCATATCGTCTATCAGAATTTGGTCGTTTTTTACGACGCGTGCGTGTATTCGGACGTCTACGAAGGATTAGATTGGTCCTACGTTACCATGTATATGACGTACAATGTAGCACTAGGGATGGTATTGATGTTTTCTTTTCAAGTTGTTTACTTACATGAACATAAAAGCTTTAAATTCTTTTATAGCCAAATTTTGAATCGGCTGTATCCAAAATACAACAGTCTAAATGTGGCAAGTAAGTAGAATCAAAATCATTTGTTTTCAAGTTGTTGTATCTGAAGATTATGCAAAAAACGTGAGAGCTTTACAAACCTTGAACTCTTATTTTGAAAATTTGATGGAAATCGTGGAAGAAATCAGCGAACAAAATGGCAAACAGATCCTTTGCCTTCTGGTTTACTTTTTAGAGCAGTTGGTCTCGAGCTCATTTTTCGCCATAATGAACGATAAGCTTTTCCGTCCAAATCAGTTCGACAGGTTTCATTTCATCGTTTTACACGTCCTCTGGACCGCCTGCGGGTTCTTCCAGTTGATGATTATTCTCTGGTCGTGCACGAGGCTCAAAAACGAAGTGAATTCCCTCAGAATCAAAATAAGCCGTCATTTAAACCCGTTTGGAAACGACGAGGGTCAAAAAGGGTCGATCACAACCATATGACGTTTTATTGCTAAAATTTACAATTTCCCAGATCGAGCTAACATTACTTAAAATGGACAACAAATACAGCGGTTTTCAGCTTGTGGTTTTATTGAACTTGACATGTCGACTGCAGTCGGCGTGAGTAAAAAGAAATAATAAACCTAAATTAAAAATTAAATTTTTTTCAGATGCTGGCAACTTCGATGACGTATTTGATTATTTTTTTACAGTTTTAATTTTTTTTAGCTACTCACATATACAAATACATATTTACAATAATCTATGACGACATAACATTTATAAAAATATTCGAACTTTTAAAAGGGTTAGAAATTAAAAATTGACACTATTTTTAAGCATTTTCTCTGTAATAATATTTACAAAAATATTTTTATTAAAATTTAAAATAAGCAATGA
Organism: Orius insidiosus; assembly: GCA_014119065.1. NCBI lineage: Eukaryota > Metazoa > Arthropoda > Insecta > Hemiptera > Anthocoridae > Orius > Orius insidiosus. The sequence goes on from JACGAQ010000020.1 coordinate 824,136, forward strand.
TATGTTTTTAGAATTTGCTTAGGTCTATTTACATAAAAATAGACAGCTAATATCTAAATAAATTATTTACAAAGGTGTTTTCGTTCCTTAATCGAAATAGCCTACTCTCAAATACCCGCATTTTTATTATTTTTGAGTTTCAGACTTTATAAGGACAAAGGCTACTATGTCTTGGGTTGCCATATTTTGACAAATTTTTCTATAGCACATATTGTTCTACTGTAAAAAAAACTGCTTCAAAATTGGTCCTCTCTTTGTGTGACTTAAGTCGGTGTGAGGTTAACTAGAAACATCGAAATTCGATTATTTTTGCTTTATTGAAAATAAATAGAGCAAATTTTGGTACTTTGTTGTAAAGACGTCTA
>JACGAQ010000021.1:600000-814422 GCA_014119065.1 Orius insidiosus
CTCCGCTAGGGGCCGCCCCTACAGACGAGAAATCCCCGCCTTCAAACATTCGCCGTCTTCCTAAGCCGTCAAGTGACGTGTTTTCGGTCCGACCGTCTCCCGTTTATTTTTTCAAAAACCCCCCTTATCAAAGTGCTACACAACCTCCTTCGAACTATTTTATTACTTCCTATATTATTATTCTTCAAATAAATTTTCGCGTAAAATTTTATTGTTTTTCTCTCTCCAAAATTGAAATTCTCATCCAAAAATTCAAGGTAAATTTTAATAATTAAATTATAAATTAAATTTTTTAACTAATCTGTTGGTAATAATAATTTTTTTTTGTAAATAAAAATATTAATTAATGTAGTTTGGCAAAAAAAATTAAATTTAAATTTTTAGCTAGGGAGCCTATAACTTATCGAAAATTTTTAATATTATGATTTTTACTTTTAAAACTTTTATTATTATTAGGTATTATATTTTCTTTTTTACATTCTATTTTTTTTTAAATTTAGGTACCTAGATTTCTTTTATTTAAAATTTTTTTAAAATACTATTGTTAATATAATATAAACAAAATATTAAATAATTTATACCTATATAAACAATTATTTCGCGTCTAATCCATCAATAAGAAACTAAACAGCCATTCTATTAAATTTATCAATTTTAAATTTTAATTATTGCATATTACTATTAGTGTTAAGGTAATATTTATTATTATTTATTTCGCAAAAGATTTTTAGTTTGTCGGGCGGGTTTGTGTTAAGGCGCAGTGATTTTAACGTAGACAAGAGAAGACAAGGGTCTGATTTTTGTGCGGATTTTTTTTTATCCTACAGCAATATTGTTATTATTATTATTTTTCCAATGAAGCTACATACTAAGTTTGTCGAAAGCAATAGTTTAAAAGCAAAACTTCCAGCTTTTAAGCTTTCAAGCAAAACTTCCTCATAATCAAATTCCTTGTTATACCCTCAAACGGTGTTTTTCGAAAAAGAGCTTTAAAATAGGTTCGATGTGACCGGTGGTCTTTATCAATGAAATCTTGCCGGCCGGCCGTCTTCACGTTTTGAGCCCCTGTTATATTGAAATTCAAAAATTGAACAAAAAATAGGTTACTTTTTTTGCTATATCAACGATAGATGCTTTTTGAAAAAAGGTTTCAAATTCTTTAACCGACCATAGAAATTTTTGAAAAAAAAGTTTTACTACTATAGAAGGCTGCATTTCAAAATAATTTTAAGGAAGCTATATTTTCTTTGAAATCTATCTACTTTTTAAAATATAAAATTGTTGATATTCTAATTTTTATTGCGTATGTATTCCGCAAGGAGCTTGATTTTAATCTAATTATAATAAAATTATTCTTTTTTTATTGCATAGGCAGGTATATACTAAATAAATGCGTTTTGCCAAGATTAGAATTACTAGGTAAATAAAAATCAAATAACATAAAACTAGTTATACAAATTAGCTAGCATAGGAAGCCGAACTATCTACATACTATGTATGTATATATTTCTTTCTTTTCGATTTTTTAAATAATTTTTATTTTTAAATTATTTGCACTTATTTAATGCAGTCCAATAATCCAATTAAATTTTTGAATTGACAAAAAGTTTTTTTTTCCTACAAACTAAATTGGGATCAGGGAACAAAAAAAGTAGTGGAAAATTTTTTTTCTATTTTTGTTTCAAGAAAAAAAGTCTAATTTGTGGCTCCGATTCTTCATTTTTTTCCATATAACGTTAGGTACTTAACTTTATACGTAGATAAAACTTATTTACTTCTGACCGTTCAGCATTGATTGTAAATTTTTTGTTAGATTAATGTTTATATAAATATGACAGGTTAAAATAGCATTTTTCTACTATTTCGTTGTAAAAGCTTTTTTATAAGATTTATACGTCGTGGAAAGCTTTTAAAAAAAAACTACAAGGGTGGTGGAGGGGTCAATCGATTTAACGTTGTTGGGAAGGGAGGGGTATCGATGCTCCTGAAAGGTGATTGATTGATTGTCTGCCGCCACCTCTGTCAGATTCTGTTCTTTGGTAAAAGTCCCCGTTTCGGCGACGAAAGATTTTTTTTAATTAATTTTTTTGTGTTTTTCAGATGAGGGGTTGAAGCCGTGTGTGAGGAGGGAGGTTTAGAAATAGTGAGTGTGAGATAAAAGAGCAGGCTGGAGGAACTGATGTGCGAAGCCGGGATGCGCGGGAAGGTGGTCGATCCGGAGGAGGAAGACGAGGACGGCGACGACGAGGAATACCTTCTGAAAGGCCGTCTTGAAGAAATGGGAAGCGGAGCGCAAAGCGGTCAACCTCAGCCGGCTCCCGGATCCCAAGGTTTTTGGATGACCGCCGTTACCGCAGCCTCCGGTATGGATATGATACCCGAATCGGGGTTTATCTCCTCGCAGCCTTCGATGGCCGAATTCATCCTCCCTCACCACATGGCCGAGATGTCGCCGAGCCCCGGCGCCGCCCAGCAGACATACGCCCAACAAACGATCGACCAACAGCAACCCGTCCAAGAATATCCGTGGATGAAAGAAAAGAAAACAGCGCGGAAAAGCAACCAACAAGGTACGTCAGATTCAAATTACCATAGAGTGGCATTACTGGGGTTATTCTTTGAATAGAGACTATTGATGCCTACTTATTTTTAGACCTTAAATTGGCTATACTTCATTTTTAAATTTTTACAAATTGGGGTAGAGTTTTCATCCACATTTCGTTCTTCATACTCGCGGATTTATTTTTTCCTTTGAAATTTACATAATGTATTCGGTATTAGGGCGTTTTTTAAATCTTTTTGGACATTAAATTAGCAATTTGACTCATTTTTGTTTATTGTAGCGATAAATGGCGAATCTTTTTATTTATTTTTGGGGCTGAAAATGCTATTTTAGCCTCGTTTCTTAGTAAACTTAAATTGGCAAATTTCCTCAAGTTTGGGCTGATTTTATAAATTTTTACTTACGATTTTTTATCTACCCACGGGTTTGTTATTTCAAACTATCCATTCATCCGGGTAATTTCTGATATATATTTTTTTATCGAAGCCGTTTTAAATTGCAGCAATTTAAAAACTTCTAGAAAGGTAAAAAAAAGGCCTCTTGGTCGAGGCTTGATGCGATTTTAATAACAAGTTGGTTCAAGTTTCTTTTTCGGAATTTTTCTCCGTCTCTTCAAAATTGTTTCCCCGGATTTTTTTTTTACCTTTTTTTTCTTATTCTGCTCGTTCCGGCTCGCCTTTTACCGAGTTTTAACAAATGAGATCTGTCAACGTTCAGGTAAACCCGGCGCGAGTTACGTGAGAGAGACGAAGAAGAAAAAAAATCGGAAAGGGCGAAAACCTCCGGGTTCACTGACTGAAATCTGCCAGGTAAATCACAAGTTCGGGCCACCGGGCACAAGACGGTCACACCTGAAATCCCATATTTAAATGGCACTGATATATTACGAAGGCCAATTTACCTCCTTTCTTCTTTTATACTCGACCTCTCCGCTATTTAACCGCCCTTTTTCTCAGCCACAAAGATTTATTTTCAACTTCAACCTCCCAATTGTTTATTTTCAAAAAAATTTATAGCCTAGCTACTGTCTTGCACATAAATACGAGTATAACTACTACTTTTCAAAATTTAAGGGATTTTTTCAAGGGAAAAGAGAAAGAGCTCAATTTTTTTAAACAGAGATTTCATATTTTTTCATCAAATTAGGGTTAGAAAGAAGACTTTCTTATGCTGAAAAATTAGATTATAGAAACCACCGGACTTTTTTCCACCCAAATCTTATTTTTTATATTTTGTGATTTTTGAAGGTTCGTCGTTGACTTGTGTTTCCTCTCCCTTAGCATAATTAGTAACGGGATTAGCAAGAACTCGAAGACTCCCGGTCATCAATCATGTCGACGTCTATTTCGGAATTTTTCTCCGCTTCTCGGGCCTCCTCAGACGGGCCGGAGGGGAAATAATGAGGGAGGATTTCGCTTTTTGAAATTGAATTTTGTAAAAGAACACGAAAATCGTATATTCTTTGATCCGACTGACTTATGCCGATCGGCAAGTCGTTATTAATACCCAAATCTTCGACTTTGGGGAGACATAATATTACTAGTTATATCTTCGGTATTTGTCGGCAGCTCTAGGTGTGAAAACACCCGTTTTATAAACATCCGTTTTTTATAGGGTGTTCGAGCGTTTAACATCTCTTTTATCGGTTTTTGGGTCATTTTCATCGATTTTCTTATAGAAAAACACCCTTTAAACCAGGTGTTCGGGTGTTTAACATATGAGGCGCTCCGAATACGAAGGGAACTCGACATCGGACAATTTTTTTTTTTCATTTTCAGATTCTAGACCTTTTGAAGAATACCCCATGTAATTTTTATATTGAGTTTCCCCTTTTTTCCTCTTTAAAATACGTAAAAACCGATATGCGGCAAAGCTCTACTCTCACCTTTTTATTTAATTTTTTTTTCTTTTCGAGATTCGGTGATTTTTAAAAAAACCCTTTTCTCTATGATTCTATGATGATTCTATGATGATTCTAAAATCTCGCCACGAAAATTCCAGAGAGTGACTTTTCTGTCGAGTTCGCCCTTAACAGAAAACTTTAAAATGCGAATATCTCGAAACTACGTTTTGTCGAGTTCGCCCTTCGTATTCGGAGCGCCTCATATTTTTTACCGGGTCTTTTGGTCATTGTTTTCGATTTGCTGGTGTAGAAACACCCGTTTAATCACGTAACGGGCGATAAACATCTTTTTGCCGGGTTTTTGGTCAAAAAATTATTATTAGAGTTTCGGGTTGCTTCCTCTATTTTTGGTTTATAAACATCAGTTTTATCGGGTGTTCGGGCGTTTTAACACATTTTTAACCGGGTTTTGGTCCGTTTTCTATGGCGTACCAATTTCGGGTCACCTTACACTCAACCTCCCTAGTCATCTCACCCATGGTCTATTTTATTCATTTTTGGCCTTTTTTAATGTTCTAGCTGAATTTTATGCCCGAGAATCTTCCTTTGTAGTTTATTTATAGGCGATGCTGTTAAAAACCGTAAGAAATTAATTTTTTGAGAAGTTTTCTAGGACTTTGAGCTTGATTGTACATTTAAAGTTTTGATTTGTTGCCTAAAAAATCAAAGTTAGAATCCTAAAATAATGACCCTGCGGTAGCAGGGACTAAAAGGTAGATTTCTTTTCATGATTAAAATTAATATGTATAAACACAAAATATATAATTATGTTATAAAAATGATGATATAAGAAAATTGCGCCACTGAGCCCCTAGAAAAACATCTGATAATTTTAATAAAAAATATTTAATAATTTCCCGGTATAAATTCAAATTTTTTTTAAGTTTAGCTAGTTCAATATTTTGCGCCTGGCTCGTCCAAACCTGCTTTAATTAATTTTTTACACGCCCTCGCAGAGGTCTTAAAGTTTTTTTTTGCAAAAGGACTAGGATTTCAATAGAAATGCCAATTTTGTCTTTTAAGCCCTAATAAAGTAGGTTGTCTTTTAAGCCCTAAGTAAAGTAGGTGAATCGCTGGTCCGATTTCAGCCATTAACGAACTCGTCCGAGCTATTGAGATAAAAGCTCTAAATACCGGATATCGTCACCCTCACATTAAAATTGCTCCAGTTATCGTGCTAATATATATATATATATATATATAAACTTTTCAACTGAGGATGGTTTTGGGGTCCAGGAGGTATGAAACGAAAAACGTATTGAAAGTTTTGAATCTGCGACTACTTGGTACATTACAATAGGTAGATTTTTGAAGAAAGAAATCTACCTAAAAATAAAAGCGTCATCTGTGGCTTCGTTGGCGTGACAGCATGTCGCTTGGTCTGTCATTATAGACCAGCTGGACCTAAAGGACCCGCAATCTCTTGACCTCTTTTCATTGTCCTCGAAAATTCCGGAAGTCCAAGTGTTAACCGTTAAAAGAAACATTTAATTATTTCTATTTACTATCAGTATCAAATTTAAACAAAAATAATAAAAAAGAGGGGAAGTTCCACTTAAATATAAATAAATATCGGTTTGAGGGAGATTTTAAGGGAAAAGCCACGTCGTAAACGCAGATAAGCTACCCACCCTTTTCTAAGGTTTACAAGTAGCTGTAAATCCAGTTCTTTAGCGAAAGAAACCCCTTCTTCGGGATTCCTAAACGGCTTCGGGATTAGAACGCCGAGTGGAACGGGGGTGCCCGCTATATTTACGACCACCTATACATCCCAAAAGGCAATTTGCTCCTCTTTTAAACCTCGCCTGCTTACTTAATTAAGGGAAAATTTTTTTCATTCATCCCCACCCCGCTTTTTTCCTCCCTACTAAAAAGTGACTCACTCTCCGCTAATCAGATTTAACTGTGAATTTTACGGGGAAAAAACCTCAACCTTTTTTCGTGTTAATTAGATTTTTAGTTATTTTTTTTTCCTTCTTCAAATAAATACAAACGAGGAATAGAGTGGGTGAATTAGTGTTTTCGGGGCGGTGGTAAGTGACACAATAAAGTGGGTGGTAAAGAGGGTGCCTGACCGCAAGGCCATAACTCACGGCGGCACCCCCGGGGGCCCATGCATCCAAGCCAAAGGTGGACCTATGTTTCCACTTCAACGCCTTAAATATGCCTTTTATGTGCCTTAAATCTCGGATTTTAGCTTCAAATTATTTTTTAAGTACCCACAGGCGTCAGATTTCGAGGCGAACACGTGGAAAGCACCCAAAATGTTAATCAGCATACCTAGTAAAACTCCCTAAAGCTGGCTAACATGGTTTGTGCTCTTTCTGTTAAAAAAGGTTTCTTGAGCTATGGCAGAAGAACAGAGGTTTTGAGGCCTAAAAAACCAAGTAAAAATGGGTTTCTTGCTCCATGAACCGAGAAAAACTCCTGAAAATCTTGTATCATAGAGCATTCGGCCAAAAGAAGGAGGAGGAATTGGCATAAATCAGGTAAAACCTCCCAAAATCTATAAAATATCGGTTTTCGCGCTCAAAAAGGGTATGAAGGCTAAAAAATTCTCTCACTTTTTGATCCTTTCTCATAGAAGTTATTGTAATGTTATTGGTACTCTCAAGCGGTAAATTTAATTTTTTTTCAACGCTCTACTCAAGTCGATACCTATATTGTAGATAAAAATGACTAACGTAGGACCCATTTATGAAAACTGTCTATCGAGGTTAACACAATAATGAGGTGCTCCGGGTACGAAGGGCGAACTCAACTTCGGACTTTTTTTTTCATTTTCAGATTCTTGACCTCTTGGTGAATACACCCATATATGTTTATGTTGAGTTCGCCCTTTTTTCCCCTTTAAAACGTAATAACCGATATGCGGCAAAGCTCTAACTGCGATATCCGAGCGGGTACGAAGGGCGAACTCCACATCCTAGTCCACAACCCCCACTCCTTTTCCCATTCCAGGGCATGACTTTTCTGTTGAGTTCGCCCGTAACATAAAACTTTAAAATGCGAATATCTCGTAACTACGTTTTGTTGAGTTCGCCCTTCGTACCCGGAGCGCCTCAATTCTCTTTTGAGAAAGTTAAAATAATGTTTTTAGCCTTCCTTTTTATTTTCCAAGACAAAGAAACTTGTTGTCCGATGACCTTGCGAAATAGCAGATTTTTTATGCCCATTTTTTCTACAAGATTACGTCATTTTTATAAGTTTATGGGAATGCAACTGCGCCTCTATGTTTCCCTTTTTTTCCTAGGATAATTTCAAATTCTCCCCCAACAACCGCACATTCGTTTTTATTTTGATCCGGGGGGGAATGGACAGACGGGGAAGCACTAAAATCTTTATGGAGGACAAAGAGTTTTTTTATTGCGGAAAAAACAGGAGGGAAGATACGAGGACTGTGGGTCACGGCCTATCGTCACCCCTTCCTTCAAACTTTCATTTTATTTGTTTATGTCCTTCTAGATCCCTACAATGTGGGTCCCAAAAATTGTAAAAAGGGGACTTCTTAATTTTTTTGGGAAGAACAAAATTTTCTTTTTGTTTTATAGGAATCGATGAGTCTGACCTCGATTTGACCCGTTTTAACCCCCGTTTTTCACACCCCTCGAGGCTGCATCTTTGTCGGCACCCTCTTCACTCTTCGACCTTGATAAATCTCCCTTTCCTCCCTAAGTGGGTGTATATTGATATAAACCTTCTCAAAAGTTACAAGCTCCCATAACTCCTATCTTCTTTTTTTTCTGGAGACTTTTCGGACAACTAAAAACGGATAACGAAATTAATGTTTGATGTCAACTTGAAAGTATTTACCTGTTTAACGACGCTTATAAATAATAAAAGGGTTCAATTTATTCGTCACGCTAACGTTAAGGTAAACGTGTCTAAAGTTAAACAAAAATTAATCAACAAACATTGGGTAATACGGTTGCATTATTTAAAAACTTGGGAAGATTCTTGAGGGAAAAAAATGCCTCTGGGGTGAAAAGGCGTTAATCTTCATCGGGCTCATCATTGTTTTACAAGGGAAACCCGGGGCCTGGTCCGAAAGTCCCAGGGTGGCCCTTAACCCGAGAAGGTGAGTGACGAGAGAAAGTTTATCCCGAAAGACGATGGGAAAAGTCTTAAGTGGACGCTCGTTTGTCCGCAGAACTCGATTTAGGCCGATAATCGCCTTTTTTCTCTTTTCCGGTTTTTCCCTCTATAAACAACACCTGTTGAGATTTCAAAACTTCAAAGGGATTCCTCTAAATTAGTCGCTTGGGGGTGAATTGATAAGCGGGCGGCGGGAAAAGGGGTTGGGGGTACTTTAAAGCCTTGTTACAATTAATCCTTCACCAACAACAACCCCTCGCATTTACCTTCACTCTACAGCAAGTCCCACACCGCAGAATTAACTCCCTTGCCTTCTAATTAATTTATCTTTAAACATCCTAAAAATTTGAATTAAAAACTCTTTTCGCCATATCCCCATTTAGAACCTCTTTTTATTTATGAGCCCAGATGGGGGCTCTCGCCTATATGCCACCACGTTAGAGCAAAACTTTGCATCTATTGAAAAAATAAAATACAGTGTTCCAACTAAAGTGGACTAGCAGCTTTACGTCGCGTTAGTTCTAACACCGGCTATCTCATTTTTCCTAGGTTTTCAGGGAGCCAAAACACGGATTAGACATTTGAATCAATGCATCACCTGCTGGCTAAATCGTGAACTACGCGTTTTCTGTTGGTAATAGGGTTAAACTACCAACCGAATTCGATTCTCCACAAAATTTACCCTCAGAAACAATGCCAAACTCAAAATTGATTAAAAATGAGATAGCCGTTGTTAGAACTAACGCGACGATTTAGTACAAAAAAAATAGAAACTTATTTTTGGACGGGGAATCAATTCTATTGGTATATTTTGGTTTTGCTATACAGGGTGTCCCACGGTGAACCGCTGCCAACTTTAGCGGATTTTAGACCAAAAAACGCTAAATTGGCATTTTTTAAAAGTTGTCCAAAGAAGTCATATGAATAGTCAAATCAACTTGAAATTTTTCGTAGATTACGAATCTGCAATAAAAAAAATAGGGGTTTCAATTCAAAATAACGAAGTTTTTGTCGCTCTGGGACACCCTGTACACCAAATCAAAATTCGTTAATTGCTCAATTTTTCGTCAAAAAACAAGGGGTTTTTTTTGTTAGATTGAAAATTACAATTAACGTTGCTTAAAATTGAGCGTAGAATCGATTAAAAGCATAAAAACAAAGGGTTCTTATTTAAAATAACGAAGTTGTTGTCTGGGACACCCTGTATATCAAAACAAAAATTGATCAAATGGAGTCATTCTCCGTTCAAAAATAAGGAGGTTAACATTTTTAATAGCGGTAGTGCAGATTTTTTCGCTCTCCTTAGTTTATGCCGAGCTGTTTTATGTCGGAAGGTGTTCACTGGAAAAATGAATTGAAAACTAATTCTCGGTAATTTTTTATCTTGGGAGGTTTGACGATTTAATTACATTTCTCGTTCGTATTGGGTGGGGAGGAAAACAAGGGAGATTGACGAAATTAAACGTCACCCTCCGGGTTTAATGGTCTGTCATTATCGGAGATTGGAAGACGCGGGAGCCTCCGCTTCCAGAAGGCCGCCGAGATGAAAGAGGCCGCCTCTCATAGTGTCTCTGACAGGACACGTCTTCGTTTTTTCCTCTTCTTTTTTTTTATCACCCAGATTGAAGTGGCCCCAACATCATTTATCAATAGAAGCCTCCTTCGCCTTAAGACCTCTCCTGTCAATTACTTATTTCAATTTCATTACGGTTCTATTAAACCTTCTTATACTATTTTCTCACGATTTTTTTCTGTTTAAATATTTCGTTTTCGACAAAAAGAACACAAAAACGCCCTTCATGAAGAATTAAATACTCGAGGCTGTACTGACTCTACTATGTAATTACAGAACCTGGTTAACGATGAATATTTAATGATCGCCCATTCTAATCATTTACCTAAAGAATTACGTTCTCTCCACGGCTGCTTGATATTAATTTCGTTAAATACGTAACTAAACTCCGTCTTAAGCTAATCAATAACCTTTTTTTTATCGCTTATTTATTATTTTGCATCCCGACTTTTTCGTGGTCGCTCTCGCGGAGGGTTTCAGGATGAAGAGAAAAAAGTTGGGAATGACATAACGTTTTTTCACACTTTTTTTTTCAAAATTTTAATTACCAATATCCAAGTTTATTGGAAGTAATTAAAACGGATGGGTTGAAAAAATAAAATTAAAAAATAAAGGCTCATTTTTCAAGAGAGGAAGTAATTAGTCGGAGCATGTGATGGGATTATTCCGAAGATTTTGAGGTTCGAAAATAATATTTTTCCTTTAGGGGGAATATTGTGGCGTTTACAATCTTGTAAGAAAAGACCCTTGAGGGTGTCTTCACGAGTTAAATTGTGCCCTTCCCGCTGTTTGCATGGGGATATTATGGGATTCGGACGTGTCTCGAATATTTATGCGATTCCCATGGAAAAGGAGTTGTGGGGAGGTGGGTGTTAAATCCCCAAGTCCAACAGGTTACTGAAATTTATTGCGCCTAATCACACAGAAAAGCCGGGGAGTTAATTTGATCTCGTTTACTTTAATGGGTTCGTTTGTTGGGGTTTTTTGAAGTTTTGAAGGGATTCCTTGAGTTTGGGAAGTGGATTGTTTCGATAGTTGGTGAGGTCTTGAGGAAACCAGGTGCCACCGGTTAATAAGTTCGGGGCCCCGACCATTAGTCTCCGGACCCCGCCTTCGAACAAGAAGGGTTTCCGATTGAAAAACCGCCGGAGAAGATCGAAAAATAGAAGGGAAAAAAATGAAGTCCCAGATGAAATATTATCCGATTGATGAGTACGACCCTTCGCCTTCCGGTTCATATTCTATATATTCCATTTTTAAATTATTGATTTAAAAAAAAAATTAATTAAAGAAGAAAAAATTGGACGTTAAAATTAAAATAAAATGTAATTAAATTTCAAATTTTAAAGAAATTAAAAAGGTAGACAAAAAATTTATTTTTTCGTGGATAGGTCGAGGTCACCATTGAGTTTGAAGAGCTACCAACGAAAACTTTCTTAGTTAATAAAAGTTACAGAGGGAGAAGAATGAAAAAAACGGATATTCCTCGACCGGTTTCGGCGTAATACGCCTCATCAGGTGGACTATTTTTCATTCTCCTACACTAAAAATAAGGCAATAGTCCACCTGATGAGGAGTATTACGTGGAATATCCGTTTTTTTCTTCTCCCTCTGTAACTTTTATTAACTAAAAAATTAACGTTCCCCATTTGCGCGATTACGCATGGCTAAAAGCCAAACTTTAAAGAAAACTTTCTTAAAGAGAAGTAAAAATATGGGAGGGGGGAGTATTAAAGAGGGGAAGTATAACGGAGAGGGAAGTACGAAGAAGGGGTAGTATAACGGAGGGGGAAGTATAGGGAGGGAAAGTATAACGGAGGGGGAAGTGCAAAGAAGGGGTAGTGTAACTGAGGGTTTTTTTTTTTTTGCAAAAAGTATCAAGGTAGATATTGGGCTTTCTGCCCAAAAGATGCCTCTCTCGCAAACCGTGAAAGTATCAAATTTTTCCCTACTAAAAACCAAAAAAAATGACACCTAAACTTTGTAAAAAATATAAAGAGTAAGTATTGGTAAAAATTTGGTGAAAATCGGACCAACGCTAATTCCCCTCTCTTATACTTCCCCTCCCTTATACTTCCCCTCCTTATACTTCACCTCCTTTATACTTCCCTCTCCGTAATACTTTACCACGGTTATACTTCCCCTCTTAATATTCTCCCTATATTTTACTTCAACGCAACGGTTCGGCCACAGCGCAGTTTTTATAATTTCAAACGTGCATATCTCCACCATTTTCCGAAATTCAAAAATCGCCCTCGTTACATTCTTGTTCGCCGACTAAGGAAGATTGTGTGAAAGTTGGTGAAAATCGGTTCAAAACTGAGGCCGTGAAGTGTTTCGGAAAAATGCTACGGACGGCTGGAACGACAGACAAAGTTGAGATCGGTTAAGGAAGTTGTTAAAGAAGAAAGAATCTCAGAAAAAGACGGTGATTTTCCGATTATGCGGGAAGGAACGGTGGACTTCCGTCACGCAGTCTAAAACTTCGCTAACTCAGACTCAGACCTTCTAGTTTTGACAAATTCAACCTAGTTTTATAGATTTATTGCACAGAAATGAGGGGAGTTGCTGAAGAGAATTTAGTACCAGGGTCCCAGTGTTCTAGCGACGCCACTGGACCTTGGGATTTTGCCCAAGAAATACCCTTTTTTCTGGATGTTCGCTTTTTTCCGATCTATCGGCGAAAAGGCACCCTTTTTACCCGATTGAAAGGAGTTTTGTCGTATTTTCGAGATTATTTTTCGGTTTGTTGCCCACAACAACCTCTTTTTTATCTGATTTTCTTGTGATAGAGCGTCAAGACTGTGGGATTTTCCACGTTTTCCCGCGCAGTTATTGAAGAATTGTAGAGGGTATCTTTTTGGACGAAGTTCCGTCTGGGTAAACTCAATACAACTAGATTCTAAGAAGTGCATGCTAATTTACAAAAAGAATTTCCTGCCTTCAATGATGAGACAAACTTTTCGCTAGTCAACTTCACATTCATTGCACAAAATGAATATTCAAATTAGTTTTTTTGAGAAGAACATGATAAATACTTCAAAATTAATCACCACCCATTAGAACGACTAGACGTATTATGTAAAAAAATAATTGGCCAATAGAAAACTTGTCAGATTTTTAAATGCAAAAATAGCTTATTAGAGAGGACGGGAAATTGTACAGTTAATCCTCGAGTAAAATAAAAAAGAAGTGAAGGAAATAAAATGTGGAGTTAATTTCTCTAAGGCCATCAGGTTAGGAAATGGTTTCCCCGGACGCGATTTGTAACTTGTCGCGAAGGGAAACCTTTTTTATAAATAGCTCGTGGAAAAAAAGATGAAAATGGGGGCGGAGGTTTTTTCTCTCTCTTACATAAATTAAAAGGGCTGAAGTATATTCTAAAATCACTCTTGATAAATTAGATATCGACCCTCTTGCGTGTTTTTGGTCTTTCACGTGAGAGATATTTTTTTAAACGAAGCTTAACTTCTGAAGGTCAATAACTTAAGATTCAGAAAATAAAATTAGGCAATATGGCGAAAGCTCCTACTGGGCTGCAACAAAAAAAAATTTAAAAAGTGCCCTCGCCGAATATGGCCTTGTCTGAACTATGGGAAAGAGGAAGCTATTTACATAAGAAACCTTGGCAGAAGAAAAAAAAAAAATCTCCCAAAAATGATGGCTAATTTTTCGAAAGTAGACAATCATCCAATTTGGCCATAGCCGATAATTTTTGGTTTCCCACATTTTCCATTCTTTTATTTCCCACCGTTTTGATTGATGCCCCGACGCCCTGTAAAAAAAAATATATAAAAGAAAAAAAAGAAGATAATTAATACGCACTCATTAGTCAGTCGGGAAAGGGCGGTATTACTTGTTATTTGTCAGAAACCACTTCAGACACGCCCGAGTACAAGGTTGAGGGAAAAAAAATTTATAAACGAAATTTTCGTTTTTTTATGACCCTCAAGCCTAATCAGGAAGCATTCAACTTCACCGGATTGTTAGAGGTGTTCACAAAGTCAATTTCACCGGTAACCTCCACTTTTTCTTATTATTGGCAAGTTTATTGCGCTCTATTGTTTTAGTTTTATGGATGAGGCTAAAGTTCTCATATTTTGGTCGCTTTCTTGATCTGGAGAGGCTTTAGCTCTGTTAGACGAAGAGACGAATACGGAAACGGCGAAAACATCTTTTTTACCGGGATTTCGGTCATTCGACCTTCTGGTGTAGAAACACCCGTTTAATAAGGTGATCGGGCGTTAAACATCTTTTTGACCGGGTGTTCGGTCATCTTAGATTTTCTTGTCTAAAAAACCCTTAAATTTAGCGTTTACATCTTTTACCGAGTTTTGGGTTGTTTGCCTAGATTTTTGAGTTTATAAACACCCGTTTTATCGGGTGTTCGGGGGTTTAAATCTCTTTTATCGGTTTTTGGGTCGTTATCATCGATTTTCTTGTGTAAAACACCCGTTAAGTCAGATGCTGGGGTGTTTTTCATCTTTTTACCGGGTCTTTGGTCATTTTCCTCGATTTCCTGGTGTAGAAACACCCGTTTAATCAGGTGAACGGCGTTAAACATTTCTTTTTACCGGGTATTCGGTCATCTTAGATTTTCTTGTCTAAAAAAACCCTTAAATTAGGCGTTGGTAGTTCAGTATCTTTTACCGAGTTTGGGTTGTTTGCCACGAATTTTGGTTTATAAACACCGTTTTATAAACATCCGTTTTATAGGGTGTTCGGGCGTTTAACATCTTTTATCGTTTTTGGGTCGTTATCATCGATTTCTGGTGTAGAAACACCCGTTAAACCAGGTTTTCGATTAACATCTTTTTACCGAGTGTTTTGGTCATTTTCCTCGATTTCCTGGTGTAGAAACACCCGTTTAATATGGTGAACGGGAGTTAAACATCTTTTTTACTGAATTTTCGGTCATCTTAGATTTTCTTGTCTAAAAAAACCCTTGAATTAGGCGTTTGGTAATTAAATCTTTTATTACGTATCTTTATCTTTTATAGCGGACGAAAAAACCTTCAAAAAATAACATCTTTTCCGAGTTTTGGGTTGTTTGGCTCGATTATCTAGTTTATAAACATCCGTTTTATCGGGTGTTCGGGCGTTCAACATCTCTTTTATCGGATTTTGGGTCGTTTTCGTGTGTAGAAACACCCGTTAAATCAGGTATTCGGGTGTTTAACATTTTTCTACCGGTTTTTGGATCTTTTCCTCTTGGTCACCTTACCCCAGCCCCTCCAATCTCGTTTCTCGTACATTGGATGATTTGGCTTTGTAGTTCGGTTTAGTGTGATCGGAGTAGTTGACAATCACCCTCCCCAGATGGAGGGATTTAGATTTTCTTGTAAATGTCAACTTTAGACAAATAAATTGCTGTTAAATAGGATTGAAGAGGCACGAAATGGGAAGTCATATCTTTCTCAGTAAGTCTTCGCCCTTCATCTTCTTTCTCTTTTTTTTTTCTGACGGTATTATACGCGAATTACAAAGTCAGATATGAGGGAAGCCCAAGAAAACCGACTCCCTTCTCTTTATGTCCACCTATTTATCAAGTCCTCTCCTAAGTGAATCTTATCACCGCTCGGTTGACGCTCTCTCGTCATTTTTATACACGGGGGGTGAGAGAAAAAGGAGGGCCGAAGACATGCCCTTTCATTTTTTAAGCTTGCAAAATGACGTGGAAGCTACGCCGCGGTAATGGACGGGAAAGGGACGCTTTTAAATATTCAAAGAATGAGAAAAAAGAAAATTATTTAAACAAATTAAATAAAAGTCTGAATTAATTCGCCCTTCTCTCGATCCGGGATAAACAGGATACTCCGTTTAAACAGGTAGGATTAGACGGGTTTTCTGGGGAGATCTTGGCCCTTTTGAGAGGATTTCTCACCGGAATGTTTATTTAATTGAATTCGAAACCCTGAAATATTTTTCTTTCTTGGATATCCTTGGTTTTTTTTGGCCCCTCCGATCTTTCGGTATCTCGACGGCCTCGCCACACAAGATCGTAATCGCTTGATGACAGTTCCGCCGGAAAATCCACAGGTCACTTGCAGTTTTTTTGAAAATTATAATTTTTTTCTCTTTGAAGTCTTATTTAAACTTCGAGCCAGATTCTTCCAAGCTTCCTATCAACCTTATTTAGGGCTAGTACACTACTCGTCTTTAAATCTAAAGAACACCACAGAATCATGTGGAAGTCCCGTAGTCCCAGGTTTGCTACTTAACCTACAGGTATTGTATTGTGATACCCCTTCACGTGCAGGCCGGCCGGCCGTCCGTTGCATTCGGAACACTTGACGGCCACGGTTTTGAACCAATTTTCACCAAATTTTCACAAAATCTTCCTTACTCAATAAAAAGAAAGTAGCGAGGGCGATTTTTTTAATTTCGAAAAAATGGCGGAGATATGCACTTTGAAATTTTAAAGAAACAGTCGTTGGTCGGATTTTCACCAAAGACTCCTTATTTTTATAAATTTTCGATGTAAAAAAATAGTCATTTTTTAATTCATTTTTTATAATAGGGAGAAATTCATACATCCGCGTTACGAGAGGCACATCCCTAGGGGCAAGAGCCCATTATTCTACCTTGATACTTAATTTCGAAATAAAATCTTAAAAATTTTTGAAAAAAAAAAAGAAAACTTAGAAATCTTTGAAATAACAGAACATGGAAAATTTTCGAAAAAAACTTGAAAAATTTTTTGGAAAAAAAACTTCCCTTCCGTTATACTTCTCCTCCTTATACTTCCCCTCCTTTATACTCCCTGCTTACACTTCCCCTCAGTTATACTTCCCCACCTATATTGTTCCTTCTCTTTAAGGAAGTTCTCGTCGGGGCGAGCTCCAGATAGTTCATTTTTTTCAAAAAGAAACTAAAAAAGTTTTGGAAAAACAGAACTTGGAAAATTTTCGAAAAAAAAAACTGAAAAGTTTTGGAAAAAAAAAACTTCCCTTTCCGTTATACTTGTCCTCCTTAATACTTCCCCTCCTTTATACTTCCCCTGCTTTATACTTCCCCTCCTTTATACTTCCCCCTCCTATATTGTTCCTTCTCTTTAAGGAAGTTCTCGTCGGGGCGAGCTCCAGACTAGTACATTTTTTCAAAAGAAAACTTAGAAAATTTTTGGAAAAACGAACTTGGAAAATTTTCGAAAAACTTGAAAAATTTTTAGGAAAAAAAAACTTCCCTTTCCGTTATACTTTCCTCCTTAATACTTCCCCTTCTTTATACTTCCCCTCCTTTATACTTCCCCTCCTTTATACTCTCCTGCTTTATACTTCCCCTCAGTTTACTTCCCCTCCTTTATCCCCCCTCCTATACTGTTCCTTCTCTTTAAGGAGGTTCTCGTCGGGGGGAGCTCCAGATTAGTACTTTTTTTCAAAAGAGAACTAAATTTTATTAAAATGGATTAAAAGAGATGGAAATTTAAAATTGTTTATTTGCTTGATTTCGAACAATTCGAGAACGGTTTTTACCTGTACCCGAGGAAAGGCTTAGATGACAAATCAGGTCAGATTACAGAGTGCTCCTGTCCCTCTGTTATTATAATGTCGTTAAGGCCCTCCCCGCCTTCACCCTCTCTAATCCCACGGGATACACGACTTTCCGCGCAATCCCCTTCACAAACCCACATTTAAAATTTTTTTTTACTTTTTTCAATCAAATTCGACACACTCGAGAATTCATTTCCTGTAGGCGTGTCTTCCGAACTTACGAAAGACACACAATGAAGCACATGTTTAGGGTGGGCGAGACATGGGGGAAAAAAAGACGTACCCAACATACGGTTCTATAAAAAATGGCCGCTCAAAATGTTGCCATGACGGTTAATTGGTTTCGTCCGTCCACTATAATATGTTATTATTCTTCCCTTCTTCCTTTTTTTTTTTTTAAAAAAGTCTCAATTTTTCCTCAAGTTTTTGCCCCCCTAAAGATGAACTAATGAAGAATCAATTGTGCAGGTGGCCTTGTTCGATACAACTCAAAAAAATCCTCGAAAGAATCGCCCCTCGGTAAGTCGCCACTCAATTTTTATACTTTATAACTTCTTCAGAAATATTGAATAATTTCAATTAGTTTATAATTACATAATTATTTTTAAAAAAATTAAAAACTTTTAGAATAATAATAAAATCTCGGATTCCTTAAAGTTAGGATTTTAAAATGAAATATCGGTTTTTTTTATTGCTTATATTTTCCTGAAAAAGAGAGAAAACAGGAGCATTTTTTTTTTCAATAATAAAAAATTGAAGATAAATAAATTGAAACATTATCTTTTTTTGGAGGATAGATTGGTACTTTAGGGTTCCAATCTGAATTATTATAAGGCGGTTTTTGGTTTGGGAGAATCGATAGCGGATATTCTATGCGGGCGGGGTTTAAAAAAAGTAGCGAGAGAAAAAAAAAGTGAGAGAGCTCCAGGTAATGGAAGGTGGCACGGAATCCAGTCGTTACCTCAACCAAAAGGTAGGATTGGTCCTTCGACCCTCCCCACCCACCTCGCCAGTCGTACCAATCTTTATGTATTTTTTTCTCTCTCCTATACTCCTCCTTCCGACTTTTCAGTCCTACCAATCTGTATTTATTTTTTTCACGTAGGTGGCGTCGGGTGGGGATGAGGACGCTCCGCCCACTCGGTGTACACCTGGAAACCCGTGTTTACGAATGGAAGACCCCCTCTTTTGGGATTTCATGTTTTTTCCTTCCCTATGGACCATCTGTTTTGACGGGTTTTCTCGTTTTAACAACCAAAAGGTGTTGAAAAAACACAGTTTTACTTGTGGTACTATCAGTGAAACAAGTTCGCTTAAGTGAGAGCGAGAACAATATTTTTCCGCACAAATATTAATTTTTTGGGCATTAGGATATAGAAAATTCGGTTTTGATTTTTATCGTTCCTAGTGACATGAAAATTGATATTTTGTTGTTATGTTATAATTTTAGGTGGTCGATATGTCGTTTTTTAGGGCGGCAACGTTTCGCGATAAACGGTTGAAATTGAAACGGGTAGGACGGACTTCCTATTGTTCATTCGGCCGCGATAAGGCTTATACAAGAAATATGAAGAGGGAGGGGGGTGATAAGAGGGGAGCTTGGATAAGCTCCAAATTGGATCAGAGCCAAAACCTAGACCTCTTACCTGCCCAAAAACCCCTCCGGGACTAAACACCAAGGATCGGACGGGAAAAAAATTTTTTTAATTTTTTTTAATCGGTCCATTTATCGTAGGCCAAGGCGATCCACCTTGATTAATCAGACGGGGTAGAACCAGTAACGACTTTGTAATTGTAATTAATTAGGAAGAAACCCGAATTAAGTGCAATTATTTTGATGGGGGTCTCGGAGCAGCCATTAAGCTACCGGTCTGCGGGCCATTCTCTTAACTATCAGTTTTTTTAAATAATAATTTCACGTTTTTTCCCAACTGCTTGGAAAATTTAATGTAAAAATTGTGAAAAATTTAAATTTTTGACAAAATCCTTTGACCTAACTGCTTATTAAAAAAAATGAGTATCTACTGTGGAAAATCATGAAAAAGTACTAGTTTGAAGAGCTTCCAACGAAAACTTCTTTAAAGAGAAGTAAAATATAGAGGAAGTATAAGGAGGAGAAGTATAAAGGAAGTAAAGGAGGGGAGGAGGGAAGTAAAAGAGAGGGGAGTATAAAGGAGGAAGTATAACAGAAGGGGAAGTATAACGGAGGGGGAAGTTTTTTGTTCTATGTTTTTTTGTTTGTTTTTCGTAAAAATTTTCAAAGTTCAAAAAATTTTGAGTTTTTTTTTTCAAAAATTTCCCGCTTTTTTTCAAAAAATTTTCAGAGTTTTTTTTTTCGAATAATTTTCCGAGTCTTCATTTCAAACAGACATATCTCCGCTATTTTTCGAAATTCAAAAATTTCTGGTTCACCGATAAAGAAAATGTGATGAATATCGTTTAAAACTGTGCCGTATCGTGTACCGGAAAAAATGCTATAAAAAAAATCTGCATTTCGGCATAAAAACTGTAGTTCACCATAATGCGTTTTGGCATAATGCAATTGAACATAAAGCTCTCAAAAGTTCAAAATTTGAGCATAATGCATTTCAACATAAAGCGTTTCGCTAAAACGACTTTTTCAATAATGCAAGTCGACATAAAAAAAGAAGTCACCATAACTCTCTCCATAAAATTAAAATCCTCTCTTTAAACTTGTGTTTTGCCATAAAACTGTTTCTGTCGTTTGGGCCATAATACCTCACCATAAACTAGGGACAGCGAAAGAGCTACTTTCGCCGTTTAAAACGCGATTATGGAAACGACAAAAACCTTAAAACTTGACAGTTCACCATATGCAATTCAATAAAGCATCTCACCATAAACTAGGAAAAGCAGCAGGCAGCCAATGGGATCAGCTCGTTTTATACACAAGGGGGTAATTTTTCCTCTCGCGAGGATGCGGATTGCAATGGTGAACTGTCAATTTTAAGGTTTCTTCGTTTCGCTATCGCGTTTTAAACGGCGAAAGGGCTTGCTCTTTGGTGTCCCTATTTTATGGTGAGATGTATTATGCCCAACGACAGAAACAGTTTTGGCGAAACGAAAATGTTTCCTTTATGTTCAACTGCGTTATGTTGAAACGACAAATATCTCGAAACGACTAGTCTTCTTTATGGTGAGATGTATATGTTCAAATGCATTATGGTAACGTTTTCGACTATTTTCTTTATTTGAGTTGCAGATTTTTTATGGTGAACGGTAACTCGCGATTTCTGCTACTTTATGGTCAAATGCATTATGGCGAACCGCATTATGTCGACACGATACACTCTATTGGAGCGCTGAAAATCGCAAATTGAGGCATAAAAACTTAAATATGACATTTTGGTCCTCCGTACCTAAGGGAAACATTTTTTTTTGGAGTTTGAAAAAAGACATCGTGAACGCCCTTTTGTCAAGATTTATTTTTTATATTTTTTAACCTGTAATAAATATGTTAGAGGTTCTGCGCACGACTCACCCACTCGCGTGTGAGTGAAAAACCATTAATCTGAGGGCGTTTGAAGCAAGTCACTCTGATTCTGTTGAAAAGGGAGGGCGAAAATGAAGGAGAGGGATCCGAAGATCCCGAAACGGATTCGACGGGAAAACGGGGCCGACTTCAAATTAAACCTCCTCCCTTCGGTTCATCAGACAGTTCGAGGATCAGTCTGAAAAACCCTCGATCCTCTTATCTTACAGCCTCCCCCCCCCCTCCCACGTCCAAAGGCCTTTTCTTTTCAAGATCCACTTGATAAATGATTGAGAAGGTGGGCTTTTTAATCAAATCCCAGTTCAATAATGAAAAATATCAGAAAACGTTTTTTTTTGGATTTTGTATTAATTTATACACTCTAGAAAATCTTGATGTAACCTTAAAAAAGGCGTTTTCTTGTCAACCAATATTCTAAAGTTCTTTTTATAGATACATCACCGTTAATGTCTCCAGAGACACCCCCCTCGTCTCTATTTTTTTTCTTCCTTACGGATAATTAGCGGTAGAAAAATGTCAAGGAAGGGAAAATAAGGGGGATCCCTGATTAAAAACTAGGGCGAGGGGGTCGAAACGAGTCCGGGGGACGTCGATTACCCGTCACACTTTTTGCCCTGTCCTTTTCCTCGAAGAAGAGAAAAAAAAAGAGAAGAAGGGGCAACCCAAAAAAAGGTTAAGATTAGTCTCGACGGGGACATTTATTAAATATTTTCATAGTGGGTGGGGTAAACTTTAAAATGATATTTACCGTGACTTTGCGAGAGGGTGAAACGGTGGGGGTTGGCAGCTCTTATCGCTTTGAAAATATGGACCCTTGAGGGTGGCCGAGGGTTAAGAAAAAGTTTTGTAACTGTTAGCTACCGTGTGTCTCTACTATGGGGGCGTGCGAGGAGATTAATGGGAAAAACGTTTTACATATTAGAACTTTTCAATTTTTTTTCTCCCTTTACACGCTTTGTTTTTTTATCACATTTCTTAAAATTGCTCCCTAGGCCTTGAAATCAAGGCCGTGAGTTTCATAATTGGCCATTTCCTTTCTTCAAGTCAAGGAGAATTATTCAACTCTTAAAAAAAATTTTTTTATCAATTGAACTGAAATGTTGGTGAATAGATGGATAGAATGACGGGACAGTCATTCACTTATACGTGGACAAACGGTTAATTAGGCGGAGAGGATGCCGCCGCGGTGCTGGGGTTTTGTATCCTTTTGTCGCCCGGGTCCATTAATAACACGTGTAGGAGACAAGACTGGTAGCCAGACCCGACAATGCAAGAAGCCGAGTCATCGGAAACCCTTTGACTTTTCTCCGCCATCCTTTCGGACTCGCTGATATCGAAATCACGCTCGAGTCGGAGCCCTCGTGTGAATTTCGCCGAGAAAACGTCCCGGCCGTGAATCTCTGATTTTAGACTAATGAGTTCTCAGTCTGGGTTCGCTGATTTAAGGATGCAACGTGGCCGGTGAGGATAGAGGGAGCTACTATTGTGTACATAGCTTTCTTCCAACTGCAGTTTGAATTGGTTTATAACTCCTGGAGCATGCGCAGAGGATTAGCTCGTCAAATTTGACGTCAGATGACTTGATTAACTTGACGACGTATATGTGACGTCCAAATCTTTCTGCGCATGCTCCAGAGTTTCAAACTGCGGTTCGAACAAAGCTAATAAAACGATAGATTAGTTTGAGTTTTCAGCCCTTCTAGTGCTTTCACTTATATTGAATTCTTCACATATTTTGGAAAGCACAATTCGCTACATAAATCTTTTTACTTCCTCTAAGAAGTTATTGTTTTACCCTATGTCAGGTTCTATACCGATCTCAACTTTGTCTGTTGTACCGGCCGTCCAAACTTGCCCCTCCGTTATCTCATACTTTCTTTATACCCCCTCCTAGTAGCATTTTTCCGAAACACTTCACGGCCACAGTTTTGAACCAATTACAAAGTGGTGTGAAAAAAATTTTTTTTAGTAGGGAGAATTTGATACTTTTATCCCTTGCGAGAGTGACATCCCTTGGGCAGAAAGCCCATTTTCTACCTTGATACTTGGAAAAAATATGAAAAAAAGAAGAATCTGAAACAAATATAAAACAAATAATTTGAAAAAAAATTTGAAAAAAAAAAAAATAACTGAAAATTTTCAAAAAAAAATTGAAAAAAACTTTCAAAACTTTTGAAAAAAAAATCCCTCCTTAAACTCTCCTCCTTTTACTTCCCCTCCTTAAATTTCCCCTTCGTTATACCCCCTCCTTAAATTTCCCCTTCGTTATACTTCCCCTCCTTAAATTCCCTTCTTATACTTCCCTCCTTAAATTTCCCCGTTATACTCTCTTAAACTTCCCTTCGTTACTTCCCCCTCCTTAAATTTCCCTTCGTTATACTTCCCCCTCCTTAAATTTCCCCTTCGTTATACTTCCCCCTCCTCTATTGTTCCTTCTCTTAAGGAAGTTTTCGTAGAAGCTAAATAGTACTTTAAGTTTTCCTCTCGTAAAATGGGAATCCTCTATTGAAAATGTTTATTTACCGATTACTTATACAATTACTCAATATTTTCAAATTAAATTGTCTCATATCTCTTTATTTTTTTGTTTCAGGTAAGATTGAGATATAATTATTCAACATTTTATTAAAAGTAAGGTAAATAATTGCATGCAAAATATTATAAAATAGAAACCTTATTATAACCGTTTGGGGTGAATAAATCTGGTGGCAGCACATCCGTTTATAGAGAGGCCATCAATTTTTAGAGCTCCTCAAGAAAACAATTTTATTTAGAAGAATAAGAAAGTTAAAAGGATCCCTTCATTATTCAATAGAAAAGCTCCGAATGTAAATCCGTAGTGGGTGTAGAGTTTTAAGAACCTCGGTGAGGTTTAAAAGGCGAGGTAGTTAAGGTTAACTTCTGCCCGAAGGAAAACGGCCCTGAGGGGGGTGGAAAGAGAATATATTTGCTCCTGATTATTCCGAGTGACTCTTTAAAAGAAGGGAGAGAAGAGCGAGTGGAAAGGAAGAAAAAAAAGTAAATCCGCCCTAAGAAGAGAGACAAACCACCCTCTGGTTTCTCTATCTGCCCGTTTTGCAAAATAAGTACCGAGGGTGGGGATTGTTTAGTTACGACGCTCGGAGTTGGGGGCGGTTTTATATGCCGGGAATTTCAAATTATACAGAAATTAGCCGAGGGGTTTTGTTTCTGTTTTAATCTGCATTTTTAACGGTCACTAAGCGTTTTTGCAAATGTTAAACAAATTTTTTTGCCATAATCTTTAAGATTAAATATAAAATATCCCGCCTTAGCAAAGACCAACATATACAGGTGCCCAATAAATTTCACCCTACTGATTAAAACATGGCACAGGGGTCCTGTCTCAATCAGTCTAGGTTACGATTTTTTTAGTTTAACGTTCTTTACATCTTTATAGTTACAAAATACCTACAATAGCTTTTATTTCAAAAGGGCCTCTCTTAAGTATAATTTAACGCAAATTCCAAATCAGCTTAAAAAGTAAAATTTTTGTAGATTTGAAATATGACGGTTTTTCGGAAAAAACAAAATCTTTGAAAATATCATTACTCCAGAGAAGGATGGAGATGGAAAAGGAAAAGGGGCCATGCAGCCACAATGCGAAGAAATTTTTGAATGCGCTAGAAGGGCCAGAAGTTTCTACCTTACCGCAATTTCGTCCACCTATTTGAAATATTGACGGTTTTTTCGGAAAAACAAAATTTGAAAATATCATTACTCCAAGAAGGATGGAGATGGAAAAGAAAAAGGGCCATGCAGCCACAATGCGAAGAAATTTTTGATTGCGCTAGAAGGGCCAGAAAGTTCTACCTTATCACCATTGGGCCGTCCCTTTTATCCCTTCCTCTTTGGAAATGCTAGTGGATCAAAAATATGGGATCTAGAAGTTCGGTGGTAAATGAATTTCGGTAGTTGCCCTTTTCAGATAATTTTGTGGCTGTTGAGATAAGCGTTGTAGTAGGATATAATAAATGGAAGGTAGATTTTTCCTATCCGTTCCCCTAAATGGGTAAATGGTAATGATGCCGTTAATCTCGTGATAAGTCCAGTTTAAAAGGCGAGTCCGAATGTCGCTGCAACGTTTGTAAGTGTTGAGAGGCTGAAGGGGAGGAGGGAGCTTTCATTAGTAGCCCCCCCCGTTCCAGTAACGTATAATAAACTGTTCTTCATGTGAGTAGCCTACATTGCATTAGGGGCACCCGAAACTCAAAAGCGATAAGGGCGGCAAAAACGCCCTCGGAAAGGGGGTGGAAAGACATTTGTTTATCGGGGACACCCCTTCAGGGATAATTGAAAGAAGCGTGGAGAGGAAGTGAACCCTTCCTTTTTGCCTCCGATGCCTTCTACACGGGGACTTTATGAACCTGTTTCTCTTTACCAAATGGCCACTCACCCCACGTTTTTGCCACCCTCGCACACTTTCAAGTCTTTTAATACACCACCCCTCAAGACCTGCTAAAGAGTAAAGACATTCCGTACACCCGGCACATAATGCACGCTGACCGGCAATTAGAACTTTCTATTATTAAAAGAGAAAACAGGATTAAAAATTAAAAAATGAGGTCTAACGGGGACATCGGTGACATTAATTCAGAGTACATTTCAAGGGTCGAAAACAATGACCTCAAAAAGCCTGTCCCCCTTTTTCTCAAGTCCCTTCACTTCCCGGAGAGTTTTCAAAGCACTAATTTAGACCCCCGGACCGGAGAGTTTTCAAAGCACTAATTTAGACCCCCGGGACCGCCTCCGCACATGTGTAAGCAAGAAAAGGGGGGAGAGGTCACTTGAACAATCGCTCTTGGATTTATGGGAGGAAGGGTGGCGGTTTTGGAGAGGTAAGGAAAGGGGTTTTCACTTCACAATGACCCTAAGCCCCGCTGACCACAATGATTTAAATGTAGACGCCTCTAATAATAGCGCACCCTCAGACTTCCAGTAATGTACCACCTTAGAATGTAATTTAATGCATTTCTCCCTAATAATTTACCATTTCCCTTCTCTAAATCTTCTATTGCTTTAAAAATTCCGGTTTGAAGAGCTTCCAACGTAACTTCCTCAAGGACAGGAGGAGGAAGTATTAAGTAGGAAACTAAATTTTTGTAAAAGTTGTGAAATAAATTTGGTGGGTATCGCAGTAAGTCTTGAGGAAGTTAGAAATTTTAGGTATTTTTTGTTGTTCGTTTTCTGTTTTTTGAAAAAAAAAAATAAAAATTAAGTACCTAATAAATCGCCATTTTATTTTCCGTTAAAAAATTCTTGAGGAAGTTAAAAAAAAAAAAAAAAAAAAATTATTTTGAAAATTTTATATCAAGGTAGAAATTCAGTACGGTTAGCCAAAGAGAGGCCGCCCTCGAGCCGGCGAAGTGACTCACATTTCTGCCTAGAAAATTATTAAGTAAAAAAAATTTTGGAAAATTAAAATTTTAAAAACATGGAAAATTTTTAAATAATTCAAGGAATGTTAGTGAAAATTTGGTGAAGATCGGACCAACAGTACGCCCACAGCGCTCATTTTAAATCTTTGAACAGTCATCTCTCCGCCATTTTGAAAAATTTCGAAAAAAGCTCTCGTCATTTTCAAGATTTCTGTGAAAGGAAGCTTGTGTATAAATTTGGTGAAGATCGGATAAAATTGCGGCCGTGAAGTGTCCGGAAAAAGTGGCGACGGACGGCCGGACGGCCGGACGGCCGGACGGCCGGACGGCCGGACGGCCGGCACCACAGACAAAGTCAGGATCGGCAAAGCACTTATCATTTATCCTACGGGGTCTGGAAGACCCTTTTCTAGTAACAGGGGGTCGGAGGGTATCACAGTAACTTCTTGAGGAAGTTAATTATAAATCTCTTTTTTAAGACTTCAAAATTAGAAGCTCTTGTACTCCATTTTTAGTGGTTCACTATATAGACCATCAAAAGCGATGACGCTGGTGAAGTGCCTCCATTTGTGAAGTAGCAGGCAGTGTTTTCACTGCTGTCAGGAACGATTGGGCGGGGGGTCACTCGGTTTTGATTGTCCGTCAAGCGTTGTTTCGGGGAACAGTAAAAGGCCCAATCGAATATTATCTCCATTACATCGCGTGAGTTGGTAACATTGCGGAAAGAAGAGCGTCTTTGCGCCAAACTCTCGTAGCCAAACGTCGCGTCGAGGTTGCCCAGGTCGTGCCATAATGGCAAGGCATCACCGAAGGATTGGACGAGCAGAAACGGATCTCGGAGTGCTAGAATCAAGTTTACTGTCTATTCTTGAATTGAAATTTTTAATTATTTTTATAAGAATTTAAGTTTTTTTTCCTTAAATCAGGTTCTGGAGGTTTGAAAATTACCGGACAGTATGGTCAGAGTAATAAAGGAGTTAATACTGTTCCTATTAGTCAAGTTAATGGTTCTTCATCTTCTCAACTAAAAAGGAAGAAAAGCATTTTAGAAGGCGGCGGCTCGGGTTTTAAAAGAAAATAAAATTGATTCGTTCTTTTTATGGAAATGCGGTAACAGAAATGGTGGTTCGAGGTTTCTCTCCGATTGGTCCTCCCGAGAAGAGGAGCTGTCAATCAAATTCCCTCTCTTTAACTCCCGACCCTTATTTTCGTCAACCCTCACAAAAGAGTGGGGAGACATAATTAAAAATATGTGGAATAGTTTCAGGGGCTGGGAATATTTTCAGTTTGGTTCGGGAGTTATGGGGAAATATCTGTCAGCGGTTGGAGGATTGCGAAAAATTTAAATTTTGGAAGGAAAGATAGCGACGGACGGAGTCCTCAAAATAAAAAGTTTAACATTTGGATGTATTCGCTGTGCTGATTTTCATTGCTTCCTCAATAAGGAGTACCCCCGAAGTCCGTTTTTTGGGTGCAGGTCTCCCAGACCTGAGACCTGTGATGACAGCTTTTCTCCTTGATACTTTACGCCCTCAATTTTCATTATTTTCAATTTCAAAAATCTACAGCTGACCCAATTTTTATACTCAAAAAGTTTTTTTTTGAACAAAACTTAAGTTTATTGTTGTGAAACTGAGGAGCTAAACGCCTGGAAAATTAGTTTTAAAAGAAAAAAAAAGAAATCAAATTAACGATAAAACAGAAGTTAAAAAATGTTATCTTATGACAAATCAGTTTTTTTTTCTCTCTCGCAGTTTGGGAAGGAACGATTTATCAAGAAGAAAGAGGGTGGAAAAGAATAGGGTGGATGACGAGAGGAGGGTCCGGAATCATTTAATTGTAAACAAGGTAGACTTCACCGAAAATGCTGCAGGGACGTCGCAATCCCGAAATGAAGACGAGGGTGAGGGTCTAAAATGATCCTCCGGGGATGTGACCTCCCTTCAGTGATAAAATGCGGTCATAAGTGGTTCAACATCAATCAAATTAATTGTTCGAATTTTTTGAAAGAATATCTTATTGAAATATGAATCTGGTCAAACATAAGGATGTTGACGAAGAGTCAATATTGTTTAAAAAGTAATTAATTAAAAAGGGGAATTAATATATCATTTAGTCTCAGGAAAGTATTTCGAAAAGGGTGGATGGAAATTTGCATATTTTAATAATAACTCAGTTGGGATGAAGAAAGATGGAAATGGAAGGATGTAAATACAAATCTTAGTTCTGCCGGGCACGTCTTTGCGGGGTTGATGAGATCGGGGCTACATTAGCGAAAACTGGGGGCCTTTCGCCGGGAGTCGCTGATGAATCAAGTCGTTATAGCTGGAATATCGGGAGGGCCCCGGACGTTTGAAGCGTTTAAACGAGATCCGCATTCTCAATGGGATCATGAAAACCAGTTTTGCCCTCGAGATTGTATTCCGTCTTAAGTTTCTTGTGGGCAGTTTACTCAGAACAATGGCCTATGTCCAATTCGAAGAGACTCATCCCCCTACGGAACGAGCAAATGAGGCGCTCCGGGTACGAAGGGCGAACTCGACATCGGACAAATTTTTTAACTTCCTTAAAGAAGTTATTGTGATACCCTCGACGTCGGGTTTTTGGGGATGGGTCCTCCAGTTTTTCATTTTCAGATTCTAGACCTCTTGGTGAATACACCCATATAATTTTTATGTTGAGTTCGCCATTTTTCCCCTTTAAATACGTAAAAACCGAAACTTTAAAATGCGAATATCTCGAAACTACGTTTTGTCGAGATCGCCCTTCGTACCCGGAGCGCCTCAAATTTGCTCGAAGAATTTGAGGAAGCAGATTTTTACGCACCAAGTTATCGATGGTAGCTCGGGAAACCCCAAGAAATGCAGAAAGTGAAGAACGTTATTTTTGGGGAGATTTGTTTTTAAAGAGATGAAATCCAAATTAGCTTAAAAAGTTTACGTTAATTACTTACGTTGAGATTGAACCTTTGAAGCGAGGGATGCGCGCACGTGACGTCACTTTAGCGAAAGAGGAATTGGATGAGAAGGGAAGGACACCTTATTGGATAAGTTTTCATCTCGGTGAAACAGGAGGCCCAGAGTAGAATAAGACTGTCAAAATATTATTCCATCTGTCATATGACAAAGTCCCTTTTCCCTTAAGAAGCCAACTGTCGCAGGTGAATTTAATATAGGAGGGCTTCTCTTCCCTTGTCTAATACACAGGGCATAAAGGGCACATCAATCCGCGACTCTTTTCTTTTTTTCCTCTCTTTTTTTCTCAAGGACGAAATCATGATGCCTTCTTTTTCTTCTCCACCCCTCTTCCGACATTGTTTTCAATATCGGATGCAGAAGAAAAGCCCGAGAGTTTTCAAGAGGGAGAAAAAAATCCCACCCCCGGGTTAAAAATGATTTCCAGACTCGCCGCGTCTTGACAAATGGACGGGAGAAGCCAACAGACCTGACATACGAACTTCTCATTTTTCATTCCTACGTTGCGCAGTCTCTGCGTTTTATGCAGATGCAGGGGCCTTCTTTTTTTTAGAGTATCCGCTACTGGGAGGGATCGAAGAAGGAGGCAATTTAAGAACTGTATAAGGAAACAATTTGATTCATGATCTTCGACAGGTGCACTACCTCTTCCAAATCGCTTTATTTTATGCTAAACAGTGTTTGCACTTTTTATTCAATGGAATCTCTACTGCGCCCTAGGAAAAACAAATCGACCTCTGAAGTGTGCAGACTTCATTGCTGCATACTAGAAATTGTATTTCGCAGTTTAGGCCGTGAAGTAGCAGAACCCCTTGTCCAAGCTAAAGAGCAAAAAGTGCAACATATTTGTATTTTAAGCTGAGGGTGCACTACCACTACTGAAGTGTGCAGACTTCATTGCTGCATACTAGAAATTGTATTTCGCTGTTTAGGCCGTGAAGTAGCAGAACCCCTTGTCCAAGCTAAAGAGCAAAAAGTGCAACATATTTGTTTTTTAAGCTGAGGGTGGTTTTGGGAGCTGAAAGGAAGTGCTATTAAAGAAATTAAGGCAGTGAAAATCTGGATTGAGCGCTAGAAAACTCGCAGTTTGTGTCCCAAATGCAAATTTCTGACGGTTTCCGTCATGTTAACATCAGAATTCGTGATTGAGCGAAACGTAATTTACATTCGTATACAGAAGAGTGTCTCGGGGGGCCGAACTTAGAGATAACGATTTTCCTTAATGAAAGTTCCGCAGTAAGCGTTGGAAGTACAAGGGTGAGTATTATTTCTAGTAGTTGATATTCAAGGGTTGCGTTTTCATCAAGGAGACTGGAACTTCATTACTCAAGTCTTGGGAAACAAGGTCTACATCGAAAAGGGGGCGGGGTGGGGGACCGAAGAGCTTTAAGAGCTTCGTGGAGTGGGGAAGAGGTCACATTCAAAAGAAGACTCCAAATCCGTCGACCGTGTCCACCCTTTTTCCCTGTTGATAAATGATCTCCATGGCCTTAGAAGAAAATTCTTCTGTCATTCCACGATTTTGATCAATTAAGCGACGGCGAAATCAATAAACTATTTGCAACTTTAGCTATAGCTTCATTGTTATAACAGAAATTTTTTTTCGAATGCATTTGAAGACCTTTTTTTTTGTTTCTGTTTAGAAAATGGTCTACCGAGAAGACTGAGAACGGCATATACGAATACGCAACTGTTGGAGCTTGAGAAAGAGTTTCATTTCAACAAGTACCTGTGCAGGCCGAGAAGGATAGAGATCGCCGCCTCCCTGGACCTCACCGAGCGACAGGTACCGCCCTCTGTCATGCGCAAATTCGATCGCCGCCCCCGGCGCTGTCCACCTACGCCGCCCCCGACCATCCCACCTCCCGCCATCCACTTTTTTTCCGTCTTTCTTTTTTATCTATTTCCCTTGTTTTTTCTTTTTCAAACTTCAGAAGTTTTGACAAACGAATACAAATCGTATCACAAATATTTAATTTATTCTTTAAAAAGTTTTTCTTTTAAAAAAGTGTGAGGTCACACTAGCCTCTAGGGACGGGCTATTAGCCTAAAAGGTTTGTAACACGATAGGCCGAAAAAATAACTCTAAGGGGGTGGTTTTATGCTTCTAAAATATGTATGAAGAGCAACTTAATTAACTAATATGGGCATAAAAAATATTTGAGTTCTGACTCCGGTAAATATATCAACTTCACGAACTCCGCTTAATGTTAATTGGCCCAATTATTCATAAGATATGATTTTAATCAGGCAAATTACGCTATTTCGTTTTTTAAAAATTAACAGCTGTGTTTTCTTTATGTCAGTTGTACATGAAAGGGGTCCGGGAATCCTGAAAACACCTAAAGGAATTTTTTTTTTAATTTTCCGAGTGATAAAATCTTGAATTTTACGCTTTTTTTGACGTTTCTGACCAGATTTCCGCCGAAGATGGGTTTTGTTTCTTTTCTTTTCTCTCGGGGGGGCCGAACAAAAGGCAGCGGATAGGAAGACGCGGTGCATTGTTGCGAGAGGTCCCACACTCGCGTCTAATTACCGAGATTGTTTCACCCAGATGTACATCTGTAAGATCTAAAGGGCAGATGTGCTCACTTCACAGCCTCTGATCATCCCACACAGGAGCTACCCAGACGTTTTTTTTCCGCTCTTATCGTGAGGTTTTTCCTAAAAGAACAATGAAGATATTCAGTTTGATATCCGAGTTCCTCATGGTCAACCCTAAGCCCAATACCCCTCTAAATATTCATACATTATGATTTTTTTATGTTTTTTTGCTGATTGATGTTTTTTTTATAGGTGAAGGTGTGGTTTCAAAATCGAAGAATGAAGCACAAAAGGCAGACGTTGAGTAAACAGAGTGATGACGGTGATGAAAAAGAGACTGTGAAAGCAAAAAGTGGTGATAAATCGATTCTCGGCCATGACGAATCGAGCAAGAAAAGCTGTCAAAACTGCGAACTCCCACCAGGAATGCTGGGAGAACATTTGTCGCGAAATAACAACAATAATTCGACCTATAATAACAACAGTAATGCGAGCAGCGGCGCGAGTAGTGTAACGAGTACGACGAGCTCTTTCGAAAAGCTCGAAGAAGATTCAAGATCGAATGAAAGTCGTGTTTTAACTTCGCCGGGTTTGTTAGGTAAAAGACACAGTGAAGTTGTCGTGAAGACTGAATCCGGTCTTAGTATGTGCGCTTCGCCGGGTAAAAAATTAGGAAAAGAGAATTTAGGTCGGTTAATATCACCAGATTTGGGTATAAAAGCGTTAACGCCGGCTACAACACCTGGACCGCCGATCGGCCCTGCGGACTCGTCTTTCCGAAGAAGTTCTCCGACTGCAGCAACAGCTGTGGCAACAGCAACTGCATCTGTCACAGCGATTCTGCCAAATTTGACGAACCCAATACAAGGGAAAGCGACGTTTCCTTCACCACCACAACGTATGCAATATAGACAAACGTATAACCCTAGAGATTTCAACCAAAGGGTCTACGAATACAGACAGCAGACTCCAAGAGCGAACGGCATGCATCCTCCTCGGCCACGAAATTACCAACAGTACCCTCAATACTGTCAGTACAACGGTTACAGTCAAGAATACTATCAAAGGAACTATCAATATGATTCAGAATACAATAACTATTATCAAAATTACCAAAATTCTGAAGTCTCCGAAGGATACTTTGAAGGATATCAAAATGTCGATTCGACCTACAGCCCGGGGAAAGCGCCGGGATATTATGAGATGAGCCATCAGGGAGGTGAGGCGTCTTCAGTCCCACATTACGGTGTCTCATCTCCGGATCCGTTTCCGACGACGCAGCAACCCACAGCGGCCGTCATGACTCCTCCTAATTCAGTCCGGACCGACTCTTCCGGTGAATATTACAACTCTATACACCATTTTTATCCGGATCAAGCTCCGGCGGGTACACAACAAACCACTTCCGAAAACAGCAACTCATCCTCCGATTTCAACTTCCTCACCAACTTCGCCAACGACTTCGCACCCGAATACTACCAGCTCAGCTGAGATCTCTCATAAAGGCGGGGCCCATCCGTGCAATATTTTGTACAGAATATGTGATAATCAATAAAAAATTTTCTCTCTTTATAATAATTATAATTATTATAAAAATAGTTGTGAATAATTTGTGTATAAAAATTGTTAATTGTATAAACGTGTTTCAAATCTTGTAAATCTTAAGTTCAAGATTAATTAAAAGCAAAACTCCCCAGTGGACATAAAGCAAACTATTCTCAGTCATAAAAATAAAATCGCCATTTAGGTATTTGGGATTAGAATTCAATTCTTTAATTATCCAGAGAAAGGATGGTTTGTTTTTTAGTCCAGACGTTTAGGCCTCCATCTTGAACAAAAATCTTTTTTTACTTAAAAAAAGTTGTCTTAGAAAAAATGGGACTAATAGAATGAATTTTTACAGTTATTGATGTTATTCGTTATTTCTTCATTTTTGTTGACCTTTTTTTTTTATTAAAAAAATTGTTTTTTGTCAAATTTGTAAATAGCTGTATTTAAATTTTAAAGAAGCTTGGCTATACTGTTTTAATTTTATTAATTAAAAAAATTGTTTGTTATAAAATATAATGATATAAAAAAAAGTATTTTGTATGTTTATTGTCACTGCAAGTAATGTATATAAAGATTATATTCATATTAGTGTACGAATAGATATAAAAATAAATGGAAAAAAACACACCTTGTAATAATATTCTTGGCATTAAAAATCTTAGTGAATATTTCGAATAGAAACTTTTTTTTTACTCCCTTTCTTTTCTGCGATCTGATGACTGATGGATTTCAGAAATCTTAAGGGACACAGGAACTCGTTTTTTGAGTGTGAATTTAGGCAGAAAGACCGTTCTTTCTACGAAAAAGCGTGCTTTTCTGCTGGAAAAAAGCCCAGAAATCAGGGAAAATTCGAAAACTTCTAGGAAAAACCGTGTAAAACATTCTATAGGAAGTTTATCGGCTGAATGATGGTGGAAAAAGAATGAAATTTCGATGAAGCTTGCGTATTTTGGGTACATCAAATAAAGGGTCGACAATTTAACGGTAGAAGCTTACCTCCCTGAGTTGGGGCCCTGAGCCCTTTGGTCGCATTTCTAGGAGTGTGAAGAGAGAGGAGCTTTAAGGGCCAACTCTCTCCACTACCTCGACGAGATGGCATAACGCTCGAGGTGACATGCCAAGCAGTTCATTGACAGCACAAGGCATGGCCTCACAGAAGATATGCACAGACAGGGCAGGATTAAGGTCCGCAACCTAGTGGGTCTGCTGACTGGACACTGCAAACTCCGTAAGCACCTTCAATGGTTAGGAGTGACAGAGGACAGCACCTGCCGCTTCTAGTTCGAGGAGGAGGAGACGGCGGAGCACGTCCTCTGTTATTGCGAAGTCCTAACACGGCTGAGGTTCGTGAGCCCAGGGGAGTAAAAAGCCCATTGAGCCCATTGAGCCATGCCCATTGAGCTATGCAAAGAGACCTCTGGAGGCTAGTTAAGAGCCTGGAGATGGATGGGGAACTCAGATTTTTCAAGTAGGACGCACACTAGACTCATAGGGGTCACCCCGATCCCCGCACAAGGTCGCTATAAAAATCTATTCTACATCCCTGCTCGCCGCAAAACCATCGGCTCCAGCAAGGTTGGTGAAACCGGAGGCCCATTGCTTCTGTTGATCTACCGTGGAATACTTGATTTTTTTTCGATGGACCTGATGGAACCTGGAGAATAACGGTGGTCCATCGATTTTTGTACTTGCCCATTCACAACTCCCCAAGTTGATCTACATTGCTTGGCAGACAAGTCTGCGGTTAAGTTTGTTTAAGTCATTAATTTTTTTTCCGCCATAAAAGAAAAAATCGATCGTCAGAAGGGGAGACGAAGGACCCCCAGATCATTAGCCCCCTTATAAAGAAATGGGCTAGAGGGTCAAGATCGTACAGTTTATACAGAAAAAGTTTTATTTCATCAATAGACTATTTAATCAAGAGAAGTTGTGGGACGGGAAAATTGAGGAAACACAGGTGATGGGGGAACAAAGGCGGAAGGGGAAATGAAACTGCAGTTTAATTGATGTGACAACGCACTGTTTGCCTTTTTTTGTATGACCGCTGGCCATTGATATAGAAGACCCCGAGGGGTGAATAGAAGGGCAGACCGAAAGCATATGTACGTGTCATCGTCGACGATTTATCATAACGTTTTCTTCACTGAATTAATCATTGTCGATTCTGTCTTCAGGATCTTTTATATCAGAAAGTTTGATTTTTCAGAGGTTTGAGGGTAGGTGATGATTATCGGTATACACCATTGTTTACCCGTTTCCTCTCCTAATAGAAAATTAAGGGAATTCTCTCCGGTAATCCCCGGATATGAAGCCATCAGTTTGATAATAGTGTCCACTCAGATGACCCTCTTCCCTTTATCCGACCCTTCCGGGATCCCCTTCCTTCGGTCCGCCTCCAAGTGCTCCTCTCTCCCTCGGCCCCGATCAATCAGACAACTTGGCCCGGCTTAATTTTTGATGTCCGAGTCACCCCCAAAGGGATTATTTCAATTTGTTTGATTAATGACCCGGAGGCTTGAGGCCAAGTATATTGCCGAAGCCGCAAAACCGATATTGCTTACGCCATGTGTCTCCTCCTCACCCTCGACATATTTTATACGCTAAACGTTCTCTTCAAAAAAAATTAATTTTTTTTTTAAATATTTACATATTTTATAAGGGATTTCTTCACAGAATCGAAGAATGGAATTCTTTTGTCTATTTAATAGCTGGCTTTCGATCCAACTTATGTTAATGTGAACGGAGGTGTGTCTTTCTACATGAGTTCTCCCTTTGTGTCATTCAACTCGCAGCAATTACACTCAGTCCTTGATTTCGATAAGAGATCATAGCGATAGACGAAAAAAGGATGTTCAACTATGATAAATCATATTTTTTTTTATTTAAACATATTGTATACAATGTGACAAGTAACCAAGTATTGAAAAAATGGGTCTGACTGACTGGAAATTGCTGACGGTCGCCGGGAACGAAGGGTTCAAACAGGCGTGCAAAAACGAAAAAGATACGAGATACTTTTGGGTTCAGGAATGGGGATGGATTGTCGATGAGATCATGTAAGTAGTCTACAGAGGCTGGAAGTCTGCCATTGAAAGTGCCTTCAATGAGCTTGGCAGTCACTTTTTGGTCTGCGGACAGAATACGGATGTCGAGGTGTTGGTGCGTCGATGACTAAGCGATGAAATCAACTACAGAGGTTAGCATGGGAGTGTACAGAACGCAGGATTCCTAGCTGTGGATGCATTTTCAAAATAGTTTGTTTGTCGACTTCGATGTCACCGGGTTCTGATTGGCCCATGTAAGCTACGACGAACTTTTGCCTTCACTCCCCCCCCCCCCTCTTTTTGACATCCTTTTTATCCTGCACATCGACGTCCGCGTTCTGTCCGCACCCAGATGTTCTTCTTATTTGGGGATGCAGTGGGAAGATTCCGTCAGCCAAAAAAAACGCCTTTAATATTTAGGTACTTTTGTCTGTCATTCTGGGGAGAAACACCCTTTTATGGCATCCTCCGCGGTGTTTTAAACACCATTTTTACCGGATTTTCAGGGCTGATTTCGGTTTTTCTGCCGAGAAACAATCATTTGGGTGATTCTTCTTCGTCTTTCTCCTGAGGCTCACTCCCCGACGAACACCCTCTGCAGCCTATTGATGAAAGTCATGATTCTAGAAAAACTCAAGAAGAACTGTTAGATTTTGTCGATTTTTTCGTTCTGGGGAGAAACACCCTTTTATAGCATCCTCCGCGGTGTTTAAACACCATTTTTACCGGATTTTCAGGGCTCATTTCGGTTTTTCTGCCGAGAAACAATCATTAGGCTGATTCTTCTTCGTCGTTCTCCTGAGGCTCACTCCCCGACGAACACCCTCTGCAGCCTATTGATGAAAGTCATGATTCTAGAAAAACTCGAGAAGAACTGTTAGATTTTGTCGATTTTTTCGTTCTGGGGAGAAACACCCTTTTATAGCATCCTCCGCGGTGTTTAAACACCATTTTTACCGGATTTTCAGGGCTCATTTCGGTTTTTCTGCCGAGAAACAATCATTAGGCTGATTCTTCTTCGTCGTTCTCCTGAGGCTCACTCCCCGACGAACACCCTCTGCAGCCTATTGATGAAAGTCATGATTCTAGAAAAACTCGAGAAGAACTGTTAGATTTTGTCGTTCTGGGGAGAAACACCCTTTTATAGCATCCTCCGCGGTGTTTAAACACCATTTTTACCGGATTTTCAGGGCTCATTTCGGTTTTTCTGCCGAGAAACAATCATTAGGCTGATTCTTCTTCGTCGTTCTCCTGAGGCTCACTCCCCGACGAACACCCTCTGCAGCCTATTGATGAAAGTCATGATTCTAGAAAAACTCGAGAAGAACTGTTAGATTTTGTCGTTCTGGGGAGAAACACCCTTTTATAGCATCCTCCGCGGTGTTTAAACACCATTTTTACCGGATTTTTAGGGCTCATTTCGGTTTTTCTGCCGAGAAACAATCATTTGGGTGATTCTTCTTCGTCTTTCTCCTGAGAACCCGACACCCTCTGCAGCCTATTGATGAAAGTCATGATTCTAGAAAAACTCAAGAAGAACTGTTTGATTTTGTCGTTCTGGGGAGAAACACCCTTTTATAGCATCCTCCGCGGTGTTTAAACACCATTTTTACCGGATTTTCAGGGCTGATTTCGGTTTTTCTGCCAAGAAACAATCATTTGGGTGATTCTTCTTCGTCTTTCTCCTGAGGCCCCGACACCCTCTGCAACCTATTGATGAAAGTCATGATTCTAGAAAAACTCAAGAAGAACTGTTAGATTTAAAAGATAAGAGATATCGTCGAAAAAAAGGTTTTTCTGATCAAGAAGAAAGTATGGAAGGTGTATTTTATAGATTCGCCGATCCGTGCCCTTATTATCCGGCGACTACAAACCATGAGGTGAGTCAAATTTTTGCCTGGGCGATGCTAAAATTGAACTTTCAGTATGGATGGCTTCTAAATGTAAAACCTCAAGCGTGTCGCGAAGGGTGGACTATCGAAAATTTCGGCCCGTTCCCGTTGTATCCGAAAAAGGCGCGAAAAGAGTTCACGAAAGCCGAAATACGTAGGGCAATCATCCATTTGAAACAACGCCGCCGAAAACAGAAAAATGGATCCTTTCAATAAAACAATAAAACGGAGAAATTGTTGTCACTAAGGGCAACCATCGTAATGCGTTTAAAATTGGTCCCGTGGGAGGGGTTGCGCATCGTAGCAGGTACGCAATTACGTTTTACCTCCCTCCCGACGTAAAATTATGTTGTTTACGGCTAATCTTCCAGACGCTATAATTAGAGCCATTATTCTATCGTTAAACTTGGGAATTCCGATCATGGTTTTTCATGTATTCCGAATGATTTTTGTGAAAGAGGTTTCGGTAATCCGGAAAGGGAGGTGGGTTCTTAAAGACGCTTTGAAACATTTATACGTGGCTGTTGGATGCTGCCACCCTAGCGAGTGACGTTGATGGATCACCGGGCGGCCTGACTCACCAGAGAGTATTTAGATGTAGACCCCAACCCCCGCCCTCAGTCACCCTCCTTTCACCCACCCTTCCCGCGCGATCCTCCCTTTACGAAAACCGAAAGTGATGCCCAGGCGAATTGAATTCATTAAAAATCCTCCTCTCATCCAACACATGTGTGTTTTCCTCTCCCTCTCCTGGACTACAGGTGGTATTTAATAAACGTTCAACCTCCCGTACATTCTGCATATTTTCTTTCCCCACCATATGAACCCAATCAAAAGCGGACTCAATTTCAACTAGGGGAGAATTCCATAACTTAATTGAAAAGATTCAAGAATTTTTAAGAAATTTGACTTTTATCCAGAATTAAAACCTAGATTTCTAAAATAGGGTTCTTCTGACTTAGCGTCACAATTTTATCGACTGATCGATGAGACAGCCATTATGTAAATGATAAAGAGTTTCGTGAAGGGGCACCGTCGAGATGAAGAGGGCGAAAGATGGAAATCGAGGGATTTTTTCCCCTCTTTTATACATATAGCGAGGTCCCTTCCCTTCCCGATCCTTTTCTTCACTCCCGGTGTTTTCTCCGTTGAAGGGATTTATTGTGTATCGGCCGAATCTTTCCTTCTCTCTCACCTTCTCGCTCCCATAACTCCTCTCTCTCTTTCTCCTCTGTTTACGCATATTCTTACCGTTTTGTTACTCAGTGGGGGAGGACGGGGTGGCTTTTCCTCAGTTTCGGCGGTGAGGATTTATGAAAGAGGCCCTTCATTTGAATTTTCAAAGAGGCCTCCTATTTTTAGCGGCTCTTTTTTATTTAAGTCGTCCACAACGTTTTTGTCCTCCTGTCCATAAATCCTTTTTGCAGTCCGTCGTTATTAAAGGGATCCTTTGCCTAAAAATATCTCGGTTATGCTACATTTCGTACGCGTTTCAAAATAAAGCGTTATTCGGGATTTTTCATCCCCTGTTGGGGGTAAAGGATGATTTTGCCGGTCGGGTGATGACCCCAAGGATCCAATTTGCTCTGTCACTCCCTTGATCCCCACGTCTCTTCGTCTTAAGGGGATCCAAAACTCTTCTCTACCGCCGGAAAAAAAGAAGGAAAAATCCATACAAAAAAATTAACATTCTAGCCCTCTCAGAAGAACATAAAAATTGATTAATTTTTCTGACAGCATTCAGCCTACGTGAGGCTTCACATCACATCAACAAAACCACCAGTTCTTCCTACTTTTACTTATTTTTGGCAAGTTTATTCCACTGCTCTACTGGCTTAGTTTTTATTCCTCTTAACAGGAGGTTCTGCTCATTCTTTTATGTATTAGGTGTACAAAATGAAACTCGCTAAAATCTACAAAATTCAAATTTACCCTGTGGCTGAGTCTCATTGTGTACACCTAATAAATAAAAATTGTAGGAAATTTAATTCTCTATAAATTTGTACTTAATTATTTTTTTCTAGGATGCACCATTTTCGGAAAATAATTTTTTTTTAAATAAATTTATCTTGAAAACAGAGCGTCCTAGAGAAAAAATGAATAGAATAAAGATTAAAGAGAATTAAATTTCCAACAGATTTTATTTAGTGCATTTTTTCAATATCTGTAACGGTTTACGATTTACAAGCCTTTGAAAATTAACCTTCTTAATGGTTATACTTCAATAACCTTCTTACACGGAGAAGGTCAACTTTTGATGGACTTAATGCCTAAAATGTTTAAAATTTTGAAAAAATGAACTAGGTGTACAAAATGAAACTCGGCCAAAATCTACAAAATTCAAATTTACCCTGTGATTGAGTTTCATTTTGTACACCTAATAAAACCGGTAGAAGTCTAGCAGTTTTTGGTCAATTGCTTTACATGGAGAGGCTATAGCCTCCCAGTTAGACAGACATAGAAAAGAAAGGAAACTGGTGTTAGTTTCAAGGGTTGCCTCGTTCCTAGATTGAATTTTTGGAAGTTGACATTAAATAGTTTTACCTGCTCCTTTACCGACGTAATATCATCGATGCTGACTGTTGGTGCAGACGGTGCAATTGACATTCGCCCAATAAATTTTTTGTTGTAAAGATTCCAAATTCAGTTTTTTTTTCCCATGAAGGAAAAAAACTTTAGGGAAAGGTATTCAACAATTTCTCTTATTGCCGAATCGCGTTCCTTC
Organism: Orius insidiosus; assembly: GCA_014119065.1. Lineage (NCBI taxonomy): Eukaryota > Metazoa > Arthropoda > Insecta > Hemiptera > Anthocoridae > Orius > Orius insidiosus. The sequence continues at coordinate 641,269 of JACGAQ010000021.1, forward strand.
TATCGTCTCCGCCCCCCTCGGCCGGCTTTATTTCTGCCCTGCAATTACACTACTTGAAGGAGCCTTTGAGGGAAAAAAAAACATTTTCTCGGAACTCCACCCACCATGGAAAAAAAAACCAATTCTCAGTGCACGAAAACCTTTCATACAATTTGATAAAAAAAATATAATTTTTAATAAACAAAAATGAAGTTTTAAAAAAATTTGTTTTTTTGTTTGATTTTAAAATTAATAGGTACCAATTAATCCGGTAGCCGCCTTGGGCTTCATTTTTAAAAAATGATCAACAGGTACAGGAAACAAAAAAAAAGTCAAAAATGAAGATTAAGAACCATTAAATTCCAAGGGTGATTAAAGCATAAAAGGGGAGCGTATAGAATCGGTGAAATATCAGCGTCCTTTCGTAAGAAGCCTCGAGGGCGATAAAGAAGAAAAAAGAAAAAAAAACTCAATAAAAAGGATATGGAAAAGAACAATGAGCCATTAAATTTTGATGGAGTCCTTAATAGCGCTATGTGAGGTCAATTTTTAAAACAATTGGTTTTTTTTTGTTCTTTATTGAATCATAAAGTTGACGACTCCATTGATGGAAGCGATGACGGCTTGCGGTTGAATTGATTAGTGGCTGTCGTGTTGAACCGCGGGGGCGTAACCATGGCGACCGGAAGTCGCACTTAACGTGGCCGCCTTGATCCAGATGTCTACTTTTTGGTTAAAAAACCCAATGGCATTGATACCTTCGTATTTACGAAGACTGCCACATTGGAGGAGTAGTTAGACGTGGCAAAAATGGATATATGTCAGGAAAAAAACACCAAGGAAAACGCCGGTGAATCGGAAAAATGGGTGTTTTTCACGAAAACTTCCTTAAAGAGAAGTAAAAATATAGGAGGGGGAAGTATTAGAGAGGGAGGTATAACGGAGGGGGAAGTATAAAGGAGGGGAAACTCAGAAAAAAAAGTACAAAGGTGTATTTTTGGAACTGGACGAAGAAAATTGCTGAAAAAACAGGGACTGAAAGAAAATGGGGATGTTGAAAAAAAAATTTAATCTGACAAGTTTCGTAAATATGCCATTGCCAACTTTTTTCACCGTTTTAAAAGCTCAGAAAAAAAAAATTGTTTAACGTGGAATAGAGAGGCTTAAATGTCAATCCTGACGATAAACGTTCCGCGTATTACCTCTGTTTTGTAACCCGAAACTGCAGGAAAAGGATTGGGGCAATCAATCATTGCTCGGCCATCCCAAGGATTTCATGGTATTACCGTGGTTTCGTGAAAATGGGGGAGGGGGAGGTGTACGAGTGGTGGGGGGGTCGGGGGCATTATACCGACCTATGGGGCTTAAATCCACCCACGTTGAGCTACCAAACAGAGTCGACTTTAAAATGCATTTACGTTAATCCAGCAGGCAGAACTCAATTATTTCGACTTACTTCATATTTGGGATCATATAACAAAGACGTCATTTTTGCAATTCACGTATGTCCATATGAGGCCTTAAAGAAAACTCGGCAAATACTCAAAAAAATTGATTTTCCTATAAACGATGATTCCGCAGATTTCGAAATATAAGTACTAGTTTGAAGAGATTCCAACGAAAACTTCCGTAAAGAGAAGTAAAAATATAGGAGGGGAAAGTATTAAAGAGGGGAAGTATAACGGAGGGAGAACTATAAGGGAGGAGAAGTATAACAGAGGAGGAAGTATAAGGGAGGGGGAAGTATAACGTTTAAATTTGCAGTTTTTTCCAAAAAACTTTAGTTTTTTGTCGAAAATTTTTGTAAGTGTCCAGGTAGAAATAATGGGATTTTTGGCCAAGGGAGGTTCCTCTCGTAATGGGTGGAAGTAACAAATTTCTCCCTACTAAAAAACAAAGAAAAATTTTTTTTTATTGCACCAAAAATTTGTAAAAAATATGAGGAGTATTTGGTGAAAATCGGACTAACATTCTGCAGCAGCGCAGTTTTAAAAATTTCAAACAGAAGTAATATCTCCGTCATTTTTTCGAAATTCGAAAATCGCCCTTGTTAGATTCTTGTTCTCCGACTAAGGAAGATTTGGTGAAAATCAGTTCAAAACTGTAGCAGTGAAGTGTTCCGGAAAAATGCTACGGACGGACGGCCGGCCGGCACCACAGACCAAGCTGAGATGGGTAAAGATCAATATTCGAATTGACCCTGCGGGGCCTGGAAGACCCATCCCCAAAAACCCGACGTGGGGGGTATCACAATATCTTTTTTAAGGAAGTAAAAAATCAGGTTCGTTGGATAAAAAAAAAACGTTATTTTGTAAAAGGAGGTCTGTATTAGCCAAAAATCCAGTTTTTAGTTGATTTCCTGATTATAAACCTAATAAAATGCCCCAAAATCTAGTAAAAAGGTAGGGAGTTTTCTGGGCCAAAAACCGAGTAAAATTACCAAAAGCGTCGGGACGGAAACTTCCTAAATGTAGCGCAATTTATTAATTTTTCTTCCTAAAAATCAAGTTAAACTAGAGAACATCTTGAATTTCTCACTAGGTACCCATATTTTTCGAATTTTTTTTTTTTTCGCCAATAAATTCTATTACATAAAAGAAGTATTTTCGTGAAAATTTGGTCCAAAATTTACGCATTAAACAAAACTTTAGACGGAAAAATTTCCGCCATTTTTGTGAATTAAAAAAATAATAATATCTAAAATGAAAGGAAGATTCTGTGAAAATCAGATAAAATTGGGGCCTTATAGTGTTCCGGAAAATGCGACGGACGGACGGCATCACAGACAAACTTATGATCGGCAAAGATCACTTTATCAGTTTTCCTTCTAGAGATTCTGGAAGACCCTTTCCTCTGGAAACCTTTAGAAATAAAAATTTTACGTATTAAAAACATGTCAATCATTTATAAACTAAATAGAGCTAATTTAACTTCCAAAAACTAAAAAAATAAAATATTTCGTTGACAAAATTAAAATACCAAGCGTCTGGGATCGAACATAAAAAAAATTCTAGATCAGAATCTGGGTATAAAAATGAGGTATAATTCGATATTAATTAGAGCTGTCGGAAAGACCAAAAAAAAGAGAATAATTACAAGCCCTCGGGACATCTTTGTTTGTACGCTTCTTCGCCAGGTAAGGCATGACTCAAGGGGGGGGGGGGAGAGAAGAAGGAAGCTAAAAACTAAAGGGCTGACCATATAAACGTAATAACTAAAGTGGCCGCGGAATGGCGTCCAAACCACGCCCACCTGTCAACCATTGGCCTTTACAACAATCAATAATTGTTAACCTTATATATTTATTATCTCTTTTTTTTCCGTAGGGAGATAATGAGAAGCGTGACCCGTAGTTATTGCTTTCAAAGGCGTTTTGGTAAAAGAGTCGGGGAAAAAAATTTAGATTTTTTTTTCAAAGACGTTCACGGGTGCGAACACTTGTGGGAACTAATTAAAAACGGATTACGCGTAAAACTAGAAGCGGAGTTTCAATTACAATTGCGACGACTTCCGGAAGGATAAATTGTTAAATAATAGCATCTCTTCTGTTTGAAAACCCTTAGAGAGACCCAAATTTAACAAAATTTTTTCAAATTAAAGTTCAATTTTCAAAAAATGTAGTTAGCCAAAGAAAACGTTTTAATTTTGAGCCCAAATGTCGAAAAAAACTCTAGAAAATTCGGGAAAAAGGAGTTTTATAGTGTAGAAAAAATGAAAACAACAATAATATTAGTGAAAGAAAGAGAAAGAATGAAAAAATGGATATTCTACTACCAGTTTCGGCGTTATACGCCTCGTCAGATGGACTATTTCCCTATTTTTTAATTCTTTTCTCTTCTTAAAATAAGGAAATAGTCCACCTGATCAGGCGTATTTCCCCGAAACCGGTCGTGGAATATCCGTATTCTTTATTCTCTCTCCTTCGTTATATTTCGTCGCGTCAGTTTTAACACCGGCTATCTATTTTTTTATCAATTTTGAGTTGGGCATTATTACTGATGGTAAATTTTGTGGAGAATCGAATTCCGCTGGTAGTTGAACCCTATTACCAACAGAAAACGCGTAGTTCAAGAAATTAGCCAACAGGTGATACATTGATTCCAATGAGAAATTAATCCGTAATTTGGCTCTCCTGAAAACCTAGGAAAAGTGAGATAGCCGTTGTTAGAACTAACGCGAAGATTTATAAAAATAATTCCCAAAAAAAAAATCTTGATATCAAACCAGAGGTAAACGCACAAAAATCCTTTTCTACGAAAAACTCAACCAGAGAAAAGGCCCGAAAATCCGTAAAACAAGGGTTTTACGACCAAAAAACCGAAGAAAATGCTTCGAAATCCTGTCTGAAAAGTGTTTTTTTTTCGTAGAAAAATTTACCTGTACATCTTTAAAAGACAATTTGAAAATCTACCTATAATCGTAACTCGTGGTACCGTTAAGTCACAAGCACCGACAATTTTTTGCTATTTTAATTGTCGAAAGTTACTTTTTGGAGTAAAAAAAAATTTTTTTGTGTTGGTTATTTTTTCCCTCCCCCTTCTTAGATATGAATAATGATAAGGGAGGTGGTGAAGGTAAGCGGACGGTCACAATTGTCAAACGATCAGCTTCGCCTCTGGGCTTAATGTCCGCCGGCCACGGCACAGGGTAATCATCGAATAAAAAAGTTTTTTTTAAATAACCCCTTGAATTTCTCGAAATCCCATTTTTATAGACTTTCATGTACCTATAAGGAAATTTCTTTTTCGAAAAATTGTGACTACGCTACGTGGGACGGAAAAAGGGGGAAGGGAGATACGTGAAGGAATGGATTCTCTCTCTCTCCGGTGTCAAGACCGTGATTGCTTTTCCCTTCTTACCCCGTACAAAACCTCAAACGTTCACTTTACCCAGTCATTGCATAACCGAGAGGACACGCAGAATATGATTTATGAGTTCTCCGGGATTCGTTTATGGCTCTCTTTCGTATGTACGTGACACAACTCAAAATGGACAGTATGCCACACAACGGACCCGTTATGTAAAAAGAAGATACAACTTTCTTCTCAGGCTTTCGTGATCAAAAATATTGTTGGGTACTTAGCTGCTAGGACTGGCAGAGACCGCCTCTTCCTTTTTTCTCTTCTTCCTTGCCTGCATGCAGCGCCTATCGGCTTAGCAAGATAGACGACTGGAAGAGACCGTCAGAAAAAGACGTTTCTGGGCCTAAAGACCTTCTAAGCACAATTAGATTTTTTTTTCTTTCATCATCTTCCTCGTTTCTTCTCGCCTAGAAGAACGTGCATCCCTCTAAAAATTTCGAGCTTCCGAAGAATAAGTCTAAAAATACGGGGTTTGAAGCTGCTTTCTGATGGGAAAGTGTTTCTTGAGCAGGAATCCAGAAAAACGCCAATAAATACCATGAATAAATATAAAATTAGGTAAAAAGGGTTTTGTACAAAAGAGCCAAAAATCCTGTGAAGTAATGATTACTCAGATGCAATAATAACATCTGATAAAATGTTTGTTTTTTGAGGGGAAAAAAATGTTATTAGTGTAGTTAAAATCTTCCCCAGAAGTGTCCAACCATACCTCTGCTCTTTCCACAGATGGATGTGACCGAATGAGGGGGGAAAAGTGATAATTCGGCTCAACGGTATGACAGTTGCCCTTTTCCGTTGACTTTTTTTTCTCTCGTATTCGTAAAACAAATGTCGGGACGTCGGTTATTGGTTAAGTAACTCCGGAGATCACGCCAGCTCGTTTGTCACGTCGAACTCCGGATCTGAAGGGTGAAAAGAGAAAAGAGCGCGTGGGAGGATAAGGAGGGACACGACCTGTCCGCCTACATTAGCATCCATGGAGACCAAACATAAACAGAAAAACAAAATCACGCCGAAAATACTTTGACGCTTTTTTTAATTTATGTTTTTTCTTCATCGAAATTCGGCTCAGGGACTTCTCTAATTTGGGTGTTTTATCGGCATCGTTCTCCGCCGTTTCTTCTTCGTTTTCTTTGTTGATCTCCTTCAACAAGTTCATAAGCGCTATTTCGTGTTCCGATTCACGTTTTTCGACCATGAGTTTTTCCGACTTTTCAAAAAGTTTATAAAACGATTTCTGATGGTCTTCAACGTTCGAATACTCGATCGGTTTCTGAGGGCAGAATTCTGGCTGCCCTTTGTACCTTTCTCGACATTCGGCGACGTAAAGAGCGAGCTCTTCGTGGTTTTTGGGCTTCATACCGCGTGGATAGGTCAAAGTTTGGACTCTTCGGAATATCTCGGGTTTGTTGTAAAGCTGTACTTGATGTAAAACATCCGCCTGTTTGTCTTTTAGTTCGACAATCAACCTCATACGGTCACGTACTTCCCTTTGCTCTTCTGTCATCTCTTGCTCGCTCATATAAATCGAAATTCTAGACACACTCTTCCTCCTTTCGGTCATTTCGCTTTTTATTTTATCTCCAATATCGAGATTTTTTGCGATTTCCAATTTATCAATCGTTTTCCTTCGATCAGTTTTAGACACCACGCCAGTCAAGGTGACACGATGTAAAGATGAAACTGAAAGAAGGCTTCCTTTTTTCTTCAGTTTCTTATCTTTTACTTCCGTTTTCTCTTTTTCTTCTTCGACTGCCGTATTAGCTTCTTCTATCTGGTCCTGGCTTTTTCTCAGCCTGTACATTAGACGGTTCAACTTCTGCTGTTGGATTTTTAAGCAGGGCGCCAACCTTTTGTGCAAAGTAATCAAGTCTAGAATCATCTGCCTTTCAGGTTCTATATGAAGGTCTTGATATTGGGCCAAAAGATGTCGATGGTTCTCCATAAGTTTGACAAACTTCATCTTATGCTTCAAAACCTGTTGTGCCAACTTCTGCATACTTTCTTTCAACTCCTTCTGTTTATCTTTCAAAAGTGAGCATAAATCGCTAAGTCCATTTTGTAGAAGTTCCAAAAGATTTTGAATTTCCGGATTAAATTCTTTATTTTTGGAATCCTCTTCGCTAGTTTTCATCCTCATTCTTTTACTTGTTTTGAATGGGTCGGTGAACGATTTGAAAAAATATTGTAAATCGCGTTTGAGCTGGTTCAACTGCGCCTTTTGTCTTCTTAACTGATCTTCCGTCAATGACAGCTGATTTGGTGATAAAATTTTGACTATTTTCTCATGGCCGGAAACAAGCTCTTCCTGTTGAGCGAGGACTGTTTTTATCTGCTCTTCTTGTATGGTGTACGCTTGTTGAAAAAGCGGTTCAAGATCTTCAATTTCGATGGTGATGGCTGTGATGAAACCGTGATCGTACGACTTATCGACTAATATGCTTTCCAAATGAACTATCTCCGTCATCCATTTCTGAACGGCTTCCAAAGCATCGATTCTATTCTGCTGAATATCCAAAGGCCCAAGTTCTTCATTCTGTTCTTCTTCCAATTCATCAGTGTCTTTCATCATTGACAAAAGAAGTTTTTCCTGTTGGCGTCTCAGTTGTATTTCTTGTTCAATCGCCGCGCGAGACAAAGCTTGAGCCTTTTTAAGAGCTTCTTTTAATTTCTGCTGGTGCTCCATATGAGAATTCTGCATCGCCTGATTTTCAAATAAAAGTTTCTGAAGAGGGTGCATTTCTTTTTTGTTCCCTTTCGCCAATTTACCCACTAATAAAGACTTCCCTAAATTATCAATGGGTTCATCTTTCTTTTGACGCTTCTTCCAATATGAAATTTGAAACGTGTTTATTTCATCTTCCAAACTTTGAAGAATGACATTTCTAAGTCTTTGTTTATCATGAATTAATTTCAATTTAGAAAGCATTTCTCGACAGTCTTCTAGTATTTCGAGTTGACTTTGTCGATATGGATTCGTAGCTCCTTGCTCTTGGACCTTTTGCGAAGAAACGAGTTCAAATAGGTTTTCCAGTAGCGTTCTTAGTGCCATTTGTTGAAACTTTTGTTGTTGTACACGACGCTGTTGGTTTAAAATTGTCTCTTGGATGTTCCTGAAGTTACATTCGCTATCTGAAACCTTAGGTAGGGTCGAATATGGAAGTTCTTGATGTATCATTTGTTGCTGCAAACTAACTATTTTGGCTTGAAATGCTGCGACTTGATTGACAGAATCTAAAACGTCTTCTGATTTCGAGGTCGCTTTACTCGTTCCTGAGATACTTCCTGCTGTATCACTTACTGCTGTTAACTGCGGTGCTGTTAACTCCCTTCAATTGTATTAGAAATTACGTTGATTAATTCTTTATTTCTTCGCTTAGCTTGAATAATTTTTTGATTTGTGCGTCTTGTTGTCCGATGGCGTTTGTATGGACGATCTGCTTGGGTTTATTTTGCTGTTCATATTTTATCTGAAGTTCGATATTTCTTCTGATTGCTTTATGAAGTCTGTTAAGACCGACGAGCTCTTGATTCTGTAATGTTTCCAACTGTTCTACTTGTTTGGCGTGTAGTTGTGAAGTTGCTGCTCAGTCCTTTTTAAAACTTGGTCAGGAGGTTCGATGATTTGTTGACTCTTCGGTTTTCGATGATTGCCAAAGAGTCTTCAAACGTTTGCTGTTGATGATCTTGGATTTCGTCGACCATCTCCATTATTTGATCTTGATGTTCCAAGCAGAGCTGCTCATGTTGGCTATGGGCGACCATCATATTGTGCAGGCTTGCTTGTTGTCTTGCTCCTTCACCCTGAAGTCTCTGTATTGTCTCATGTTTATGTAAATTCTGCTGAGTCAACAGTTCTTGATGTTGGGTCAGCTGAAGAGATTAAGCTGTTTCCTTTGAATCGTTTGCATCTGCCCGAGTTGCGTTGGAGAAGTTGAACGTCGAATTCAGGATCGTCAGGCTCGGGTGTTCTCATCATTACTTTTTTGTGTTCTCGTATCTGAATGTCGAATTCATTCAAAAGCATTTGAACATCAACTTGTTGCTGCCTTTGGAGTTTCTCGACTTCAAGTTGCTGCTCTTTTAAAAGATCATTTGATCCGCATGATGCTGTTTCAACATTTTCGTTTCCATTTCTGCGATATTGTATTGTTCGACCATTTTCGGATGAAGGTTCGTCCATCCTTCGGTAGGAACGACATCTGAACTCGGCGTTTCTTCAACCACCGGTCTAAGTTCGCCTTCTTCAGTATACGTTTCCGGCGCCAAAACCCCAAGAGTCCTCAACTTCGCTATTTCATCACGGATTTCCCATTCTTTCCAAAGCAAAACGTACCATTTCCTTTTCGCTTTGTGCAACTCCCTTTGATCTTTCTTTCGTGCTTTCACCAAACTTTTTAAAAATCTGGAAAGAACAGTATTAACTTGGACTATAGCTCATTTATCGTTACCCTACGCCGTCGTTTACTCGGTAGCTCGGGTCATAAAAATATCTGAAAATTTCGTCACCACTTTAGTTATTCCAATCACGTCGAAATAATCGGACATTTCTTCAGTCATATCTTCTATCATCTAAAAAATAATTTATTAAATAAATTATTTTTAATTGTCCTAAATTTTAGGACAGTGAGGGGCTCAAAAAGGGGCCTAAAAAAAGAGAGAAAGTAACTTAAGATTAAGTTTAAAAGTTTTCTTTGACATAAAACCCAAAAATAAAGAAAAGTAAAAATATAGGAGTGGAAAGTAAAAAGGAGGGGAAATATAATGGAGGGAAGTATAAGGAAGTATAAGGAGGGAGAGTATAAAGGAGGAAGTAAAAGGGAGGGGTATGACGGAGGGGAACGGAGGGGAAGTATAACGAAGGGAAGTATAACGGAGGGGGAAGTACAAAGGATGGGAAGTACAAGGAGGGGAAGTATAACGGAGGGGGAAGTACAAAGGAGGGAAGTAACGGAGGGAAGTACAAAGGAGGGGAAGTATATCGGAGGGGGAAGTACAAAGGAGGGGAAGTATAATGAAGAGGAAAGTATAAAAGAGGGAAGTATAAACGGAGGGGGAATTTTTTTTCCAAACATTTTTCAAGTCTTTTTTTTCGAAAATTTACGAAGTATCAAGGTAGAAATAATGGGATTTTTGCCCGAGGAGGTCCCTCTCGTAGCGAGTGGAAGTATGGAATTTCTCCCTACTAATATGATAATTAATGCAAAATAATGATAAATTTTTTTCACCAAAATTCTTAAAAATATAAGGAGTAATTGGTGAAAATTTGGTGAAAATCAAGCTGTGGCCAACGGTTCGGCCGAAGCGAATTTTTTAAAATTTCAAACAGACATATTTTCGCCATTTTTTCGAAATTCAAAAATCGCCCTCAGTTTCTTGTTCACCGACTAAAAAAAATTTGGTAAAAATCTGGTGAAATCGGGTGCGGGGCCATAACCGGAAAAAATATCGTTTTTTTTTTCTTCGTCCTTTTTCCCGTCACGAATTCTTTGTTTTACCTTTATTTGTTCGAGGACAAAAAAATTGTTTAACACAAAAAAGTCGTTTTTGACATTTTAGCTCAATTATAGTTTATGTTTAAACTTTTCTGGAATAATAATAATAATGAAAAATTTCATGTAATTATCCCGCCAACCCCTTCCTATAAATGTTCTATCCTTTTATTCCCTTCGAGAACCAGCTAATTATTAAATAGTGAAGTTCCTCCCCGAAGTTTTCCCTCACGTGTCAATTCCACGTCATATTACCAAAAACCCGAACTTATCCTCATATCAATTAAATGTTTGAAAACTTTTTGTTCTGTCATCAAAAGTTTAAAAAATGTATCGATCTTTTGAATTTTAGAGAACAGGTAGCTAACTGGAAAAATTATGACTAAATACAGGGTACGCGAGTTTTTTTTCCCTGAAGAAAGGAGTCGAGATAAAGGCCCTGAGACGGAATAATAATGGCGGCCTGAGTAATTGGGGTGAAATCACATGGGAGTTGTAATTTGTCCATCGGACTCCGGGGCAGGGAGAATGGAGGATTTATGAGCATTCACGCCTCCTTTGGCGGCCCTGAGAAAAAGAAATAAAAAGTAGGAGGAAGAAAAAAAAATGTAAAATGGGAATGACCGGTTCTACGTGTGCCCGAATGAAAAAACAACGTCACGAAATCCATTCCAAGAATATTAAATCCAAGGTCTACTTTTAAAAATAAACTCGAATATCCAATCAATATCCATCCATCTTGTTTTAAAAACCTATCAAAAATAATTGAACTTCAAAAATACAACGAAACGCTCGACCGAGAAAAGGCAGGGTTGTCTGCACTTAAAACAGAAATTCTTGAAAATTAAGATGCTTGAATGATTAAATTTTTTTGTCATTTTTTTGGTATTGGACTTTATTTTGAGGTTCTTTTTTATTGAGATCGGTCAATGTAGCCTTTGTAAAGAGAGGAATCAATGAGAGTCGGTTGTTTACGTTCTGTCAATATAGACGTATGGCGGATCGTCAACTCCCCCCTTTCCATCTTACGCTTGACAGCCCTGGAGTGATTTATGGGCGGGGTTTACTTGAGGTAAAACTTGTACATGTGGTGCGCTCTACCCGTGATCGCCCTGTTTTTGGTGGTAGAGAAACAACCTTGTGAGGTCCTGCATTCTTACGATTGTAACAGGAACTGTCTGCTTTATCAATACTAAATTATCAATCAATATTCAAAATGAGCTGAATTAGGCCAGCGTGGCCCTCATCATCAATTTTATTTTGAAGAAGGCCCAAAAGGCTGCAATTTAGCAGCTTTTCGAGAAAACAATACAGGGCAGTGGCGTCGCTTCTAAGATCAAGGTGGTCCGAACCAGAGCCCCCCATAGAAAAAAAAATTATAAAATCAAGGAAAAATTTAATTCAACTACTGCACCCATTGCAATAGATTCTGAAAGAAAATTGAGGGTATTTTGGGGTTCTGTGTCAAAATACTCAAAATCAAGAAAAGTTGGTTGGCCATACGCATTCTTGGTTAATCCTGTGGGGAAGAAATTTGTACATACCTAAAATTTTTAATGAACATAGAAGAAAAGCCAATGAATTGCGTCATGAGGTATTCCTGGAAAACAATGGTGGCGTACGTTACCAAGATAAAGACCAGGTTTTTATCCTTCGGGGCCCTAAGACCTATTTCCAAAACCCTGTCGCGGGTAAAACATTAACTTTTTTGAGCAAAAGAAGAAGGGGAAGGATAAGGGTCAGAAGAAATCCAACTAAACACTCACATTTACAGAGAAGAACCTAACCTAGTGGACCTTCCTATTACCAGTTATATGAGTGGTCTGTGCTACTTGTAAGAGGCGTTCTTGTAAAAATTTTTTCTGTGAACAAAAAAAATAAGGTAATAGGACCTCTTCTACAAGTTAATGGAACCTATTTTAGTTGATAAACCAACTTTGAGCAGCCTGTATCATATCATAATTACATTATGTTTCTATTTTTGCTTTAATTCGTGAATGCATATGTATTAGGTTGATTGAACAATAATGGGAAGAAATGGTTTCCAAATGCTTAAAATCAGGAAAATGTCTCTCCTTATAATTGCAATAAACATTTGCTGTAAAGAATGCTCATTGCAAAAAAAATTCAATATGATGGAAAAAACATTTAGTTCCATCTAAATGGAAATTACGAATTCCTTCTATTGACTAATTAATATATTTTTTCCCTCATTATTGTTATTTTATAAAGACAGGACACATTTTTGGTATTTTTAGCGTTTGGAGAAGCTTTGTTAGTTACGATAAAATTTCATAGATGTCAGCACAAGTATTGAAATGTGCTTCTTTCTTTTCCACTCCTATTACCTACGTAATTAAATACCTAAACCCTAAAAAGACGTTCCATTGTCCCATATTTATTTCCGTTCTTTGAGGATTTTAATAATATTTATTTTTATATAAAATATTTTATAATTTTTATTATATAATTTTTAGAAAAACGATTGGGATACTCTCGACAGTAAATTGATTGTTAAAATAATTGATCATTAAACTTTGTCAAACATAGTTAGTCTGTGGTGCCATCCGGCCTTCACCGCGGCCGGTCTGTATCTTCCAGAAAAGTGGGCGGGGACCCTGGTTCAACGGGACACCTCATTCCCGGTAACCGGAAGTCAAATTTCATCATATTTTCACTAAATTTTACACAATCTTTCTTTCAAAGTTAAACTAATTTTGCAAAAAATGGCTAAGATCGTCTGTCTGAAGTTTTGTTTAGTGCGCTTCGGCCGTACAATTGGTTCGATCTTTACTAAATTTTTCACCAAGTACTCCTTTATTAAATTAAATTTAAATTTTAAAAAAAAATAGAAAAACAGAAGGGAGAAATTATGGATGTTCTCGTCCGCTACGTGTGGCCAGGCTAGGCGAAGGGCACTTTTTTTTTACAAAAATTTTCACAGTAGGGATGAAATTTATTAAAACTCTGAATTTTTACAAGAGGTTTTTGGATGTTTTTAGCTACAGAATAGGAATACCACCACGAATTTTGCTTAATAAAATTTTCAACAGTAAGGGATGAAAATTTATTAACCAACTCTGAATTTTTACAAGAGGTTTTTGGATGTTGTTTAGGCTACAGAATAGGAATACCACCACATTTCAACGAATTTTGAAAATTTCCATCTTGGCCAACTTGTAGTCAAAAGGGGTGTCCCCTATAGAGGACACAGAGCGTTAAAGGGTTAAATTGCGCTATTTCTACCTTGATCCAGAATGTTTTCCGTATTAGGGATGAAAAAACTATTACCTACATTACCCTAGGTACTTTGAGTACGTTCCCGCCGGGGCAGCTCCTGATTTTTCTTCTTTTTTTTTTTTTTTTAAATAGCTAGATTTAATCAATGAGCAAGAGGCCCTCTTCTATTAGTTAATCTACTCTTTTGCTTGTTGACTTTTCGGCGGTCAAGGGAAAGGGGGTTGGACCCAGTGGGGGCTCTCGCCGTGTTGCCGTGGCGCCCTTTACGGGGCCAACTTCGGGGCCTTACTAATTTATCCACGGATTTTGTAGTATTTGGAATCTTCTTCTTTTGGAATCTTGTGTATTTGGAATCTTCCAAACAAAAATCTTCTACCCAACCCGGGATCGAACCCCGTTCTCCGTGATGAAAGTCCAAGGAACCTTCCAACGACGGAGCCGATTAGCTCCGGATTAGTATTTCATTTTTCGCTCAGTGTTTTAGCGATCAAATCACCAAAGTTACTCAGTTTTAGCCGTTTTATTGTCAATATACTCACCCTGGGGTACGACCCTGCCAAAGCCCTCCACACAAAATTTATTATTTTAAACCAGCAACTTTTTTTACAACCGCACATAATATGAGCACAACATGAAGATATCTCCTTTCGTATTTATTAGACCGGGAACTATTAACATCTTCCACCCTCCGTCTGGGTAAAAAGAAGGCTTAGTTGAATTAGAGGGGCAGGATAGATCTCAAAATCGAAAACCCGATCCCGTGATTGGCTCAAACAACCGATCCATCAGGAAGGTGACGTTTTGTCGGGGAGGGCTCCGACGGATCGTCAGCCTCCCTTTTCTGCCCTATGTCAACCGAGTAGGGACCCAAGTACCACCATCCAAGTGCCCATATCCTTAATTATCGAGATTCTCAATACAACCCTATTTAACTACATAAATTGTCTATTTTTTTCAACAAAAATTTAATAATCTCTTTTTCATCAATAAGAATAATGTACAAAAAATATAAAAATTTCCATTATAAATTTTTTTTATTACATAAAAAGAAATTAGAAGTGTCAAGTGCCTTTATCTTGTCAACAGCGAGATAAGATCAAAATGGCGTCATGTCGTTTCATGGCGCCTGAGGCTAAAAAGAATTTTTTTTTTTTGAAATTTTTGATTTCAGCATTATGGATGGACGCTAAAGCTCAATCCGTTTTGCAAAAACTGAAGATTTATCAGGGGAAAAGTTTTTTTTTTTTTTCAAAGATTTCGTCGGGGCTGGTTTTTTTCCCCAGTTTTTTTGTTCTCATGATAAGGTACTGGATACCTCCGAACGTGAAGATGCGCTTAAAAGTCGTCAAAGAGTCTCGGAGAGAAAGAAAGATTTTGTGAGGTTTTGCTTACCTGTTTTGACAGGCTCACTTATTTTTATGAATGGGGAAGAAAGGGCGCTGCGGTTTCGGTGGAAAAGAAGGTGAATCTAGAACAAAACGACCGTCAACTTCCAACATCTGACACGTCTGTCACCTTCGCCGGAACGAATCTCGCCCTCCCGGCCACTCAAAAGCCGAAAATTTCTCCATATGGCATCAAGTTGGAGAGGAAAAAAAATCAATATTTGTGCGTTTAAGATTTTGAACTTTTCTAGGATCGATACTTTCGGTTTTTAATAACATGAAAGTAGAGAAAAAAATCCTTGTGAAGAAAATTATGATTAAAGTTGAGTGTAAATTGATTAAAATATTTCCCCGTCACCTGCGATAACGGTGCAGATGTTATGAGCTGACTCGAGAGTGATGGATGAGGTCCCTTGAGTGGACTGCAAAGTCCAGTAGCCCGTGGCACCGAAAAAGAAAGAGAAGGCGTACGTGGGTGGAGAGAAGGTTAAGAAAAGAGAGAGAGAAGGAAAAAAAAAAGGAAAGATATCGCTATCACGGGGGATTTAGTCACGTCGATAGTACGACGTGATAATCTTCACGTTATCGGGAATACCCTGGGTTGGAAAGTTGACTGAGCTTAACCGTATAAATATGAAGTATGACAAAATGTTTTCCGGATCCTGTAGGCAAAAAACCTTTAGTGGACTCTTGGGATTCTTTCTCGGTTTTGGAATGGAAACTTTAAATTTTTCGGCCAGAGGAACTCATTTTATCCTATTTGAAGCAGTTTCACTCAGTTTTTCAGTAGAGAAACACCCTTTTCACCGGATGTTTTTTTATTCATGAAGGCCATTTGCCAAAGAAACATACTTCCAGATCGTTATATCGGCGGAGAAACACTTATTTTAAAAGATTTTTGAGCCTTTTTCTGAGCACAAAAATCGGTAAATGCTCGATTTTCGTTCCCTTTTTATTTTTCGTCCTAGAAACCACGTTTTTATTGTTTCCTGGCGTTTTCCTATATATTTCGGCCAAGATTGCCAACCAATTCTTCTAAGAATTTGCTGCCGAGAAACACTCATTTCACCGGACCTCTGGCGTCGCTTGAACACTCAAAAGAAAGATGTTATACCCTCAACAGACGGTTTTTGGGAATTGGGTCTTTAGGACTCCTTAGGATCAAAACCCTGGTCTTTGTCGATCTTGTGCTAAGGGTAATTGGTTTCCAGGAGAAAACCTCGGTTTCATTGGATTTCATTTAAATATTCCTTTATTGGAATTTTATTTTATTTTCTACAGGATTCACCCGAATCCCAATGGTGAAACCAATTTTGATGGTTCCTAAAATATAAAACGTTGAAAAATCAAGTTTTTCTTGATTTTGACACGAAAAAAACGGCTGTTCAGCACCTTCTTTTGGTGCTTAATTTTTTTCCTATTTTCCTTTCTTACTTTTTCCAATTTTGTTTTCTTAAACGTAAGGAAAACGTCAGTAACTCTCTTATCTAAAGATGTTTTTTAACGCAAAATTTAAAGCTGAAGGAAAGTTGAAATATCAATGGTTTTTTTGAGAAATCGCTTGGTTGTTTGAAAAAATAAATAAATAAAGCACTCAGCAGATAATTCAGGATTTACCCAAGGGATTTACCCAGTTTATGATGCCAATTAACCTTTTTTTAAACTTCCTTAAAGAAGTTATTGTGATACCCTCCACATTTTTGATCTTTACCAATATCTGTGTTTTTTTTTTAAACCTTATTGCTTTTTCCATTCTACCTTTTTTTGTATCAAATGAGCAGCTGTCATTGTGTCTCATCCTCCGGTCATTCGATACCCGGTTTTATACGTGCAAACATTTACGATTTGAGTGTTTTAATTGACATAACAGAGGGGATGAGGCAGGTGTGCTCAGTTGTATAATCTCCCATAAAATACTTTCGAACAATATTTACTCGTTTAAAAATCAATAACGGATAGTTTTCGGCGATTAAACTCCCAAAGAAAGTTAATTTTCATAATGTTTATGTTATCGGATATTCATCCCCTTCGGGGGCGAAGTTTGCCTTCTTGGAAGGTACATTAGGATTATCATGTTGGGTAAACATTCCGAGTCCCGACTCCGACTCGCTCAAGGTCATACGACTCGAGCCGCCAGTCGTAATCGTAATACGACCCGACTCGGCTGGGTCGTATACCGGAACGACTCAAATCCCGATTCCGAGTAACGTAAGGTTATTTACGAAGGTTATTTCGTTATCTCTTCTAGTATCGGGTTCATGTTTTTTGTTGTTTTTACGATTTCAAATACAATTTTGTTTATTTTCGGGTTTTTTTTTGTTGTTTCACGATTTCAAATACAATTTCGTCTATTTTCAGGTTGTTTTTTGTTGTTTTTACGATTTCAAATCCAATATCTTTAGTTTCGATTTGTTTTTTGTTGTTTTCACAATTTCATATCCAACGAGGAGCCCTGGGAGTTTTTCAACAGCATTGGCTAAAGTCGAAGAAATAAAGGTACCTAAGTTCGATTCATGAATTTGCTATAGTGAGAATATTGTGAACTAACTGAGTCGGAACTGAGTCGGAACGACTTCCTGAAACTCTGTTTTGTAGCCTCTACGATAAGACCTTTCCCGTTTGGTGAGTCGGAGTCGGGACTCGGAATTACGATTCCCTGAAACTCTCTATAAGATAAATCCGTTCTAACCGATTTGATGTTTCTCGGCCAAGGAACTGCTCTCGACTGCTGGTTTTTTAACTTCCTTAAAGAAGTTTTTGTGATACCCTCCACGTCGGGTTTTTGAGGAAGGGTCTTCCAGACCCCGGGGGGGTCAAATCGAATATTGATCTTTTCGATCTCAACTTTGTCTGTGGTTCCGGCCGGACGGACGGACGGCCGGGCGTTTTTTTCCGGAACACTTTACGGTCACAGTTTCATCCGATTTTCACCAAATTTTCACACAAATTTCTTTATCCGGTGAAGAAGAATGTAACGTGGGCGATTTTTGAATTTCGAAAAAATGGCGGAGATATGTCTGTTTGAAATTTTAAAAAAATCGCTGTGGCCGAACCGTTTGCCCGATTTTACCAAATTTTCACCAATTACTCCTTATATTTTTTAAGAATTTTTGATGTAAAAAAAATTGCCACTTTTTAATTAGGTATTATTTTTTTAGTAGGGAGAAATTTCATACTTCTACCCATTACGAGAGGCACATCCCTAGGCCAAAGAGCCCATTTTTCTACCTTGACACTTAAAAAATTTTGTAAAAAAAGAACTTAAAAAATTTTTCAAAAAAAAAAAAAGAAAGAAAACGGAAAATTTGGGAAAAATACTTCCCCCTCCGTTTTACGTCCCCTCCGTATACTTCCCCCTCCTATATTGTTACTTCTCTTTAAGGAAGTTTTCGTGGAAGCTCTTCAAATAAGTACTTTTTTTTTCGCCCAGAGAATAACCCTTTCGTATTCGATACTCGCCCACACCCGGCCTAGAACCCAGTCCGCCACTTTGCTTAATCAGTTCAGTTGTTTTGGCCACTAGATTACCCTCCGATTTCCGCCCTTCACAAATTTTTCCTTCTCAACATATGGGCTTTCCTACAGTATTACAAACCGATAAATCAATCCGAGCGAAAGTGGGCTTTTAAAAGTGAATTTATGAGTGGAACGTGATTAATGGACTCGAAGAACGAAAGGCATACTACGGAGAAACGATTCACGGGGTAAAAAAAAAAAAACATGAATGGGCTCTCTGACGCCACAATGATCGAAAGGTTGTAAAAACTTAATTATTTTTTATTTTCAACAAGTCACGACATTTTTAAGGTTTAACGCCTTCGGAAGCAGGTGACGTTTGTTTAAAAAAAATTGTGGAGGCTATATAATTAATCCTGTCAAGGCGGAAGTGGATGATATACGAGCGGGCAATTCAGTGCTACCTTGATACAAGTTGAAGATAGAGACGACCTCTTTCCTGCCTTGACAATTAACATGTCAGGGTAAACAATAGTCAGAATCGGAGCCCGGAAAAGCAAAGTCGACGTTTAAAAACCACAGTTTTTTTTTCCCATTGACTTAAAAACAGGGTTACCACATAAATCTCTTTGACATAACTTGCAAAATTCGTGTCCATTGTCCTTGATAATTAAATTTTTTTCTCAGGTTTTAATATCACCATGAAAATTCCGTTATTACGACAGAGAGACCTAAAAAGAATTGAGAGCCTAAGTGGGGGCTTTCTCCATATTTCCATGGTGCCTGCAGCAGAGGCCACCCCTCAAAGTTGTAGGCAATCAAACTCCGATGAATTTTAACGGTGATTATAAAAAAAATAGCCGTCATAAAAAAAATGAGGCGCCACAGCCACTAAGTTTGAACACTCGACTAAAATTAATTGTGAAGTCGCACTCGGATGACATGATACACATTGACAACCTACGAAGATAACGTAGTCCCTCTCATTAGGTACCTGGAGAAGAGGACCTTAAAAAAAAGATAGAAAAAACATCGTCGACTTTTATAAAATTAAATATCATTCTTCTGAGTCAGAGCGTTCGTATTGTCCAGGTTATTGCGAGCGGAAATTTCGGCTTCTCTCCTCCCGACAACGTGACGCCTTGTCGACTCCATTCATCGAGATTGATGGATCATCCCGGAGGATTTGTAAAGGTAATACGGGAGCCGGGATGGTTCTCCACGTCCTTAAAAGCCGTCGCCGCTTCACAGGAACCAAAATCACTTTTAACCCAGAATCGCCATTTTTTAACTTGATAGAAAATTTAAAATTAAAATCAAATAAATTGAATCTTTGATAAGAAATATAATCCTTTTTGACGTTTTGATTGATGAAAACCCATCTTAAACCAAAGCTTTTAAACCGTAGAATAAAAATAAATTTTTTTTTATTGGCCTAGAAACCCATTCATATGTAATAATGAGTGTATACGTCTCGACATAATGCGGTTCGCCGTAATGCATTTGACCATAAAATAGCAGAAATCGCGAGTTACCGTTCACCATAAAAAATGTGCAACATAAAGAAAATAGTAGAAAACGTTAACCATACTGCATTTGAACATAATACATCTCACGATAAAGAAGAGATTTATCACTTGTCGTTTCGACATAAAATTTGTCGTTTCAACATAACATAAAGGAAACTTTCATTTTAAAGAACTTTCGTTTCGCCATAAAACTGTTTCTGTCGTTTGAGCGTAATACTCACTATAAACTAGGGACATCCAAAGAGCAAGCCTATTTTTGCAGTTCAAAACGCGATTATGGCGAAACGACAAAACCTTAAAACTTTACAGTTCAACATAATGCAATTCGCACATCCTCGCGAGAGAAAAAAAAGTAACCCCTTGTGAAATAAAACGAGCTGCACATTGGCTGCCTGCTGGCTTTTCCTAGTTTATGGAGAGATGCTTTATGTTGAATTGCATTATGGTGAACTGTCAAGTTTTAAGGTTTTGTCGTTCCGCCATAATCGCGTTTTAAACAGCGAAAGTAGGCTTCCTCTTTCGCTGTCCCTAGTTTTGTGAGATGTATTAAGCCCTAACGACAGAAACATTTTTATGGCGAAACAACAAGTTCAAAGAGAGAGTTTAGACCATAAAAGCCGCTTCTCACCTGAGAAGCGTTGTGGTGACTTACACATTTTTTATGTAGACTTGCATATATTGAAAAAGTCGTTTATGGCGAAATCCTTTATGTTGAAACGCATTATGCTCGAAACGCATTATGAAAACTACAGATTTTTGTGTCGAAATGCATATTTTTTATGTTCAACTGCTTTAGGGTAAAATGCCTTATGTTGAACGGTATTCTTACCCATTTTAGCTTCCAAAGTTCTACTTTCTATGCCCAAAAGGGATAACTTTATCCGATTTTTAGCACTTTCTCTCTATTATGATTGAGAAACACCATTCTTAACGGATTTTGGGGTGTTTTAATGCTTTTTAAGGTGTGCTTAAGGGGTGCTTTTTGCCCTGATTTAGATTTTATCTAAAGCTCTATTCCTCATATTTCGGACGAAAAACATTTTATTTTATTATTTATGTATTTTATTTATTTTTTTTTTTCAAGATTTTCAAATTTGTTTGTCATTTTTGGAATCAGGGAAAGGACTCTGTAACCCCATTTTATTACATAATTATAATGTTTCAACTAATCCCATTTTAACGGGAAATACTATTTTTAAATATTCATTTAAATAAATGAACGTTTTAAAATTATAATAATAGAACGAATCTGATTTGAAAACGGGACTTAAAACATATCGAGCTTTATTTTTTTTTTCAAGATTTTCAAATTTGTTTGTCATTTTTGGGAATCAGGGAAAGGACTCTGTAACCCCATTATTACATAATTATAATGTTTCAACTAATCCCATTTTAACGGGAAAAATACTATTTTTAAATATTCATTTTAAATAAATGAACGTTTTAAAATTATAATAATAGAACGAAATCTGATTTGAAAACGGGACTTAAAACATATCGAGCTACGTGCGATCCGACGAAAAAAAACCCCTGGCGTGAGCCATGCACCCCAATTAGTTGAAAGGCCTCACTTTTTCGTTTTGTCCGTTTTTTCAAGGGAAAATTTTGTCGGCAGGACATAAACAAGCACGCGGATCAAAATTGAAGCAATTAGACAAACATTAAATGAAGTAAAAAATAATTTTTCTGGGTGAAGAACACGTAAGTTTTGAAGGAAAAAAAGATGTTAATAAATTAAAATTGAGCCTGTAGTCTTCTGTGAGTGCAAAAGTTGGTTGGTATTCCTGATTTTTTTCTTTCTAAACTTAGATTTTTTACAGCTTTTGGGACCTATACGGTTAGTGAAAGAAATTATGTTTCAATAAGACCAAAGCCATCAGTCAATGACATCTATTCTGCTTTCGTCAAAAAAGTGTAGATCCCGAAGAATTAGTTATTGTCAACGCCTGAAAAATCTGGGAGTTCAAACTCGATTTTCTCTCCCAGGTGTCATCAGGAGAAGGCCAGGGGGGAGGCTACTCGTGAAGAGAGGGGAAATCGGTCGGACAATAGACGTTCCTCCGGAGGGGAGTGATCCATCATCCATCACTGGCGGACATCTAAATAGAAGATATTGAGAGTGGAAAAGGGATTGGCTAGTCCCCTACCACCTCCTCGGCGTAGTGGGGGTGAGCCGACTCCTCCCAGCTTTTCACGAAAACCAGTCGAGCCCGTGATGTGAAAACATGATGACTATGAACGTTGGCATGTACCAATACGAACCATATTCCTACGACGAACAATGCCAATACGAGGAGCAAGAATATCCCCACGTCATCTCTACTATCCGGACAACTACCAAGACTATCAAGACCAGAAACCCGACTATTATCAAACCAGGATGTTAACATCATCAACGGTTTGTCTTATACCAATTTAGATTATACGAATTATCAAAAGCCTGACGGATATCAGGACCATCGGCATCATCAAAGTGAATATTTAGACTTTCATCAGCAAAATCATGAAGTGGGAGTATCAAAATCACGATTTGCATTTCGGACATGTGAAAGAAGAAGATCAAATCGTTCACCAGCACCATTACGATCAGCAGCAACAGGCGAGGTTGCATTCGCAGCAACCGGCCGTTCCTACTTATAAATGGATGCAAGTCAAAAGGAACGTGCCTAAACCTGCAGGTTAGTTCTCCTTTATCACGACACGTCACTACTAATACAATTAAACTGTACTGCTAAAGTGGACGGATAAGATTTTAGTGCTGTAATAAAGAGACCTAATAAAGACTAAGGTGTAACTTTGCTGCCTTCTAGCGCTTTTAAAATGATCCGATTCAATTTTTTTAAAGCAAAACATGGCTCTTTTTTAAGTGTTCCTCCCGAAAAATATTCAAGTCTCTTCTCGCACAGCTAATGAAGTGGCTCCAAATCGTTTTTCAAAATATGTAACAATTGATCGAAAGTCATCGAAAAGACGACAAAAAAAAATTTCAGTGTAGGTTTTTCTATTTTCCGGGAGGGAAAACTGAAAAAAGGGCCAACTAGCGAATTTTGGTTTCCTAAAATCAATTTTCGAATTACACATTTTTTGAAAGCGCTAGAGTACTAGCCGCCTTCGCCTTTTAACTTCCTTAAAGAAGTTATTGTGATACCCTCCACATAGGGTTTTTTATACCAAAGTCCATCTCTGTAATTCTCAAAGTTTACCTCAACTATAATCGCAAGTTAATGCAGTACTCTCCATTGATAGTTTTGGGAAATGGTCTTCCCCTGAGAGGACACTACCAGTCGCAATCCATCTTGTTTTTGACTTTAAAATGAGCTTAGGACGGCCTCGGTCGGATTATTAAATCTTCAAAGCTACGAAAACCTCTAAAATCTTAATTTGAAAAAAGTATTATAGTAGTAGTCAACTCAAAAAAAATTCTTGGTCTTTCTTTCGATAAAATGAGCATACGACAGGATAGGTCGAACATGTCCTCTGGCTTTTATTATATACGGGTTTCCTATATTAGAGAACATCCGGTTTAAAACGATGTTTATCGACTAAATAATCAATCATGGCTCTATTTTAATTTCCTGTTGGTTCAAAATCGGAGGAATATGTTTTCAATTTTAATCAAGAGTAACCTACGGGCGTTTTATCTTTTACCTTCTATGGGACTTATCGAACGCCAGCATATTCAGGTTACTTCCAAAATACGTGGGGTGATATTCAAAAAATTTCAGGTACTTATCGGGGGTTTTTTCTTCGCTTCGCCTGTCGCAATTTGCTTATTTGCATCGTAGGCGTGTTTGACTGGTTGAAAGATAAAACGCAAAAATGATAAGAATGTTGTAGAATAAGTTAAGCGAAGGGTAAGGGGGAAAAGCATTTTTCTCCATCGTTTGTCGTTGTCCTCACTAAAACATTTTTTGTGGCATAGATTTAGTACTTCTCATAAATATATACTGCTCCTTAAATTTCCCTAATTCATAAGCTGTGATGTTTCGGTCCAAATGGACATCGATGATTTTTTCGCTCCGCATCCCTACCATTGTTCTTACTTTTGTTGATTGGCCCTAAAAACCGATTTCAGATAGCATCGTTGACACTCAGGTTTCCATTAGAACACCGAAGGCATCGTCGGCTTGGGTTAGAATGTGGATGAGTGACCGCTCTTATTCTGATCCAAGTCGTGCAATTTCCTTTGTTAACTCCCCAGAATAGTTGGCCCAGTGGAAGGATGCCATGGCATTATGATTTTGATGATTTTTGCTGATGACATCGATGATTTTCCCCCCGCATCCCACCATTGTTGATTGGCCCAAAAAACCGATTTCAGATTCGCGAAAGCATCGTTGACACTAAGGTTTACATTAGAACACCGAAGGCATCGTCGGCTTGGGTTAGAATGTGGATGAATGACCGCTGCTGTTCTGATCCAAGTCGCGCAGTTTCCTTTATAGACTCCCAGAATAGTTGGCCCAGTGGAAGGATGCCATAGCATTCTGATTTTTGCTG
Organism: Orius insidiosus; assembly: GCA_014119065.1. Classification (NCBI taxonomy): domain Eukaryota; kingdom Metazoa; phylum Arthropoda; class Insecta; order Hemiptera; family Anthocoridae; genus Orius; species Orius insidiosus. Next base: position 665,712 of record JACGAQ010000021.1, read on the forward strand.
ATGACATCTATGATTTTTCCCCCCGCATCCCTGCCACTGTTCTTACTTTTGTTGATTGGCCCCAAATACCTATTTCAGATTCGCGATAGCATCGTTGACACTCTGGTTACTATTAAAACCCCGAAGGCATCGTTGGCTTGGGTTAGAATGTGGATGAATGACCGCTGCTGTTCTGATCCAAGTTATGCAGTTTCCTTTGTTAACTCCCCAGAATAGCTGGCCCAGTGGAAGCATGCCATGGCATTATGGCGATAGCCCCCACCTGGGTCTCGGATTGAACTAAGGTCATCGAGTTACAAAAACAGGACGGTATTCGTTTTCATTTTGATAAATGAAATACCCCGATCAAAACAAAACGCGACTTGTTACCCCTGAGAAATGAGAGTGAGCCTCATTAAGGGCCCGAAACGTCAACCGCGTGTAAATCAATAGTGGCCTAGGGGTCAGTATATTATGTTTGTTCTGGATTATACCTTCGTGTGTTCTTTACCTCACGCACCGACACGTTCTTAACAACCAGAAATTAAAAAAATAATAAAATATCCAATTCTACCTCTCCTGCTTCCGTTAATTTGGCCGTTTTGATTTTAAAGGAGGAGGTTAAAAAGTAGAACGTGCAAGTTACGTATCTTTGATTTTAATTCCTGCCTGTTTAGGGTCGGGAGATTGACGTGATATCAGATAAAGAACCGTGAACTGTTCGAGACTAACATATTCAAATCAAAAAGTCTCGATTGATCCCTTAAAACAGAAGTTGTTCTCAACATAAAAAGGGAAAAAAATTGTTTACTCTAATCTGGACTTCTGTGAGGTTGAGAAGCAGGGTGGGCTCCATAGGGAAAATCATCATCATCATTCGCTTTTTTTATTTTCTTCCGTCGTAATAATGTAATATTATAGGTGTTTTTTGTGAACGTACGACGCGTAATTTTAATTTTTTTTTATTTGTACATGTTTCGGGCCTGATTAACGTCGACCGAACAGAAAGTGCTGAAGAGGGGCTGCATGTTGGCCCGAAACATGTACAAATAAAAAAAATTAAAAATCACGCATCGTACGTTCACAAAAAACACCTATAATATCATCATCATCACTCCAGTTTTATAGGCGAGCGTTTTTCCTGATTTTTCGACGAGTTTGCCCGAATTTTCGGTCGTTTGTCAGAGATTTGCCCCTTGTTTTTTCGACGGAGACAAAATTTTCTGACGTTCTCCTCTAGCTGCTGATTATTTGGTACTCCCGATTTCGGGGAGTTTTCCTTGGTCATTAGGCCGAGAAATCCTCTTGACAATTTGTCGCTCTTTCAGATAAGAAGCTACTTTTTTACCAGTGACTCTCTCCTCGCTAGGAATGTCTAGTAAATATGCTATTGCTCCTTCTCAACGTTGTTAATTTTATGCAAATTTTGAAGTTGGGATTTTCTAACCATGTTCCATTCGGCGTAGGATAAGCAGTAGTCGCTTTCAAACGGGGCGATCCATCTCAGGAAAGGCTCGGATTTCATTATTCATGAGATCGTTTTATAAAAAGGAGTGGTCAATTAAACCGGGTTTTCTTCCACGCCTGTTCGGAAGTCGTTTCCCCCGGTCAGAAAAATTATTTTATATCTCCCCTAATTGGACGTGTTAACTCAAACGGATATAAAGGAGTCAAAATACGAATTTGAGCTCTTATTTTTGGAAAAATAGCTTTCGTTGGAAGAAAAATGGCTGACAGTTCCGGATGATTGAACACCAGGGGGCTTTTACAGTCTTTCCAGCGGTAAAAGGACATTAGCGAAAGATTATCGAGTTTCCATTAAATTATTTTACTCTTTTGAAAGATCATTACGCGTTCAAAATGTTTTAACAGGTAGCATTCGCGGAGGGGGAGCCGCGTTTTTAGAGTTGACGGCTTCTCTCCCCACGTCTGACAAAACAAAATTGAACTCACGGCTTTTCAAATTAATTTTTTAAACTGGATGTGTTAAAGGTCGTGACTAGAACTCCTTGAAGTGTTGGATTATTAGTTTTTTCATTGGGCGAAAAAAAAAAAAGGTTTTTCTTTTCATAGGCGATGTCTCGGGGGGCCTCCCTGGGAAAACGAAGCAGGTGGGGGAGTGCAGCTGGAGTGTGATCCATCACTGGCTGTTGCTACTTCTCCTTATCTACGGACCCCCGCTTCTACGCCGACTTCGGACACCAAATTATTTTGATAGATCGCGCGGGGGGCGAATGTGTTTTTCAAAGGGGAAACGTCGTCGAAATAGCTCGTGTGAAAAACTCATTTAGTGATTACATAAAATTATTTTAGCTGTTACTGCGTATGCCTTCTCCAGTGGTCAGGCCTTTGATTAAACGAGAAGGAAATCGATAGGAAGCGACAAAAAACGAATGAAGGGGAGGAAGCCTTAAGGGATAGAACGCTAATGGGTGGTTGCTCCTTCAGAAAAAGTGTCCAACTGGGATGTAAAGGGAGGCGGTTGTCTCGTGGGCGGTAGGGACTTCCTATGACGGATCGAGCCCTTGGGGATGACGACTCCACCTTCAGTTTCCCTCCTCCTTTTTTTTCGTTCACCCTCAATAAAAACAGAAAACGTTCGAATCTAATAATTTCGACCGCAATACGGTGTTTCATTACCGCTTTCATGTCGCAGGCCCACACGGCAGCTCTGCGGCACGAGAACCGTTTCTCGCGAACACGGCAACGGTACAACAGGTATCATGTGACCGACAGATCCCATATCTATAACTTCTCCCCCACACTTTTTTTTATAATAAACGGACGTATCGATCACCTCTAATTACACCCGTGTGCGATTTCTCCAGCTTAAATCTCAATCGGCTTTTTATAGCGATTTCAACGATCGTTCACCAAAGGTCGTACCCTGAACAGTTTACAGACTTGCTCATTGCATGAATTCGATTTATGTTAAATGGCGATGTAAAAAAAAAGACCTTCACTTGAAAGAAATTTGTCCATTTACAGAAAAAAAGGTTAAAAACATGGTTATTCCGAGGCAAAGTCGATATCTAGATAGTCTATGTCACGTCATGGCATTTACATTCCGTTTTTCGTTATTAATTTGTTTCTCAGAAGCCCAAAGTTGTTAAGTTCTAAAGCTGTCAAATACGGAAGTATGAAGGAGGAGATCGTTTATTAGGGAGGGAAGTTTCTGATATGGATTGACAGAAGAAACCCTCCGCTCTTAAGCCTCTCTTAATTACAAACAATTTGCTCTCTAATGACTCCGTCAACCCTTTTCCGGAAGGGTAACAGATGTAGTGCTTTTATTGGCAATGCTCTCTCCCTTCGCCTTTTCTTAAAAGGTCCATCGAAAAAGGCGTGTTTGCGCTCGACACGAACTCCCCAATAATTTTATCAAGAGCGATTCCGATAGGAGGATAAGACACGCTCCTGTTTTTCTCCCGTTTCGACCCCTTTTCTTTCTGCTTATCGAGTTGGCACGGAATCGGCGATAATGGACTTCAAAAGTCACGGGACGACGCATGATTTTTTAAGAGTGGCAGACCAAGAAAAGGCCTCGCTCTCCTACGATATGCACGAACCGTTTGTTGCTAATCCTTTTACCTATATTTTATAATCCCTGCTAATTCCACAAACTTTCTTCAAGCCAACTGAAACCGTATGGTGAACTTCGCCAGTCACAAAGAATAATACTACGGTAGCTTATCTAAAACGATTGTTTCTTTACTTCCATATGCCTGATTTTCGACCCAAATCTATTGCTTCCAGCTGATCAAATTTATTGTACATGTTTCGTGGCCATCTGCGCAGGTTTAAAGTAAAATCCCGGTTGGGAGAACGGTGTACTAGTAGGGTTCATAGTTTGGGCAAAAGGCAAGAGAAAATTGACAAGTACTTTTCAACAGCCATTTTCTTTGATTGCATTCTTGTCAGACATGAGGCGCCATGTAGTGATAAAAAGATGTCAACTCGATAAAGTAAATAATCTCAAAAAAGTTTATAATTGCCGACTGCCGGGCACAAACTTGAAAACGTCAAATTCGACGATAACGGATCGTTTTCTTCATGAGGCGTCAAACTGATATTTTTCGGGTACAAATGTTTGGAAGACAATATTTAAACTCAGGTAAGCTTTTACCGGGGCCGGAGATAATATTTTTCGGCTCCCTATGAAAGGTCGAACAAGACGACATGTTTGCCGAGACCCCTCTATCTTTCCGAGATAACTTCCGATCCTTTTTCAATACAGCTGATCTCAATTAAGATTGTTGACGGTGAAGAAAGTTAACAAGGATCCATTTAACTTTTAATTGCGGCGGTAATCCTGAGATTAGATCGCCATTCAATGGGAAAATAATCGCGTTGACACCCAGGTTTTGATTCTAATGGACTGTTTCTCAACAATGTTGTTGCGGTTATCGCTTGTTCTATCATTTCGACGTTCGGGGTGAATCGATTTTTGGCCGATTCAGACGATCCGCATTCGTGCATATAATTTATTAATTGCATTCGGGCATTGATTACGCCGACTGGGGTTTCCATTAGGTTTCTATGTTTACCTAAAAATTAGGTAAGAATGTTGCTTAAAAAAAATTCTAGGACAGTAATATTCTCATTGCTACAGGTCTTTATAATCAATCCATCTTCAGCGGGAACCCTGTGGTTTTCGCCAAATCTGCCTTTCGTAGTTATCTTAATATGTCGAGGTCGTTGGGTGTTCCTGAAGTACGGAGGTCGTGCATCATGGACCCAAGGTAACAATAGCACGTCCTAAAGAACCTTTCATTCAGATTTTTCATCAGTTTCATGTTGAAGAGTAATCGAGGTGTCAGAATTGGAATAATTAAATGAGTGAAATCGATTTCGGAGGGTCTATGTGATGATTAGTCCCTGAAAATTAGGAGCAACTAAATACCGGTTTGCGTGATGAATAGTCTTCTGAATCGAGCCTCAACTCATCCCCAGAGGATCGTAAATCTATCGTGTTTTAACTGGACAAAACATCGCTTATTCACTGAAGATTTAATTTTTTTTATTCATATAACCGTGTTCGTGTTCTAAATATTGAGACTTCTAACATTGACGGGGGTGATCAATCTTGTTGGGGCCGTTTGCTTTTAAAGTGAATGGATTAAGAATGTCGCCTTTCAGATTAGTTGATAGGGAGAGCCCTAGAGCAGATGTAGTAGTTGACCGTCGAGGGTTCTTCTGGAAGTTGGGCAGATGATTGCGTCATCTGGCCCTCGGGAGAGACGTACGGAGGTAGGTGTGTTCCCGAAGACCGGCCCGACTCCCACCCCCCTCTGTTGAAACTGATCCCGTCAATATTTGCAGGCTTTTCGTCGGGAGTTTCGAATGACGCAACCCTTTTTCCCTAAACGGCAGGATTTTCGTTTAAAACATTTTAACAATATTTAAAATATTTTATCATCTACAGCACCCAGCTGGTTTCTAAGCCTGAATTTCTATAATGACAAATTCACTTATTTCCTAATCAGGCTAAAAAGATTAATTAAGAAAAAACAATTGGGATCGTTACCCCCAAAATAAACGTCCTTCTTTCAATCGAGGCCCATTTTAGCGAATCAAAATTGCGTTGATTTTTTGTTATTGGAGGCAAACAATTTATTAAAGCCAACAAAAAAATTATTGCGCAAAATTGTTTCATTTTTATCTTATCAATTTTTTTAGTGGAAGAAATTCCTGAAAATCTGCTTGAAAATATCGAGATTTTTTGTTTAGAATTCGGTAATACGATATTACTCTACAAAATACTGGAGGCCCTGGTACTGAATCCCACTCTTTAAAGTTTTTCAAAAGAAAGATAATGTCATACCTTCGACAGGCAGCTTTTGGAAATTGGTCTTTAGGACTCTATGGATCAAAGTGTCCCGTGGCCCCGGCCAAATGTCCAAATGGATCAGTTTGGGAAACCGTCCTCCAAAAAAGCTCAGGGCTGACAACCTATTAAACCCTACTTCATGGTGTAGAAACACCCTTTTAACGAAGATGATGATTCAGAATATGGTGATCCATTGAGAAAGACGATTCCTAGGCCAGTTATTTCTGAAGAACCAAATTTGAGGATGGGAGTCAAGACGCCTCCCAGCCTGGTCCAAAACAACGATGGTGATGCTTCTGAAGCCATCGATTCTGTTAAACAAAGGACCCTAACTACACTTAAGCCTCATCATAACCCAGATAGAAGCAATCAAAGAGCTACGTCCAGACCTCGCAGTGTAGAAACAAGGGTTGAGAATCCTATAGCTCTAAGTGAAGTGCCAAAAAAGACGAGATCGAGGACCCCCTTTAACACCCTTTTTTTACGAGTTTTGTTTCATTCTCTGGTCTTGAATAACCCATTTTATCAGGCGTTTAGGCGTTTTAACACCTTTTTCACCGGGTTTGGAGTATTTTATTACTTTTTCTGGTGTAGAAACGCTCGATTTATCGAATTTTTGAGCTTGAAACGGCGGTTTTATCTTATTTTTGGGCGTTTAACATCTTTTTACCCTGTTTTGGACCTTTTCCCTCGATTTTTTGGTGCAGAAACACCAGTTTCATTGGGTTTTTGATCTTTTAACACCCTTTTAAACGAGGTTTCCTCGATTACGTCGAGAAGCACGGTTTTGGGCCTTTCATTTACACTCTTTTGCCCAAGAAAAAACCGTTGTACTAAAAACCTTTTGGTCACCTCAAGAATAATCCATACGCTGGCTAATACTTCATCTGGCTTTCTTAGCTTTTTAGTATTTTCTACGAATTATTTGGCTACCTAATTGGCTATTTCTACTTGATGACCTCGACATTCATAAGATTTATCTTTAAAAAAACTTTCAACGTTAACCTTGTACTTAAACGTAATAAACGTTCGAAAGTAAACACTTGAGTAGGCTAATTAGCAAATCGAAAGCAATATTTCATCCTAATTTTAAAAAACAGGGTAAAGATTAAAAAGTGCATTAACTGTCAAATGTAGGCAGTGTTTTTTTCAAAACGGATCATGTTTTTTTCCTCTCTTCGTCATTAAAAATCACCCGACAACGAAAAAAGGATTCACGGGGGAGGGCGAAAAAGTGCATGAAAAACAACCGGTTGCATTTTGTCCGATCGATTGCACCCACCTGTCATTTACTTCTAAAAATAGGTCAAAATATGGCATTCTATATTCATTGAAAATCTGTACATCGATTTTGACCAAAAATATATTTCATTAAAAATATTAGTCCGAAACTCTCTTAAACCCAAAGAAAAATAGTAATTTGAAGAGCTTCCAACGAAAACTTCCTTAAAGAGAAGTAAAAATATAGGAGGGGGAAGTATTTAAGAGGGGAAGTATGACGAAGGGGAAGTATAACGAAGTTGAAGTATGACGGAGGGGGCAAATTTTTTTTGTATCAAGGTAGAAATAATGGGATTTTTGCCCAAGGGAGGTCCTTCTCGTAACGGGTGGAAGTATGGAATTTCTCCCTACTAAAATTTAATGAAAAAAATGATAATTTTTTGGCACCAAAAATTCTTAAAAAAATATAAGGAGTAAATGGTGAAAATTTTATGAAAATCGGACCAACGGTTCGGCCGCAGCGAATTTTTTAAAGTTTCAAACAGACATATCTCCGCCATTTTTTCGAAATTCAAAAATCGCCCTTGTTTCTTGTTCACCGACTTAAGAAAGTTTGGTGAAAATCGTTTGAAAACTGTGGCCGTAAAGTGTTCCGGAAAAGGACGGCCGGACGGTACCACAGACAAAGTTGAGATCGGTATAGATCCATATTCGAATTGAACCTCCGAGGTCTGGAAGACCCTTCCCCAAAAATCCCTCGTGGAGGGTATCACAATAACTTCTTTAAGGAAGTTTAAGAAATCAGATCGGAATTTTTGGAAATTTCTTTTCGCTATTGGAACGTTTCCACAGATTAGAGAAACGATGACTGCTCTTTTGGACCCTACTTTGTACTGAAAACCCATTTTTAAAAATTCTATTTTTAGGTAATCACTTCCTTTTTGGAATTTTTAAAAAAGCGGCGGTTCGGGCATAGATGGCGTGTTAAACCGACATTATTCTCGGTAAACCTGTCCACAATTATAAACAAGGATTTCCTCCCTAGTCTAATATATCATTTTCCGAGGTTTTGTTTCGGGGTGGGACTCTCGTATTAATTTCACTTTGCCTCCTTTGTTTTCACGCTTCCATGCATGTTAAAATTTAATTTTTATTACCTTTGAGTATATAATTATAGAGATCATATTATTAAAACAAACCAAAATTGAATGTGAGAGTAGCAACGACCTTCCTAATTAATTTAAACGTCTCCATCAATTTTCAAGTCTGTGGTCCTTTTTCGCCGGATGCTGGATGACTCAAGAGAGGGGCGTTTCTCTCCGTCACCATTGGACCGAAATTCATCCCCACTTTTGTCAGGGACGAGTCTTAGTCGCGCCTCCTTCTCCACGAAACTGCCCCGTTCGCAACCGTCGAACTCATGATGTAAAAAGTAATAAAAATCGACCTTGCTTTTTCACCCCTAAATCACACGCAAATGTTTTTTACGACCCTCTTTGAATATAATAATTTTAAAAAGGTTTTTTTTAATGTCCAAAAAAAGTTAGGTGTGTGGGGAAGATCGAAAGAGTTAAAAAAAAATTTATGGCCTATGACTCGAATATTCAAAAAGAGACATCCCTCAACACGCTATCACACACGCAATAATCACAGTAAAATAAAATCGTTAATGTATTATCTGGATTTATAAATCGTTGTAACATTTTTTTTTGTTATTGGAAGCCTCCAGAAAGAAGACGGAATTCTTGGCACTTTACCCTCCTTTTTCTTACTTCGTCAAAAAAAAGAGAATGGTTTTCAGGATTTTGGGGTCGTTTTCTCTGGTTTTGCAACCCGAAAAAATTTCACACCTTTTACTGGGCTTGTAGAATACTGTTAACCTTGGGCTTATCATACAACTCCCTTTCCCGGAGTTTCCAAATTGCGGTCAAATTCGATTAAGAAATCGTAGTTTGGGTAGCAGCTCGAAAGGAAAGGGTAGCTTCCATAAATTTTTGTCCGCAGTTAATTTTTTTTTTAACTTCTCTAAAGAAGTTATTGTTTTACCCTCGACGTCAAGTTTTCAGTCGATTTTCACCAAATCGTCGCGTTAGTTCTAACACCGGACAAGTCATTTTTCCAAGGTTTTCAGGAGAGCCAAAATACGGATTAATTTCTTATTGGAATCAATGCATCACCTGTTGGCTAAATCGTGTACTACGCGTTTTCTGTTGGTAGTAGGGTTAAACTACCAACGGAATTCGATTTTACGCAAAATGTACCATCAGAAACAATGCCTAACTCAAAATTGATAAAAAATATTACTTATCCAGTGTTTGAACTAACGCGACGAAATACTCCTTATAGTTTTTACGAATTTTTGATGTTTTTTTAGTAGGGAGAAATTTCATACTTCCACCCTTTGCGAGAGGGACATCCCTTGGGCAAAAAAGTCTATTAAATATACCTTGGTATCGTTTTGATGCTCGGTTCTGACTAAATTTGATTTCTTTTTTTTATTTTTGGTTCCTTAAATCGATAGGTATGCGGTAAATAATCGATCTTTTCAGACCTGAAAAATAAAATAGTTAGAACAAAAAGTTTGAAAAGTTCTATTATTTACCACATATATTACTTCAAAAATTTGTTGAAAAAAAAATCGGGGAAAAAACTGTAAATTTGAGGGAAGAAAAATAACTTAAAAAATTTTCTGAAAAAAAAATTTAAAAACTTTAAACTTCCCCCTTCTTTATACTTCCCCCTCTTCAAACTTCCCCTCCATTATACTTCCCTCTCCTCAATTGTACCTTCTCTTTAAGGGAGTTCTGACTGACAAAACTGGAAACCCTGGAAAATGGAGTTTGCCTTCTATTTTTGGGCTTAGCCGCTTTTTGTTGAATTCTGTTATTTACATTTTATTTGAGTAATTTTTCATCAAAGTTGAGCGAAAAGTCATCTCATTTCCTCGGTGGTTTATTCAATTCGTTGATTTTGTATTCTTTTTGATCCAATATTTCGAAATATTTTCCAATTTGGTACCCAACGCCGGCAGACGAGGCAAAAATCAAAACGTTTGCCCAAATTTTCATCTTTTTTAAAAACTCACTGCCTTTTAAGAATCAGTTGTTTTAAAGTGAACAATTGAATTAAGGTGACTGAAGTAGACCGATGGGTTCCTACGTAACTTTTAGGAACTTCTGAAGGAGTTAGATTAGTTTTTTTTGGAAGCAGAGGTCGTATATTGGTTATTATTAACTAGATTGGAGAGAAATAGAAACAATATTGGACGTTAGACGGGAGGGTACTGTGTACATTCTATTAATTAAGAGCGTTACAATCCCCGCATCATGGCTGACATGGCAATAACAGCGTGATTGTGGGTGACAGCGTAGTGACAATTAGCCAGGAAGGCGATGTATCATTGTCATTCTGTCCCTTATTGCCCGGAGTCGAATAAAACCCGAACTTATCCCCGTTTATCCAATATTTCGGAGAAGGCTGAGGCGTGCTCGGTTGTCAGTTGAGGAGATATCGTTTGATGAAAAAGTAATGATTTGTCATTTTTGTTTCAGCTCCTAAGCCTGCTCCTGCTATGGATTACGGGATGAATTACGGGAACGGTCTCCTCCTCGGTGGTTCCAACAGCGGAAACAGCGCCCTTCTTAATAACACAGGCCGTACGAACTTTACGAACAAACAGCTCACCGAGCTCGAAAAGGAATTCCATTTCAACAAATACCTCACACGTGCGCGTCGAATAGAAATCGCCTCCGCGCTCCAACTCAACGAAACCCAAGTCAAAATTTGGTTCCAAAACAGACGTATGAAGCAGAAAAAACGTATGAAAGAAGGCCTCGTACTCCACGACGGCGGCGGAGGTCCTTCTTCCAACTCATCCCTCGATCAACATGAAGACTCTCGGGAGGCATTGTGAAACATAAACTTTTAAGTGATATTTTTAAACAGACTTCAATTTTTTTCCTTGTAGAAACCAGTGCAACTTCATATAATGTCGTTGCATTCACACGTCGATGCAGAGATATCTCATTTTCAATCCCAAATCCACACTCCAATATTTTGCTACTGGCAGAGTGAACCTCAAAACTCAACCAAAAATAGAAAATAGAATGTTACATACCGGATTTTCACTGAACTACGAAGTCCGTTCTGATTTCGTCGCGTTAGTTCTAACACCGGACAAGTCATTTTTCCAAGGATTTCAGGAGAGCCAAAATACGGATTAACTTCTCATTGGAATCAATGCATCACCTTTTGGCTAAATCGTGAACTACGCGTTTTCTGTTGGTAGTAGGGTTAAACTACCAACGGAATTCGATCCACCACAAAATTTACCATCAGTAGCAATGCAAAATTGATAAAAAATGACTTATCCGGTGTTAGAACTAACGCGACGATTTGCTCATTTTATACCGCCACATTTATTTTGCCCGTTTTTCGTAATTTGAATTTCTAGGATAGCTCAAAAATAAGTGGTCCGATTTGCTTGAAATTTCGTACGTGTTACTTTTCATTTATTCCTAACGGGATGAACTAAAAAATATGAACAAATATTTTGGTCTTATTTTTAAAACAATATAACATCTAAATAATTATGTTTTTAAAAGATAATTTTAGTTCATCCTGCAGAAAATTTAATGATTGGTTATATCTTCTAAACGATTGATCTCACACAAAAAATGAATAGAAGCAAACTGAAAGGAAATTAAATTCCCTACATAAAGTACTTTATTCATTTTCATCCTCAGACCAGCCGTTAACGAGATATTTTAAATTTTCTACAAAAAGAATAGTTCCAAATACAGCCTTCATATTTTATTTACTTAAAGGAACTTCTGCCTATTTCTCGACTTATCCTGCGAATGAGGAAAAAAATTCAACCCGCACATAACTTAAATGAGATATCACTGCATCTTTTTTTTTCTTTTTCTTTTTATGTACATTTAGAAAAACAGTTTCTGCGAACTGCATTGATACCGTCAATTTAAATTTAAGACGTTTTTGCAGAAATGGTGTTTTTCCCCCCGTCGTCAAAAAGTGTGCTGTTTAACATTTTATTTTATTTAAGGGTAAGGAATATTTTATATGTATAATGGATCCATAATTTTTACCTGCACTTGACCCACGTCTAAAAGTCCATGACAAACCCGGAATTTCAACTATCCCTCTTCATAACCCATCCGGTGCTAAACGAATGTGATGAGCTAATCCATTTTATAAAAGAAAATAACTTTTCTTCCGTTTCTAGTCCTTCATTCATGTAAAAACAGACGCATTACCATTATTATATTTTATTAAATTATATTATACTTAAATTTTATTACCACTAGTATGTTTTCCCATAGCTTAAACTAAAACACTGTGTTGTCGCATATAGGGCATTTAAGTAGAGAAAAATTGTATAAAATTTATTTATTTTGTTTTACGCCCTGTAAAATATAGAGGAAACTGTAAATAATTTCACTATGTTCCTATAAATAATAAGTTATGGTCCTCTTTCTGTGTATATTGGCTTTTATTCTTTGTATTGAGAATATGTAATAGAACCTCTTGAGTGTGAAATATATGAAAAAAAATTATAAAGTAAAATGTTTTTTTCTTTTTTGTACAGGTATTGAGTGCCCACAAATATTTACAATCATCTTCTCCCTTTCATTGATATTTTACGACTACCTGAAACGTTGGGAATATTGTGAAGGAGAGAGGAGGGGAGCTGTCACACGTAGAAAACCACAAACTGACTTGACTCCCGTGGGGAACATCTCCGGAAACGTCAAACGATACCACCCGTCGAGACCTGTACCACCTGACTGACAACTTAGAGGGAGGGAAAAAAGGATAAAAAAGTAAACTTAAATGATTTTAAAATGACTTTAAGTATATAAATTAGCGTCAATTAACATAATCCTTACCTGGCAGCTCCTAAATGGGTTAAAGCGTCTTTCGAAAAGTTTATGAAACACTGGATTGGAGATAAAAACGGTTTCCAAAGGGAAATTTGTTTGTGAATCGATAAATAAAGTTAGTTTCTTTTACGGCCATCAGGTAGCGGCCGGCGAATTGCTGTCCTCAGCAGGTTCCGAACCATACCAGAGATGTTTTGAAAATGATAGCTCGTGGGCGTTAGAGGACGTAAACAACAAGGTGCGAGATACAGATTGTGAAAATGGCTACTCCGGACCGTCAGGTCGACAAAAAAAAATAAAGTTTGAAACGGAAAGAAGGTCGACTTTGATTGATCATCATGGTTTTATAAACATCTTTCGATCCGTTGGCGCGCTAATGAGGCTTTTAACATTTCCATACGGCGGGGTCTCCTTACTGGAAGTTGCGTACATTGAAAACGGGCCGGCAACAACCTGAAAAACCACTTATATTTTGGGATTGGTCCAAAATATTGCTAACTCTCTGAAATTCAAAAAAATAGTTGTTCAAAATTTCACTTGGAGAAACTAGTTCGGAAGGAATTTTCACCAATAGCGAATAGTCAAGAAGGGCGCAGATATTAGAAAATTTGTGAGCCAGTGATAAGAAAACTTGTGAAAAGAGAACTAAACTTAGAGAGCGTCCCAAGTTTGATAGGTGAGCACTCCCAATTTCTGCTTGGTGTACCCGAGTTCCTATCCTGCTGCACCGTATTGCTGCAAAGTAATAGCTTCGCTTGCAACCCACAAGACGAGCTAGTTGGGAAGAGATTTCCACCTCCCTGGAACTTCTTCCACTCATTTTTGCCATTTTCGGATAGAGCTACCGATATGTCATGGTAATTGCTAAAGGCTGTACAGTGATGGATTTGATAGATTGACTATGTGTAATAAAGAGGATGTAAACTAAAATTTTGCTGATCTTCCACACTTTTAACAAGTAAATTATCCTTGAAAATTGATTTCTTCATATCTTGGGAAAGCAAAATTCGCTAAATGGCCGAGGTGGCCGCTAGGTTGTCTCAACAAAACGAATGGGCACGGTCGTTATACCGCAGGGTAGAGTAGAGTACAGCATTATCCTGTGTTTCTTGGCTCAACTCAGGTGTACCAACAAATACGTACTCAAAATCAGTGAAAAGACCGACCACATCTAGACTGATAAACGCCTGCCCAGGCTGTGGCTGGAAGTTACCAGAGAATCTTCAGCATCTCCGATGTCCGCTATACCACAGCCAAAGTGGTTACCACCTCGGCTGCTGCACCTTCCTGCTGGCTTCGCTCAAATCTGATGAGGCTGATCCGACTCACCACTTAATCGACCACATACAATCCGAAGATCAAACAATGGTTCTATATAAATTTTTTAACGACGTTCAAGTTACAAGAAAACGAAACTCTCCATAATGAAATATGTACTATTTTTACGATTTTAATGTTCATTGGGTCCGTATTCCGCAAGATTGTTGATTTTCCTATCAAATAAAACCTATAATAGAGGAAGAAATGACTGTGATAACGGGTATCTTACGACGCGTTTCGGCTTAAAAAGCCTCGTCAGGTGAGCTATTCCCTCTATCACAATCATTTCTATCTTTTCACTGTGAACCTATCTCCGAGAGCTTTAGTGGATACAGCTGGAAGCTGGAAACAAACCGTCTCCCTAAAGCTCACCGCCGCCACCGTCTCCAAGAGATAGAGCCTGTAATCTATCAATTTACCTTTTTAATTTCCTACCCTTAAGGTGATGCGGAAAAAGTAGCGAAGGATGGACGTTGCCAAAGACTTATAATCTTAAGTAGCTTTGATCGAATCCTGGCATATTTCCAGTGGTAAATTATTATTGAAAAATGATCCTGAAAAATTATCGGAAGAGGTGAATAAACTTTTTTTTTTTAGCTCCTGGATAATTTTTTCGAGTTTAAAGTTGATTTTTTTTTCTTTTTAGTCCGCGGTGGAAGGGGGATGAAAGTTGGCTGAGCAAATATGGCCGAACACACAACGCGATGGGAGAGAGCGAGCGAGAGAGAATGGAAAAGAGGAAGGGGTGGGAGCGAGAGAGTTCTGCTCTGCTACTGATAATAATGATGGATCACTCGAAACTTCCCTCTCGACACCCCTAATAATATTATGCTTGTATTTCTCCCATGGAAGGGGGCAATGGGAAAAGTAGAGAGGATTGGACCGGGGGTACCACCCTTCCTTTCCCTACCTTGGACGATTAGGAACCTCTCTCCCTGGGGGAAATGGAAAAGTTAGATGAGGGTCGCTCAACTAAGTAGTTAAATCTACACTTTCACATGCTGGGATTAAAACCAAAAACGTTTGATTAATGACTCTCTAAGGCCCTTACTTTTTTCCCCTAAAAGTACAGTAAAACCAGCGGGAGATAACTTCTGTGGAGTCCCCACATTTTGCAATCGCATATCCAAAGATTTCAAAAGGTACTTTCCGTGTCTAAAATCCACTCGTCCGAATGGCATCTCGTAGCCTGTTAGGACGAGGTTACTTTCGGACGAGATGTGTGCCCCTTATTATTTAATTCCAAAAAGTCCTTTCCGTAATATCAAACCAAGATTAAATTTAACTCACTTCCGTAGGGAAGGAGTGCTGTTAAAAAGGTTAGGGGAGGTACAAATTGCTCCTTAATCTCTCCTAATGTTGCATAATGAACTCTTTGAAGGGTCCGATGAGAAAGAGGGTGGAAGGTTGCGTGTTATACTCTTTAATGGGGTAAAAAAAGGCCCCGAGGAATTAAACTATTTTGTTTTAAATCTCACATGTTGGTTCTTTTTATTTCCTATATTTTTGAATTTTTCGTCTTTCCACGTTGCCTTTTGAAGACTGAGGAGTAATTCGGTTTCTAAAGGTCGGAAGGTCGTACTAAACGCGCCCATCACACTTCCACCCCGCGACGTGAATATTGTTATTATTGTTATTAACATGTCATTAGCAAAGCGTGGCTCTCGTGAGCGGGCCGTGGCCTCTGCGTTCCTCCCTTTTTTTCCCCTCGACTTTTCTACATCGCCTGGCTACTTGATAAAATAGTAATAATTGAAAAGAGAGAGGGCCAGTCGGCGGGGGTGACGTGAGATAAGAGGTCGCAGATGGTATCGCGCGAAGCCGGGACATGCGAGCCTCTGTCAACTCCCAACTTTCATATCCGACGTTTTTTCTAACTTTTTTTTTTAATACTCTTGACGTTTCGGGCCTTTTTCCGAAGGTGAAGTTTTTCTGGACATGGAATGTCTTTTAGAAGGTCCCTTCCACTTACTCCGGTCATTCATCAACATCAGCTTTCAGCGGACACAATACGACCAACTCCTTTTCCTCTGGACCCAATTTTTTTTTCTTTTCTCCTTCCTAGTTTGGACATGTTCATTTCAAGCGCGGAAATTACTCACCAAGAAGAAAAAGCTTTAGCAATTTATTTTTAAATCAAAACATTTTTATAACAACATTAAACAAAACAAAATGTCTTCCTCCCCCTTGATTGACATTTTAATTAACAGGTATAAATAATCCATCCATCCTCTTTTTCTTAAAATTTTCAACCTATAGCACTAAAAAGAGTACAAAAATGCGATTATCTTATGGGGGTTAAAGAAAAGCCCAAATCCTCTATCCCAAAAAAAGTATGTAGGTATCTTTGATATGGTTTTCCCGTCCTCAGTGTCAGTTTGCTTAGTGGACTCGTAACAGTACAACGGTAGTTCGGCTCTGCAAGATGGAAAAAGCCCCCGCCTGGGCACATCCCCTGGGATTTTTGAATTTTTTCCCTCGTAGCCCTTACGTAAGGCTGGAAGCCATCTTCTCAATATAAAAGACTAAAAAAAAACTTCTTAAAGTAAAATTATATTCCAAGAACCAAAAAGATACGTTCTAGTCAACGAAAATGAAGTATTTGCAAGGTCCTTGTTTTCTAGTTTCCTGTAAAGTCTTTTATTTCCATTTTTTTAAATCACGGAGGGGCCACTTATTTTTCTCAAACTCGATTCTTCGTATCGATACCAATTAGTTTTTCTCCGGGTCCGAAGGTTGAGGTTAAAGTCTTTTCAGTTTTCTCACGTAATATTAGTCACGAAATTAACTTCAAATTCATCAATTAGGCCGAAAAAAGCTGTTTCACACTCTCCATTTTAGAAATTAAAATAGAAGTTAAAATGTAAGTAAATGCTTCCTTTTTTGCATTCATTTTTCGAAATGTTCTGTTTAACGAAGTTCTAGTGAGTAACGTGCTCGGCTTTTTTGCCTTCAATTTATGTCATGGTGTTTATTTTCTTTTAGAAATGGAGGAGTACGCACGAGAGCCATGTCCGTGGCGGATATAGTGGACGATTGCGGGGGGCTTTCACGATGGGAGCGATCGGCGGTGGAGTCTTCCAGTCGATCAAAGGATTCAGAAATGCCCCGAGTGGGTTCAGCCGACGATTTTCTTTTAGAAATGGAGGAGTACGCACGAGAGCCATGTCCGTGGCGGATAGTGGACGATTGCGGGGGTGCTTTCACGATGGGAGCGATCGGCGGTGGAGTCTTCCAGTCGATCAAAGGATTCAGAAATGCCCCGAGTGGGTTCAGCCGACGATTTGCTGTAAATATTTGTCCAAGTACATAGTTCCTAAGATAAGAATCTTCACTGTTTTCATGGGGTGGGTTCTGGGTAATCATAAAAGGAGGCAAGTAAAGCTAGAATACCCATTTCCAGAAGGCATGATTCTAGAATGGCCATGTAACGAAGCTAGATTGGCCATTTTTAAGCAGGTAGACCGTTCCATTTCGTGATTAAAATATTGGCTTTTGAAGCTATAATGGCCTTTTCATGTAGAGGATGGCTTATAATGAAGCTAGAATGGCCATTTAACAAAGCAAGATTGGCCATTTTTAAGAAGGTAGAACGTCCATTTCGTGATAAAAATTGGCTTTTGAAGCCATAATGGCCTTTTCATGATAAGATGGCTTATAATGAAGCTAGAATGGCCATATGATGTTAAAGGTGGCATTTAATTAAGCTAGATTGATCATTTTATGAAGGTAACGTCCATCTTGTGATAAAACATGGCTTTTAAAGCTATGATGGCCTCTTCATGATAAGGATAGCTTGTAATGATGCTAAAGTCCCCATTTAAATGAAGATAGAATGGCCATATGATGTTAAAGATGGCTTGTAATGAAGCTAGATTGGCCGTTTTATGAAGGTAGAACGTGTGATACAAAAATGGCTCTTGAAGCTATAATGGCCTTTTCATGAAACAGAGGGCTTATAATTAAGCTAGAATGGCCATATTATGTCAAGGATGGCTTGTAATGAAGCTAGATTGGCCATTTTTTGAAGTCCATTTCATGATGGAAAAAATGTCTTTTGAGAATGGCCTTTTCATGATACAGAGGGCTTATAATTAAGCTAAAATGGCCATTTTATTAACTGTATTATAAATTCTTTTGGGAGTGGCTGTGTGAAGCAGAGATCGCCGATGATCGCCGGTAGCTTTGCCGTTGGGGAGGTCTTTTTTCGACGATCGACTGCACTTTAGTCCATTTCAGACAAAAGAAGATCCATGGAATTCGATAATAAGCGCTGCGGCAACCGGCGGAATCCTCTCAGCAAGAAGTGGAGTTCCAGCGATGGCCGGAAGCGCTCTCATCGGCGGCGTACTTCTAGCTATCGAAGGCGTCGGAATTTTATTCACGCGGATACAAGCCGAACAGTTCCGACCTCCTCAACACCTAATGGAAGACCCTTCTCAATTAGGACCCGCCAACCCCATTAGTGCCGTAGAATCCACCAAATCCTAAGACTCAAAATAAATAGTGAACTGTGTCTTGTTTTTATTTTTTTTCTTTCACATTGTACATAAAAATATCAATTTGACACTGGATAAAATCAAGTCCCAGTTTAGACTCGCATTTTTTGGATGTTTTGTTTTGTTATGTCGTCCAAATTGTGTCGAGAGAAATTTTTGCCGAAATTGACTATGTGGCTTATTTCTTCTCTTTGTCTATTCTGGATTGAGTTATCTGTGATGTAATATAATCGAATAAATTGTTGAAAATCATTCTTTTTTTTTTTTTTATAGAAGCGAGATCTCAAAATTATACTTTTTTCAAAAAGTTTACTGGACACAATAACTGATTATTTTAAAAATTTGGCACCAACGCAATACTGTGAAATGACGACCCTTCACCAAAAACCAGAGTTGGAGGATAAAACAATATCTCCTGGATATTAAAATCTTTGTTTACAGTCCGGGATTTGAACCCATGACCTCCGTAACTGGAGACCAGGAAATAAAATTTTTTGATCTAGCTTTACATGCCAAAATTTCTCAGATTACTTATTTTTTTGGAAATTAGCCAAAACACATGGAGTAAATCAAATTTTTTAGTCAAAATTTATGTTAAAACATGATCAAGGGAGGATCTTTCTAAAGTAAAAGGGAAAGGTCAGTATAAGTATTTGAATTATTCAAGGTTGTGTTTTCTACGTTAAAAAGTTGTGTTTCCTCCTCTAAAAATAGTATTTCTTGAAAGTTTTAAAATTAGAACTTGGAATTCCTTACAGTATGGCAGACTACACAGCCACACACAGATCGACGACTCCGAAAGCTTTATCTACTGTTCGGGTCCTCCTTTTTTTCTACATCGCCTACCAAATTCGTCAAAATCGTTCCGTTTAAATTTAACGGGAACCGCGAAAAAATTTAGTGATAAATTTTTTATAAATTAATTTGTAGGACATTTTGTTTTGGGACAACAAACCAAGTGCACGTAGCCAATTTTTTCTTGGACAGCTACCATCTTCAGTTCGTCTCAAGAATCAAACTGGGTAACTCTAACAGTAAGAATGATTTTTATATTATAAATTATCATATCCGATTTTTTTAAATGCGTTCAAAATTAAAAATAAACGCCTTTTCTTTTGGGAAAATTGACTGAGTCATCATTTTCTTGGGTACTTCCTTGTGGCAAAAAAAGATTTTGAGGTCAATGGTTTTGTTGACCGTCGTAGTCTTTCACTAATTTCAATTTAAAATTATTTAGGTCAAGAAATTGATGTTTCAAGGCATGATGGCGACAAAATACACCAATTTAAATGCTCGGATGAAAAAATAATTTTTAAAGAAAATTCGCCAGGTAGTTTTTTTTATGTTTATAATTTTTTATTTGTTTTGTGTGGTTTAGATTATTTGCAATGAATTCAGGAGCTGTTGGAGATGCTCCTCCAACGAATAAAGATGAGATTAAAGAGATAGATTCAGAGGTTAAAGAAGAAAAGGTTGAAAATGCATCGCCGGATGTTGAAACCGCTGGAGGGTCTTTGGAAAACGTTGAATTTTTGAGGTCGAGTGCGACATTTGATTCGAGCGCGTTTCTCCAAGAAACTTCGGAAGTGGCGACCGTTGTGGAAGAAGCGAAACCGCCTGGGATATTCTGCTTGTTTCCTCCGCCGCCTCCGAGTTCAGTCAACTTCATGGATGGTACCCCTTTCGACATACTGGAGAAGATGAAAAAAGCCGAAGAAGAGGTCCAGCCGGAACTTTCAACGCAGACGATTCAATTCAATGGACTTGAAAGGAGCGAAAGTGAATTTATAAACTACGCTAGTCAATCTGAAAGTTCACTCGACAAAACTCCAGAAAACAGCTCAGAATCTGAAATCTCATCAAATACTTCAATAGTCAACGAAACCGTCAAAACAACATCCAAAGATATCGCTTCCAACACTGAAGAATCCACCCTAAACCTCGAAAACTCTGTTACACAAGCTTTATCGAATGTTATCAGCGAAGAAGCCAAGAAAATCAGCGACCTTGCCAATCGTGTTATCGAAACCCTAAAAAAGCATCAGGAAACAAAGAGGAGCTTGCAGAAATGATTCAGAAAAATCAAGACTTGAAAAACTTCGTTGGAAAACTTCTTCAGCTTTTAGAAGAAAAGACAGAACTCAGCTCACATCTTGATAAACAAAATTCAGCTTTAATACATCAGGTCAGTTCTAGTTTAACCTCTCAAATAACCTTTAAATTTTGAAATTTTAGGCGAAATCGTTGAAAGACGTTGTAAATATTACAAAAGACCTTTTGAACATAAGAAATATGGAGGTTGGACATTTACAGTCTGATCTTGGTACGATGGAAGATATGATAAAAGAGGAAAGGACAAGGCATAACCTTGCAGTTCAAAGGCTTCAAGAAGCAATGAAGTATGTTGACACACTTATTACCGCTATTAATACATTTGAATTTTCACAGGATAAATGATCAGCTCAAAAAAGAGTATTTGCTTCAAATGGGACTTTTTGAAAAGCTCAAGGTTAAGTATACAGAGAAGATCCTCGACCTGTCTGACGCGAATCGACAGTACAGCGACTTTCTTCAAAGTCGAAATATCAAATTCACACCAGCGGAAAGGGCAAAAATGGTGGAAAAGATCGTCAGCGAATCTGCTAAACAATAAAAATTTTGTATTTTTTGTGTGTAAAATAAAATATATTTTTTAAATTCTGTCGGAATCTTTTAGGTTAGAAATAGAATAATCAATAAATTTTTATTATTTTGCACAACTTTACATTGCGAGCTAATTTTACATAATTACATTGGCCATTATAACTGGCCGAAAATGAAAATTGTGGCGACAATTTCCTAACTTCACGAAACGGCCTACTTGAGATCTATCCTGGCAGTTAATAAACTCATCAATTTTTTTAATTCCATTATTTTTTTTCTATATACACATTGAATTTACACTATAATCGTTTTTAACGATATGTAAACTATTTAAAACAACAAATTATTTACAAAATTTACATGTCGATTCGCCAAAAATTATATGTTTATTAAAAAATAAAAGGTTAACGAAATCTGGAGAGCTCTGTGGTTGTAGTTTGGTCCCTGTTAGCAAAGAAAAAAGTGAAACATAGTACCCTGGCTTTTCTAATTGCTAAGTTCAGCTGGGGTAGAAAAATGATTGGACAGACTGTCATTACGTCATATGATGGAAGTTAGCTTTTAGGCTTTCACATTTTTACCCCAATCTGAAAAGCTGAAGATAAAATATATGCACCACAGAGAGAAAAAATCCAACAAAGTTTTGACTTTAAAACTATACCTATTCACAGAAAATAGGTTATGTAACCTATTTGTAGTTTGAAAATTTTGTGTTTGAACTTATGTCTAAAAGCGTAGGCCGCTTATTTTATACGAAAAGAAAACCTACAAAATAAATCGCTGTTTTCAAGGCAAAAGTTTTACATATAAGAAAAAATAAAAGGAGGATGACTTTTCGTAAAGTACAGGTTAAACTGAACAGTGAAAAATTAATAACGAAACGGAGCCAAGAAAATGTTCTTTCCGAGAATAAAATCAACCTGAAGTAAGGCCACATGTTATCACTTTGAACCCCGAAAGGGGTATGAGCCTGTGATCATAAAAGCACTTCCATTTTCCCAGCTTTTCGGACGATCCTAATCTGACCTGGTTGGACTTCTGGAAGCCCAGTACATTTGAACGTAACTGTGACTGTTTGCTGGCCGAAATTTGCTTCAAATCTAAACAAAATTATGATAAATGCGGGGAGCATAAAAATACTTACTCAGTGCTTATATTGACTTGAGGAGGTTTTCCGACGGCGTTCTGTATGACGAGAAAAAGTTTTGTGACAATTTCGATTACGTGGCCTGTTTGAAATACAAAATCGCCTTTTTTGATCCCCAACTCGCTCTGGAACAGACAGCCGGGGGCCGCGCCGCTTTCACTACTTGAATCGCAACTTGGGCTACCCTACAAAACAATCACAAAACTACATCTACCTACAGCCAAATATTTTTAAAAAAGCATCGTTTTCAAGGAACAACTTTGGAAACTCTTAAACCTCTGAAAACTTACGGCTCGAACATGAAAGACGGCGACATCATCTAAATAAGGGGAAAGAGAAAGCCTGTAAATTTCAGTAGCCGGCACCCTGTATTTTATCTGCAAAGTCCTCTGGTCCAAAATCAGCATCGAACTCGTCGATAAAACAAACAGAATCGGTGCAAACTAAAAATTAAGATAATTTTTAAAAATTTGACATATTTTATGTTTACTTTTCCGCTAGATCTTGTTATTTTATTGATAATATCGGCGAAAACGACATATTGATCGTTGGTTTCTATGCAGATTTTTTTCCACTGTACATTCTGCCTCAGTCTTACATAGTCTCCCAAAAAGGATGGGAAACACTAAAAAACAATATTAATTAATGAAAAATCAATTATTTTACCTTCTGGGGTAGGAACTTTTTCTCTCTTTAAATATAAGGCTGGCGGTCACTTTCTCCCTCATGCGATTTCTAGCTGTTTGATCGAATTTCGAGCGATATTTATGACACTGGAATATAAATAAAATTATTTTATATATAAACAATTATTTTTCTTACTCTCCATCTATGATGGAGCCTACGGAGCAGCAAGCTGGTTTCGGCAAGGCGGCTTTGACAGGGAGGCCAATCTCGGTTTGTGGGCGAATCATGGTACGGTCCCAATTCTTCGGCAAGATAAAGAAGAAACTGTTTTCTCTAAAAAATAAAAATTGACTTTCCAATGGTCAAATGATCGTTTTTTTACCTTCCACTTTATAAACTGCCTTTGAATAACCCGAACGGCCCAATCGACAAGTTTCCTTCGCTTTAAAATCCGATATTCTTCTCTTGCCTGAAAATAAGATGTTCATTTTATTCATAAAAATAATTAAGAATTCGATAATCAACTTACGATTCTATACAGACACCATAAATGCCTACGACCGTCATAAGGTATCCCGAATCTGCATTCCTTTCATGCAACATGCATTTTTTTATAATAAAAAATGAAAAATATCATGCATTAAAGAAAAAATAAGACTAAGAGCTAGTAGGGTCAATTTTGACCCTCTGGGATGTCAAAATTAACCCTTTTAAGGATTATTTTGCTAATTTTGACATCCAAGAGGGTCAAAATTGACCCTTTTCTAAGGGATTTAATTAAAAAAGGTAGCTTTTATACCCTCCAACTTCTCCATGCAGAGGCAATGATTATTTGACAGTGTTTTTTTCTGAGGAAGTTCTTCCTTTCGCGGTATCCTCGCCAAGTTTTCTGCATGAGGACAGCAAGGTCTTCTAACCGTTCGCGGCGAAATTCTTCGAGCTCAAAAACCTAATGAAACATTAGAAGATTCTTTTTTTCAGTTTTTATTTTTTACCGAGCGAGGGCTTCGGATAAAAATTTTGGTCCTTCCGAATGAGAATTCGCCGTTTGGTATAGGGAGATCGCGGAGTAAATAAGAAACCCCTTCGACAGGTACTCCCTGCCAATTTGGCCATGTGTGGAGCGAAAGCATTTTGTAGCGTGTGAGAAAACCGTTGTAGCTTTGACGATGGCAGAAACCGCAGCGACGAACCCGCACGGTTTCGATAAGCCTGAAATAAACATTAAAATGGGAATTTTTTTTTGTATTTTTTTACCCTAAATAACGAACTTGGTGCTGGACCAGACCCATTTCGAATATCCTCGGTTGCTTCAGTTCGTTGGGTTTTATACATCGGATATAATGAGGATTTTTTGCGACTAAATTTCGTACCAAGCCGCCCAAAGAAACTTTAAATTGCGAACCGACTGTCGGCGGTCGTTTTGAAGGCACTCTTTTCGGATTTCCTAAAAAACAAATAAATTAGGTGATAAAGTAGGCACAAGAATGTGGGGGTCATTTTGGGCTAAAAGCCCTTTTTCAAAGAACTAACTATCGAGGGTATCAAAATAAATTTCGTTAAAGGTGAACTTAGACCCTAGACTTTCTCCTTGGCTTCATCCTTAGTTTAGCTTCTAAACACCATGAAGACATTGAATTGGGGGGGGGGGGGGGGTTGACCCTAAAGGGTTCGAAAATCACCTCCTGAGGGCACCAAAAAAGCTTTCTATTGAGAGTAAGCCCTTTTTCCTTTTTGGCCCTAAGGCTTCCTTGAAACTCCTTTCCTTAAGCAAAGGATGACTTAAACATCCCATTTTCTGTCTTTGGGGGGTATTTTTGATCCTACAGGTTCCCAAAACCACCTCATGAGGGTATCAAAATAGCTTTCTATTGAAAGTGAGCCCTTTTACTTAAACATCCCTTTTTCTATCAGACTTTGGGGGTCTTTTTAACCCTAAGGGTTCCAAAAAGCACCTCCTGAGGGTATCAAAATAGTTTTTTTATCGAGAGTGAGCCCTTTTTCCCTTTTTGGTCCTAAGGCTTCCTTGAAGCTTTCCTTTCCTTAAGCAAAGGATGACTTAAACATGCCTTTTTCTGTCAGTCTTTGGAGGTCTTTTGGACCCTACAGGGTCCAAAAACCACCTCCTGAGGGTATCGAAAGGGATTTTTATTGAGAGTGGGCCCTTTTTCCCTTTTTGACCCAAAGGCCTCCTTGAAACTCTCCTTTCCTTAAGAAAAAGATGACTTTAACATCCCATTTTCTGTCAGTCTTTGGGGGTCTTTTTGACCCTAAAGGGGTCAAAAATCACCTCCTGAGGGTATCAAAATAACTTTCAATTGAGAGTAAGC
Organism: Orius insidiosus; assembly: GCA_014119065.1. Taxonomy (NCBI): domain Eukaryota; kingdom Metazoa; phylum Arthropoda; class Insecta; order Hemiptera; family Anthocoridae; genus Orius; species Orius insidiosus. Next base: position 691,211 of record JACGAQ010000021.1, read on the forward strand.
CCTTTTTCCCTTTTTGATCCTAAGGCCTCCTTGAAACTCTCGTTTCCTTAAGCAAAGGATGACGTAAACATCCTTTTTTTCTGTCAGTCTTTTGGGGTTCTTTTTGACCCTAAGGGCTCAAAAATCACCTCCTGAGAGTATCAAAATAACTTTCAATTGAGAGTAAGCCCTTTTTCCCTTTTTGATCCTAAGGCCTCCTTGAAACTCTCCTTAAGCAAAGGATGACTTAAACATCCCTTTTTCTGACAGTCTTTGAGGGGTCTTTTTGACCCTGCAGGGTTCAAAAACCACCTCCTGAGGTTATTAAAATAGCTTTCTATAATTCTATCGAGAGAGAGCCTTTTTTCCTTTTACGTTCTAAGGCTTCCTTGAAACTCTCAACATCCCATTTTCTGTCAGTGTTTGGAGGGTCTTTTTGACCCTACAGGATCTTTTAGGCCCTACAGGGTCTTTTAGGCCCTACATGAAGGGTCAAAAAACCACCTCCTGAGGGTATCGAAATAGCTCTCTATTGAGAGTGGGCCCTTTTTCCCTTTTTGATCCTAAGGCCTCGTTGAAACTCTCCTTTTCCTTAAGCAAAGGATGACTTAAACATACCTTTTTCTGCTCCTTGACCTTGGCAAGGTTTTAATATAAAATCAAGGATTATCCTGTAATCAGCCAATGAGAGCTTTAACTTGAAAAACGGAGGGAAATCTGAAGGATTCCTTGATAATGGTGGCGCTAGTAGTCTTATAAAAAAGGGGGAGCAACAACCGGCGGATTAACCGCCATTTCAGTTTTTAGCCGTTAACGATCACATTTTTATCTCACGATTTGTGAAAATCATAATATCCGATGTGTTCATATGTTGACGGTTTGAAAGTTTGTTAATTTGTGTTTTAAAGTTGATAAAGTTTAAAAAAATAAATAAGACCCAACATGGCAGTTTCACAGGAGACCGCCAACGGTGAGATGATTTTGTATTTTGTAATCTGTGGAAAAACTTCATTTCTTTTCTTTCAAATGCCGTTAAAAAACAAATGTTTTAGTGTTTTCATTCCGCAGGACAAAAATGACCTACTGTATGGCTATATTCTGCCATTCCTGCCAGGCTTTCTCTTGAAATTTGTCTTCTGAAGAAGAAGCCTTCACTATGGCCACACTTAGTCTTGTAGTTTTAGGTCGTTTTCCTTGATTTTTGGTGTATAAACACCGGTGCTATGTGGTTGTTGAGCTTAAACACTTTTTTTGGCCGTTTTCCTTGGCTTAACGGTTAAGAAATATATTTTTATTACGCGTTTTCTTTATTAGCTTTGTTCCAACCGCTGTTTGAAACTGGTTTGAAACTCCTGGAGCATGCTCAGAAGAATTTGCACGTCAGATTTGACGGACAAACGATTTGAGCGACGTCAGATTTGACGACTAAGTCCTTCTGCGCATGCTCCAGGAGTTTCAAACTGCGGTTGGAACAAAGCCATTATTCTCCCAGTCTATAAACAGAGCCTACTGTGTATTTAAGGAGGTATGATGGTTTTAAGTGAGTTGCTTTGCAAATTTTTCGTTGTTAACAACGGTTTTCGGTTTTTCCCTTCTATCTCGGAAACCGTCGCTCAAAATGAAAAAATGTCCTAAGTAAAAGTTTAGGTACTGAAATTTACTACATAAAATATCTTATTAGTTTTAACCGTCCGAGCAATGCTTTAGGAGATATGGAAGTATTTAAGTTGGTTGCTTTGCAAATTTTTCGTTGTTAACAACGGTTTTCGGTTTTTCCCTTCTATCTCGGAAACCGTCGCTCAAAATGAAAAAATGTCCTAAGTAAAAGTTTAGGTACTGAAATTTACTACATAAAATATCTTATTAGTTTTAACCGTCCGAGCAATGCTTTAGGAGATATGGAAGTATTTAAGTTGGTTGCTTTGCAAATTTTTCGTTGTTAACAACGGTTTTCGGTTTTTCCCTTCTATCTCGGAAACCGTCGTTCAAAGCGAAAAACGTCCTAAGTAAAAGTCGTAGCTACGGAAATTTCCTACAAAAAAGACCTCATTGATTTTTTTGTCAGAGCAATACTTAAGGAGATATGAGGGTTTTTAAGTGAGTTGCTTTGCAAATTTTTCGTTGTGAGCAACGGTTTTCGGTTTGTCCCTTGTATCTCGGAAACCGTCGCTCAAAACGAAAAAATGTCCTAAGTAAAAGTTGAAGGTACAAAGATTTCCTACAAAAATTTCTTTATTTATTATTTGCGTAAGAGCAATATTTAAGGAGTTATGAGGTTAAAACTAATAATCCTACAGAGCCTGTCTGAAAACTTAAAACCTTCATATCTCCTAAAATATTGCTCTGACGGAAAAAACTAATAAGATATTTTATGTAGTAAATTTCCGTAGCTACAACTTTTACTTAGGACATTTTTTCGTTTTGAGCGACGGTTTCCAAGATAGAAGGGAAAAACCGAAAACCGTTGCTCACAACGAAATATGTACAAAGCAACCAACTTAAAACCCTCATATCCCCTTAAATAAATTTTTTGTCTTTCTTTTTTAGATTTATTAAGCTGCGTAGAAGAACTATATGAACTTCAAAATGAAATGCAAATCGAAATTGATAGATATAAATCAGACTTGAGGGTAACATAACGATATTTTTAATTTTCGCATTAATAAATATTTCTTTGTTGTTCAGAATGCTAAACATTTTTTCGGCAAAAAAGGCGGCCTTAAGAAAAATATCGCATCGTCTAACTTTTCTATTCTTCCTAATATCTCAATGATGGGTAATGCTCTTGTGATCTGTTTTAAGTCTTATAATTTTTTTTTTAAATAGGAAATAATCAGGAAAGACCTAAAAGGAGAGCAGCAAAAGTAAGTTTTTGATGTTAAAAAAATTGTGATAAATTTCTTTTAGAATGCGGACAATGTTATAAAAGCGATCGTCACAGACAATGTTAAGGCGGACAAAATGAGACGACCGACGATAGCAAGTTCGACAGCGGAGAAAATCAAAATGGCCGCAGAAGCGCCGCAGATGGACGAATTTTTACACCCAGCTGCTGTCGGAAATATCGCTAAAGGAGTTAAAACAAAAATGTCGACCAGAAAAACTAAAGCATCATCGAATGTTACTAGGGTTCTGGATTCCAATGGAACTAGTAAGTAGTTTGCTTTTCTGGTTCTTTTTTAATTTTTTTTTTAGGCGACGTTGAGGCAGGAACTTCCAGACCTACACGTCCAACACGAGCCACAAGGAGAAACCAGACAAGAGTTCTGGATTCTTCCGCTAGTTCAAAAGGTGGTAAGTTTCAAACTTTTTACTAGAAAAATTTTTTTATACATCCTTTTTCCAAAATCTGTTTTGTTTAGACGAATCTACCGATAATGAGGAAGTGATTCCTAAAAAAAGACTAGAACGACTCGTGCGGCATCCCGTATAAAGCCAAAGACCACGGATGTAGGGACAGACGGTATATTAAATTAAAAAAAATTTTTTCTTTATTTTGCGATGCTATTTTAGGCGACAGCACTAGTGAAGAAGTCAGTTCTAAAAAAGTCAAAAGGACTCTTCAATCAAAAGATAAAACCAAAAGTAAGAATTTGATTTTTGTGTGTTTTGTGTTTTCCTAAGGGACTGTTATACCACTTAATTGGACAGTTTTTTTTCTTTTTAACTTCCTTAAAGAAGTTATTGTGATACCCTCCACGTCAGGTTTTTGGGGAAGGGTCTTCCAGACCCCGGAGGGTCAAATTGAATATTGATCTTTACCGATCTCAACTTTGTCTGTGGTGCCGGCCGTCCGTCCATCCATAGCATTTCTGGAACTTTTTTCGCCACAATTTTTAACCGATTTTCACCAAATTTTCTTTATTCGGTGAACAAGAAACTAATGAGGGCGATTTTTGAATTTCAAAAAAATGGCGGAGATACGTCTGTTTGAAATTGTTTAAAAATTTGCTGCGGCTGAACTGTTGGTTCGATTTTCACCAATTTTCACCAATTACTCCTCAAATTATTTAAGAATTTTGAAAAAAATTATCATTTTTTTTACATTAGTGAAAAAAATTATCATTTTTTTTACATTAGGTAATTATCATTTTAGTAGGGAGAAATTTCTTACTTCCACCCACTATGAGAGGGACCTCCCTTGGGCAAAATCTCATTATTTCTACCTTGATACTTAGAAAATTAAAAAAAAAAAAACGTTAGAATATTTTTGAAAAAAAAAAAAATGCAAATTAAATAAAACTTGAAAACATTTGTTGAAAAAAAAAATTCCCCGTCCGTTATACTATCCCCTCTTTTATACTTTCCCTCCTTTATACATTCTCCTCCGCTATACTTCCCTCCTTTATACTTCCTCCTCCGTTATACTTCCCCTCCTTTATAAATTCCCCCACCTTTATTTTTACTTCTCTTTAAAAGTTTTTCTTACCAGAAATTAATTGTTTTTAGATGAAAATACTGAAAATGAGGAAGTCAAGCCTAAAAAAGGTAAAAGAACTGCCCGAGGTAAAAATAAAAATAATTCAGGAGAACCAATGGAAATCGCAGATTCTCAATCAACTGGTAATTTGTATTATAAAAATTAATCTTTATAATTAATGGTTTTAATAGATGAAACTATAGAATGTGAAGAAGCAGTGAAGCCGAAAAAAGGTAAAAAACTGAACAAAAAAATCAGTCGGCAGAAGGCACTCTGGTGGAAATCTCAGATTCTCAATCAATCGGTAATCACAATATTTATCCATTTTTAATATTAATTTTTTTTTGAAGATGAGAGTGATAAAGAGAAGCCAAAAAGGAAAAAGAACTGCTAAAAATAATAAAAATCAGTCTGCAGCTCAAGTAGTCCCTAATGGTGAATCTACAGGTAATTTTCATTATAAAAACTTTTGTTAAAAAATTAATTTTTTTTCCTAGAAGAAACAAATGAAAGTGAAGTAGAAGTGAAGTCTAAAAAAGGAAAACAAACTTCTCAAGCTAAAAATCAATCAGTTGAAAACGCCGATCCTCCATCAATCAGTAATTTTTACAATATTGATTTATTTTTAATTTTTTTTTTAAATTTTATAGATGAAAATGAAAAAGAGAAACCCAAAAGAGGTAAAAGAACTGTTAAAATGATAAAAATCAGTCTGTAGCTCAAGAAATCCCCAATTCTCAATCAAACGGTACTTTTCACAGTTTAAATTTTTGAAATAATTTTTTTTCCCAGAGGATACAAATGAAAGTAAAGTAGAAGTAAAGCCTAAAAAAGGAAAGCAAACTTCTAAAGTTAAAGACAAAAATCAGTCTGTGGCAAACACCCCTGTGGAAATTGCTGAAACTCAATCAACGGGTAATTTTCTTTATACAATTTTATTTTAAATTAAATATTCATTTTTTAAGATGATACTTCTGAAAGTGAAAATAAGAGAGCAAAAAAAGGAAAAAGAACAGCTCAAAATCAGTCTGTGGCCAGGCTTGAAAATGCTGAACCTCAGTCAACTGGTAATTTTCATTATAAAAATTCATTTTTTGAAATTTTTTATTTTTATAGATGAAACTGATAAAGAGGAAAATAAAGGAAAAAGAAAAACTCGAGCACAGGAGAAAAATCTCCCTGCGGCGACTCCAGAGCAATCTGAAGAATCACCACCGATTGGTAATTTTTAAAAATATTTTTAAGTATTTAAAATTTAACAATTTTTATGGCAGGGACAAGTGATAGCGACAATGATCGTACTTTAAGAAGTAATAGAAGTCAAAAGCGATCTAGAAGTGACGATCGACTTCTTCAACATGAAAAGGCAGAAAAGGCCCAAAATATTCGTTCTCAGAGGTTTTTATTTTTTAATTCTGATTTGTTTATAATTATTTTGTTTTTAGTTCTTCAAGAGTCAATAAAAATGCAAAAGAAGTAAGTATTATGTTTTAAAAATTTGTTTATAATTATTATCTTTGTTAGGTTAAAACTCCAACATCAAGTCCACCGAGTAAAAAGTTGGGTTTGTCGTGTAGTGCTATGAGACCGAAAACTGCGACTCCTTCAAAAATCCCGCTGAGCAGATCGGCATCTGCTAGGAAAAAACAAGACACGGACAAAATGGAACAGAAGAAAAAGGAAAAAGTTATTGATAAAAAAAATGAAAGAGGCGGAGGCGATAAATAAACTAAGGGAAGAAGCCGCCAAAAAAATGTTAAAAGAAGAAGAAGCCCTTCGTAAAAAAGAAGCGTTGATGAATGACAAAAAGGAACATTTAAGAAAGTAATTTTGTTTTATTCTTATTTTATTTTTTAATGTTTTTAAATTTAGGAAAAACATAGAAACTCAAGTCGCTGCTAATAAGGAGGCCTTAGAAAGAGAAAAACGTGAAGAAATGGAAAGATTAGAAAGAGAAAAAGAGGAAAAAGAAAGGCTGAAAAGAGAAGACTTGAAAGGGAACGTGAAGCCCAATTACTGAAAAAGAAGGAATACCAAAAGAAGAAATTTTTAGAAGTTGAAGAACGGCGTTTGAAAGAAGAAGCCGCTCGAATTGCAAACTGAAGGAAATTGAAGAAGAACAAAAGCGTCAAGCGGAAATTGCCGCCAAGCAGAAAGAAGAGGCTGCACGTCTTCATCATGAACGAAAATTAAGAGAAGAAAAAATGTATTTAAAATATAATTTTTATTATTTACTAAAAATTGTTTTTAGGCTGAAGGCAGCTTCTAAAGTTCTTGCAGAAAAAAATGACAACATTGACGTCGAAGATTATGGCATGGACAGTGACGACTGTGATAACGAAGATGAGAGGAAACCAAAAAAGCCAATTCCAGAATGGGCTAAAGGTAAACTATTTTATTTCCTATCACATTATAAAAATAAATTTTAGGTCCTAACTTCATGAAAACTGTTATGGTCCAGAATGCATCTCATTTTTCTTTGGTATTGAAATATTTTGATCGGCCAGTAAAAATGCCAAACGTGAAGCAGATCTTTGGCAGAGATGCCATCATGAGGGCGAGAACGTCGAGTGCGTGTTGGTCAAAGCCATTTTAAGAAAAGGATGTACTTATTGCATTAAAAAACTATTAAAATAAATTATTCTTATAATACTTTTTTCAGTGTATTGTTAATCAATAATAAATAAATCAATTTTTGTTCTTATTTATTGTGTCTTTTTGTTAGGTGTTTCTCCAGGTTTTTTTGATAATATGAAAACTACGTTTTTCAGGGCGTTGGCATCTTTTCCCAGTTAAATTTTCGGGCCTTCTCAAAAAAATCTCCTTTTTTGAAGTTTTTGGCCTTTTTAATTTTTAAAAAACTGGTTAGTACATACCTTCAGGAAAAAGTGATTTAAGGAAAGGGTGATCGCTTCTGTACATAGTCTGGGATAAACTTCTCGGAACATAATCGATATTTTTTTCGATAAAACCGCTTACATTATACGTCACCGTCCCCGCGAAATGTTTAAGCCTAAAATAACATAAAACTTAATTATTTCTAAAATTTGCAAACCTAAAACAATTAGGAGGAAGACTGTTTTCGGAATGATGTCTCCGTGGTGTTGAGTGGCCGCAGAGATTGAGCACCCTTGCCAACAAAGCTTCTTCACAGTCGTCCGTCCCATTTTCACCTTCTTCGAATATTTTGGCACTTATTTCATCCAATAGGCACAATATACCATGGTTATTCTATAAAAAAAGTTATTTGACTCAGATAAATTTTCTTTTACCTTTTCTATAATATCACAGACAACAGTATTGCAGACAAAATCTACAGGACACCAGTCAATTCCTTCTCGAAGATATTCCTCTTGTTCTTGCTTCAAAGTGCTTTCCGTAATGACCGCATGAAGTTTTTCATTACAGAAATTAATAATAAACTGCTCAAACCCATTATGTTCCAAAATTTCAAAACCGTATACATCCAAAATACCCAAAACTTTCGCTTCCCATATTTCTTAACCTGAAAAAAAATTAAATTCTAAACAAATTTGATAAAAAAAATTACTTTTATGGCTTGATTTAATTGATTTACAAGCCATGTGAAAGTTCTAGAATATAAAGCTTTGCATAATGAGTCTAAATTGTGGGAGGCCTGTTTGGCGGAGATTTCTGTTATGAGCGTTTCTTGATTTGAAGCAAAAAACGTGGATCTGGTGACCAAAGAAGTCTGTAGGTCGTTTACGTCCGTCCCCAGAAGATCGCTGACTTCAAAAACTTCTGCAAATATCAAAAAATAGATGGAATTATTTTTAAAAAATTTAAAAACCATATTCGTTGTTTATTGTGCATCCTTCAGTTCCATCGATATTGTTTGTCGGTATGAAATTAATATTTCCCAATTTTAAAACGCTGGCGACTATTTTTAAGACGTTCATTATGTCATCTGCGACAATCCAAGAATCTCCAGAGCTCTCTAGAATAAAATTTTTTGAAAACAGAAAAAAATTGATAATTTTTATACTTTTGTTACAGAAAAGTCTTTTTGTCGTCAATACACTCGGAATGGACATGCCGAATACTTTGGAGAAAAGTGTAGTTGTCTATGTTTCTTTGAAGTTTTAGCGACTCTAAAATAAAACTTTTTAATCTACCAAGTGGATCTACCATCTAAATTTTTATTTTAGAAAAATCAATTTTGTTAAAAGCATAAAAGCAAGTTTACTCACTGAGCAAATGTATATCAGCACCGGTAATTAATTGATAAAAATATGAAAATTTCTATCTCCTGTTAATTGTGTTGTTATCTAGACTGGAAGAAAGAATATTCAAAAATTATTTCCAAGCTTAATTAAACTTACCTTCTCTAATAGATCTGCATCAACAAAAAAACAATAAAAAAAACTTATTATTAAATATCTGTAAGTGCCAAAATTTAAATATAAAATTACAATTTGTGATTGTTGCTCCAAGTGGGTCGCCTTTGTAGTCGAATCCAGCTCCAGATATAAACCCTTGAAAAAATATTAATACCTATCATAAATTTTATTAATTTAAAACTTACAAATCTAGACGAGTTGTCATTTCGGGCGGTTTTGGCGTTACCAAAGGCTGATAAAAAAAATGCGAAGAAAGTTTTAAACTGATCGAAGAAAGTTTGAAAAGTTTTGACAAGTTTCCACGTTTTTTGTAAAAAGATATTTTAAAAAGTTAACGAAGAGGGGGTGAAACTCGGGAGGAAAGACGAAAGCACATGCAGCTTTATGACGTGGTGTTTTTCTTTGAAGTTTTGCTCCAATTTTGCGAGAAAACTGATGGTTTTTAAATTTTTTTTTTATATGGTTGCAATTTAGGAGCTAAAGGAAGCTAAAAATCGTTATTTCATCCAGTTTTTAAATTTTCTCTCAATTGACAAAAAATTGAATACGATTATGAAAAAAACTTTTTAGCTTTTTGCTTTAAACTCATAAAATTAAACTTTTTATCGAATTATTTTGAACGTTTTTTAAAATGATTTTTGAAAAAAAAACCTTTTGTATTGAAGTAAATAAATGTATTCTAAAGCCGTAAAAAAGAAAAATTTGTAAAACCAACAGTTTTTTCGCAAAATTAGCAAAACTTCAAAAAAAACACCGTATTTTGGTGTAACGGACCCTTAAGGGGGAAACTTGTCATTTAAAAAAAAGTCTTACGAACCTTCTAGAATTGGAGAGATGTGAGCGATACGCTCACGGATTTGATCTCGAGTCATCTGATATCGAGGGGCGGAGAGGAATTGAAGTACGAGTTTCGCGGATTCCGTTTTACCGGAGCCGCTCTCACCGGACGACGACGCACTGATCTTCGTTCCTGTCCCGAAGCCAACGAAACGCAGAACCAGCGACGGCAAAACTGACAAAAAACCCTTTAGCGTCTAATAATTGATGAAAAAAGTGTAGTTACATATGCGGAGGAAGTTGGAAAGGTCCCTTGGTACGATATTCATGCACCAGCTCCGGCGTGTAGATCGAAAGTTTTTTATAAGGGTTGACAGAAACAAGCACGTTACCGATATACGTCTGAAAAACACAATGGAAAAAATATTTATTGCTACTTTACTAGTCCTGCCATTGACAGCAGGTCTATCCTAATCACAGCCACCTGTTACTCTCCAATAGCTATCGCGCAAGCTCTTAATTAAACCAAAATCTATTTATCTCCAAGAGGCTCCTTTTTTACTCCGATGAAAAAGAAAATGAAACATTTTCTTAGTTCAAATTAAAATTGTACTCAAGTAGTCCCTTGAGCTTTATTGCTCAACTTTTCCTTACTCCCACGTTTTTCTTTGATTTGCATCTTTTACTCCGAGTTAACCGCAAAAAAACGGAAAAATCGAGAACTTTCATTTCCTTCTCGTATCCGAACCACTTTTCTCTCTTTCGCTCACCAAGATTAAAGAGCCTCATTTTTTTTTCATTCGATTTTGATTTTTTAAAAATGAAAATATTTTTAGTTTAAATTTTTTTTTGTAGGTAATCTTAAAGTGGTTAAAACCTCGGATTCTATTACGTTATGATTAATTACACGTCATAATTCATTAGAAATACGATAGGAGAGGTTATAATGGGGTATATTACGCAATAAGGGTGGATAAGAAGCCGTTAATATTGCCCTTACGCGCGATTGTTAAAAAAAAATTATAACGCTTTTTATTTTCAACTGATGGAGGTTAATTTTTGAATAAAATTGTTCAATAATATTTTTATCATAATCTGAGGGCGGAAGTTTTTGTTTTCTGAAGTAGACCCCTTTACGGTCTCGTAGGATTTATAAGTTTTAGATATCTATGTCCCAATACGGTAATAATTCTTCCAATAAGCTTTTCTCCTTTTTTCTACGGAAAAACCCTTTTCCTGATAAGAAAAAAAATCGGAAAAATTCATATTTTTATTTTTTTTAAATATTTACGAAAAAAATCAAGATCGGTTGAGTAAAAAAAGAGGCTGTTCTTTCGTCGTTTAGCTCTGGTAGATCCTTATTCATGGCTATTACTTATTCATACAGCCTTCCCGAGTACAAAATACTCTTTATGAGTTGGTCCCTAAGTTGAAAAGTGTATTTTTCTCCCCTACCGCAATTTCCCGACGTAAACGTTTCTGATCTGTTTTGCAAAAGTTGAAAACTTTTTCAAGAGGTTTATGGTCGGTAAGCTTTTGAGAGGATGGAGTGCGCTTTTCCAATTAGATTTTAGTTTTCTTCTTTCTTCCTCCCTCTTCCCCTTATAGTTCGTGAGTGGTTTGTTCAGGCTTATGTACATGGGTCGATACAATATCCACATATTTTGGCTCTGTACCAGGTTTATCCCGCTCGACCTACATCAGGCGTCACTGGGAAGCTCCGAAGAACCGAGGTCTTCGGACAACCCGGCGTAGCAACTAAAAGGGGGAAAATGTTAAGTATTTAAACGTCTGAGTAAGTTAAAAAAAAAAGAAGTTAAGGACATCACTAAAAGTGTGGGAAAAAAATAGTGCCCGGTCAATAAACTTGAGAAGTAGAGGGGGAGAAGGTCCAGAAGAAATTTTTTTACGAAGCTACAGTTTGGATCTTTTCAACAGTAACTTTGAACCGAAAGATGGGGAAGTTCTGAGATCATGGCAACGTCTCCTTTCTTAGGCCTTGAAAAATTGCTCTCGCACCTTCTATTGTTAGCCCTTTCCTTCTTCTCTTTTGAAAACCGTTGAAAATCAGGCAAAAAGGAGATTTGAACCCGCGGCCGCTGGGTTTCCAGCAAAAAAACTGGCGACGGACGGACGGCACCACAGACATGATGATCGCTAAAGATCACTAATCAGTTTTCCTCTATGGGATAAACATGCTCTTTCCCAAAAACTGGACATGGTGGGCACATCTTGTAGAGAAAATTAAAAATCCATTTTATTAAAAGGTCTTTTTTGAACTTTCCATCCATTTTTTAACCTCCAAAGAACAATCCTTGATGTAGGAAGAAGTATTCCGACATTTTAAGTCCTGCAAGACCTATCTGTAATGCGGGTTTAACTTAATTGACTTTAAAAAAATTGCATTTTAACTTTATCTAAAGAAATGTATTGTGATACTGTCGACAGATGTTTAATGGGTCTTCAAGACCCCCATGGGTCAAAATGACCTGTGATCATTATGACAAGAAAAACGCAAAAATACCCCGGAAAAGGTAGTTTTAACTTCCTTAAAGAAGTTATTGTGATACCCTCCACGTTGGGTTTTTGGGGAAGGGTCTTCCAGACCCGGAGGGTCAAATCGAATATTGATCTTTGCCGATCTCAACTTTGTCTGTGGTGCCGGCCGGCCGTCGCATTTTTTTCCGGAACACTTTACGGCCACAGTTTTCATCCGATCACCAGATTTCCACCAAATTGACTTTAGTCGGTGAAAGAGAAACGAGGGCGATCTTTGAATTTTAAAAAATGGCGGAGATATGTTTGTTTGAAATTTTAAAAATTCGCTGCGGCCGAACCGTTGGCCCGATTTTCACCAAATTTTCACCAATATTCCTTATATTTTTTTACGAATTTTCAGTGTCAAAAAAAAAAAACATTCTTTTTACGATAATTATCATTTTAAAAGGGAAAATTTCATACTTCCACCAGTTACTAGAGGGACCTCCCTTATGCAAAAATCCCATTATTTCTACCTTGATACCTACTTCAAAAAATTTCGAAAAAAAATTAAAAAAATTTTTTGCTTCTTCTAAAAATAAAAACTTAAAAAATTTGTCAACAAAAAACTTAAAAAAATTTTTTAAACAAAAACATCCCCTCCTTATACGTCCCCTTCTTTATACTTCCCCTCTTTAATGCTTCCCCTGCTTTATACTTCCCCTATTAATACTTCCCCTCCTATATTGTTGCTTCTCTTTAAGTAAGTTTTCGTTCGAAGCTCTTCGAACAAACTGAATTCATTACAAAACTGGACTACCAAGTCCGGTTTATTAAATTATTTATTTTCTAGTTTCAAAATTATTTCTAGAAAAGAAGTTAAAATTAATAATTGAAATCTGGAGGATATTACAGTAGGAAGCTTCTGGGGCATAAACGTATGTAACATTAAGCGGATTAAGAACCCCCTTTATCGATCCCGTAGCCATAAACCAATTGGAGCCTTTTCACTTTCGCAGTTTGAAAATAGCAAACGAAAACATCGTTTCGGCCTAACTTAAAAAAAAACCACCTAAAAAAGTTCATGTCTTTTTATCGGAAACTTAAACTTGAATCCGCCACTTACAAACTACTCGGTTAATGACGTCACAGATACAGTTGCCAAGTTGTTAAACTCTGAAACCAAGTTTGTCCACGGGTCGAAAATTGGATGAGGAAACATGGGACGTTTCTCTGAAAAGTTCAAAAATGGTCCCACGAGGAATTTTCGTTCAGATTTTTTTTCTTCGTTCAAATAAACTTCTAGAAATCATAAAAAATCAACAGATTTCTCAAAATTTTTTTTTGGTAGTTTGCGATACCGAACACGTCCGAGTGATAAAAGCCGAAAAGGGGCGGGCAGAGGACGAAATTACCCGCGCTGAATCTCGATGAAGTCAGAGACTGTCGAAAATCCTTATTTCATAAATAAGTTTCGTTTATTCATTTATCGACATACTATAAAAATAAAGAGCTTTTTTAAAGGATTTTCCATCGCTTAAATCTGTTAAGGTGAAGACAGGCTAAGCCAATTTTAAGCCGTCACGTCTTACCTGAAGCCTTGTTCGTAACGCTATATAGTTTATATCACACCACTTAAAGGGGGAAAAAAAAGACCCATTTCTTCCGTAGGTGACTTTTTGCTTTGCAACTCTTTATCTCCTAGGCCTTATTTGTAAGCACTTCGTGGCTTTGATAATATAACATTCTTTTAGGTTTAAAAGTCATTTTAAAAGTGAATTGTGAAAAGAACTTTTAGTTAATTTTGGTTTTTGTTATTGAATTTCGTCTTATTTAGAGGCGGATAGAGGGAATTGAGGCGTAGAAATTTCATTATCCTTTAGGCCCCTCGTTTGTAAGGTTGAAGTGGCGCTTTTACCCGTACGATCCTAACTAGATTCGATAGTTTAAAATGTTGATTTTCGAGTTCGGTACAGTGTTTCGGGAGGGAATAACGAGGTCCACGTCGCCGGATTATTAAAGAGAGAACTAATCCGAAGGGTGGAAGGTACCGGAGGGATTTCACTATAATTCAGAATCCTCTCTGGTCCTTTCCATCCCCGCCCGCGTCTCCTTTTACCCATTCTCCACCTCATAATGCCTCCTGATTAAGGCCCCTCTCTCGTTATGTTCCCGAGTTTCAACGCTCCCAACCTCCCCTTGAAGTCGACCTTCCCCTTCCGCCTCACGCCTCCTTCAATACCACTCAAAGAGTCGACCCCGGGACTAAATTGACAATTGACCCACACGCCCGACGCTCATTTAATACCGAATAACGGACAGTCCTCCGTGTTTCTCTCTTTAATAAACTCGTTATCTCACCCTTAAATTTGTCAAAATTTCTTAACTACCTTTAACTACTTTTTCAAACCTCGTATTTTCAAGCACTACATCTAATATTGAAAACCCTATTTAGGAGGCATTATTCAAACTTTAACGAAGGACTTAAGAAGTAGAAATGCAGGGTGTCCCAACTAAAGTGGACCTGCAACTTTACGGCAAAGATAATATAAGTCCCTCTTATTTTTGGACAATAATTTACTCCATTTGGTAGATTTTGCTTTTGGTATACAGGGTGGCGCAAAGAGGTGCTAAGTTCGTTATTTTAAAAGGGAACCCCTATTTTTTATGCTTTTAATCGATTCTACACTCAATTTCAAGAACTTTTACTTAGGTAATTTTTTCGATTGGAGCGCTTATTTGTGTATGAATTTTGTCCCAACTACAGGGTGCGGCAGGGAAACTTCCTTTTTTGAATTGGGCGCCACGGAGCAAGGGGAGGTCGGAGAGAGGTGGAAATGGGCACATTCGAAAGAGGGGTTCTTAAAGTTTTTTTACGCCTTGCCTGTTTCCGTAATGCGTTGGACACGGGAGCAGCGAGCGTTCGCCGTAGAGGCCTATTTTTCAAACGGTCAGTCGATGGTCGCCACCCAACGTACGGAACCACTTCAATTTTGCTCCCGGAGGTCCAAATCCGTTCGGGAATTCGATTCTGACGATGCTAGGCACATTCAGAAGGTCTGGCGACGTGATTGGCAGAGGATTGAAGTGGTTCTATACGTTGGGTGGCGACCACCGGCTGACCGTTTGAAGAATAGGCCTCTGCGGCGAACGCTCGCTGCTCCCGTGTCCAACGCATGACGGAAACAGGCAAGGGTCGTAAAAAAACTTTAAGAGCTCCTCTTTCGAATGTGCCCATTCCCACCTCTCTCCGACCTCCCGTACTCCGTGGCGCCCAATTAAAAAAGTAAGTTTCCCTGTCGCACCCTTGATTGACCACCCCTTTATAACTTTCGTCCTACAAAAAAAAGTTATATGTAAACCCCCTTATTTTTGGACGGGAATCGAATCCATTTGGTAAATTTTGGCTTTGGTATACAGGGTGCCGCAGAGAGGTGGAAACTCACACCTGTTACAGTTCATTCATACCAAAAAAAAATCGAAAAAATGACCTAAGTAAAAGTTACTTAAAATTGAGCGTAGAATTGATTAAAAGCATTAAAAATAGGGTTCTCATTAAAAATAACGAAGTTAGCACCTCTCTGCCACCCTGTATACCAAATTCAAAGCTACCAAATGGAGTCGATTCCTTGTCCAAAATAAGGGGGTTTACATTTAACTTTTTTTTTGCAGGATTAAATGCCTTGGCGTAAAGTTGCTGGTCCACTCTAGTTGGGACACCCTGTATAATTTAAAGTTACAGCTGACAGGTAGACCTATCAGGACTGAACATTGTATGATATTACAACTAGAAGTCACTTTTTATTTAACTAAAATTTTATTATTGTATTTTTTAAATGTACAAAACTTTCAGATTAGAAAACAATCCAATTAGGCTTACAAGGGCTTAAATTTTAAACTACTTATTTTAAAATTTAATCCCGTTTTTAATTAAATTAGTTCGGAAGGGAACGGGAACGATGGGCGATGAAATGCTGGGGCCGATTTGAGCGATAATATAAACGATTAACCCGTTTAACGGCCTTAAAAAAAACACGAAGGTTTTTTATTCCGGAAAAAAAATCCTCAAGGGAAAATATTTGAAACAAAAAATGTTTAGTTTATACTTTTGAAAGGGTTTGTGAGTACAAAACATATGTTCTAATTATTATCAGATTCAAATACATCACACAGCTAACTTTCTTTTCTAAATTAGTGGATCCCACAATTGGTGACCCACGACGAACACGAACACAGCGATGAAACAATAAGGTACATTTACACTCTCTCAACATACAAACACAGAACGAGAATGCTTCCGGTACGTCATGATCTTCCATCGACGGCGCCAGCACTTCTCTCTCAACTCGTCAGCAGTTCCGTACCTCTTCGACCCGCGGAATTGGTGAAACATCAACCTTGGAATGAACTTCTCGACATCTGCGACACTCACGTCGCAGCTCGACAGTTCGCTTTCCAGCATCGCTACACTCATCTTCAACACATCTTTGCTCGACACACAGCACCTCAGACCTTCACCCTTCTTTTCTCCGTGGGGGGGGGGGGGGGGGGGGGAATGTGGATATGTTCTAAATTATCAGAGTCAAACATCACACACATCAACACTTTCTTTCTTTCTAAATTAGTGATGATGAACCATCCACAGGTTCAAAAATGATAAAAAAAAAATTGTCAGCTTTTCGGGCAAGAGTGGGCGTTTTTTTGGGCCAAATTTAGGCGTTTTTTTTCGGCTGAGTACTTCTCTTTTTACAGGATTTCCGGGCGTTTTCTGGCTGGCCCTGGAAAATGAGTTTGCTGGATTTTTGTACCAAAAAAACTGTTAATAATGTCAGCTAAGATTTTTTTCTCTGAGGAATTTCCGTAGGGGAATCCGGAGACAAAGACTTATGGGTCCTTTTATACCAGTGAATTATCAATTTTTAGGAGATTATTTTTTTCACTTTCATTTGTCACTAGAAATACGTTTGGAATTGGAGAATCGCTTTCTGCTTTCTTTTTTCCCCAAAGGGCAATCTCTTGAAATGGCAGGGAAAAAGTGTCATTTGCGAGAACGATCGAGACAAGTTTCTATAAAAACTTTCATATAAGAAAAAGAAAGACAATGAATCGGGTCGGCCGACTTAATCAAAGAGAATGAAGTGTCTTCTAGGACATGGACATCTTATATTGCCTTCGCAGATGTCGTACTCATTTTCCAGGAATCGCCCCAAGAATAAATCCGTCTCGGTGCGGTTTGAGAGAATAGGGAAGGACTACGTGGGGTGGAATAGTGTTGAGAAGGAGGCGGCTCCCGGGCCAAATGTAATTCCTCAACCGACTTGGAAAGCGAACAAGTTGAGATAACGACCGTACCATTGATAAACGTAATAAATTTGTCTTCGACTTTTAACACGGCCTCGCTTTCCAACTTTTACCTCAGAATAAAATTTTTTTTCTTTCTTTTCACTCCACTGAATTATTATTAAAATACTTACGTAATGTGGTCTCTTTTAAAACGTTGGTGAAGGTTGGATATGAACGATTCCTCGGAGAGGGGGTCCAGCAGAACTGAGTCCCATGCCCCGACCTCCTGCTCACCGCCCATAAACCCCCTTCCTGAAAACATAACGCAAACCTTATCATTTCCGTCATTCCGTAATACGTAAATCGTTCCAGAGTTAAACCTTTCACAATTTAAAAATAAATAACAACAGATTAATTTGGTTAAATCAGCGTTAAACTTGGGTTTATTAGCATCCTGGATTAGGCTCATATAAAGTTTGTTAACGCTGACCCTTTGAGAAGACTTCAGATTTGGGCTTTTCACCGGAAAAGGAAATCTAAAATTTTAGTCTCGATTTTTGGGTCATTTTATTGTTTTTGATTATTTTTGTGAGTTTTTGCCCTTTCAGAAAACCATCGCTGTAGCATCAATAATTTTTCTTTTTCAGAAAGTTACAACGCGGCTAGAAACGAAGATAGAATGACGGATGACAAAACTTTTTCAAATAGAAGTTATTTTAAAACTCTCAATTTCCAGTGTTTGAGAAAGAAAAATCGATTTCAACTTAAACTTTTCTTTAAAAAGTTTTAGCTCCAATTTTGCGAGAAAACTGTTTTTAAATTTTTTTTCTTTTCGACTTTTAACACGGCCTCGCTTTCCAACTTTTTACCTCAGAATAAAATTTTTTTTTCTTTCTTTTTCACTCGACTGAATTATTATATAAAATACTTACGTAAATGTGGTCTCTTTTAAAACGTTGGTGAAGGTTGGATATGAACGATTCCTCGGAGAGGGGGTCCAGCAGAACTGAGTCCATGCCCCGACCTCCTGCTCACCGCCCATAACCCCCTTCCTGAAAACATAACGCAAACCTTATCATTTCCGTCATTCCGTAATACGTAAATCGTTCCAGAGTTAAACCCTTCACAATTTAAAAATAAATAACAACAGATTAATTTGGTTAAATCAGCGTTAAACTTGGGTTTAATTAGCATCCTGGATTAGGCTCATATAAAGTTTGTTTAACGCTGACCCTTTGAGACAACTTCAGATTTGGGCTTTTCACCGGGAAAAGGAAATCTAAAATTTTAGTCTTGGGGAACAAATCAGGATTTTTCTCGATTTTTGGCTCATTTTATTGTTTTTGATTATTTTTTGTGAGTTTTTGCCCTTTTCAGAAAACCATCGCTGTAGCATCAATAATTTTTCTTTTTCAGAAAGTTACAACGCGGCTAGAAACGAAGCTAGAATGACGGATGACAAAACTTTTTCAAATAGAAGTTATTTTAAAACTCTCAATTTCCAGTGTTTGAGAAAGAAAAATCGATTTCAACTTAAACTTTTCTTTAAAAGTTTTGGCTCCAATTTTGCGAGAAAACTGTTTTTTAAATTTTTTTCTTTTTAACTACACTGCAATCTTGAAGAGAGAATCGGATAAATTCGGTACTAAACGTAAAAATCGTAATTATATCAAGTTTTAGAGTTTGCTCCCAATTTAAAAAAAAATTGAATGTGGTGTGTAAAAAATTTCTTAGCTTTTAGCATCATTAAACATTCATAAATTTAAGTACAAACTCGTTTTATCAATTTTTTAAATTTTAATCATAAAAATTATTGTTACAAAATTGAAATTTTTCTTAAGTTTCTAAATTTTTATGATTTTGAAAAAAGTCTGTACTGTATACAAAAAAAAGAAAAAAAACGTTTCTAAATTTTTATGATTTGAAAAAAAGTCTTTTGTACTTAAGTAAATAAATGTATTCTGAAGCCAAATCAAAAGAAAAAAGTTTAAAAAACCAGCAGTTTTCTCGAAAAATTGGAGCAAAACTTAATTAGGTGGAACAATGGATCCTATAACATACAAAATAATTATTAAAGGGCGTAAAAAAAACCCGTGGATGTGACATGGCTAGGCTACACCTTCATAACAGATAGGTCTTGCGGTTACATATTTTTAATTACCTACTTTATTAACAATACACTTTGTTTTAATTAATAATGAAGGTAGGATTCCAAGCGGGAAACAAAAGGGGTCTCCCGTGTGTAAACCTCAGAGAATTCTCACCGAGGGAATATATCCGGGACAAATAATCTAATCTGATACGGAAGCCCGTTCCGGTTTCTGGATCCCACCTAATGAGACAGTTGAAAATAACATCCACGTTACAGTTTTTTCAGGTTTTTTTCGTATTCACCAAAAAACATCGAGTGAGCACCTATTAAAATCTCGCATTTCTGTCAAAGAAGTCAATTTCCGTTGGGCGGAGGGGGGGCTAAATGGATTTTTTATTTATTCCGTGTAAAATTTTTTTTCGTTTTAGTTTGAATGTTTATAAAAAGCGGTTGTTTTTCTCCCCTGAACTAACATAAACCTTCAATCTATGAATTGAAAGGAAGTTTGTTTTGTATCCTAATCAAACAAGAGATTTCCAATAATTGGAACAAAAATATCAATCAAAACTGAATGGCTTTTTACCCTTCTGAATTTTTGTACACAAAATCAGAGTAAAAATTTTGGATACATAAAAGTTTCGCTTTGATGTTTTTTTAACAATCTCCGATTAGTTTTTAGAGAAAAAGGTTTAAAAAAAAAGTTTGGCGTCAACACGTTGGAACTTCAATATGGGTGATAGATTAAGGTTGGTTTCTATGTAGCACAAAGATAACTGAGCTCGTTTGAATAACACGTTTTTAGTGAATATTGTGTTTGTACGGGGTGGGAGTTGATTGATGTAGCCGATCCCCACTTTCATCCCCTGGGTTTAACGCTCGTCTGCCTCACTAACCTACCAACCTCGAGAGTCTTTCTTTTAAACAAATCGACCTTTAGCCTCTTCGACCTCCACATAATTCACCTGTCATCCTTCTCCATCCTCACGACGACGGTTTCCCATTTGTTTTTATTTACCCCGGATCTTGTAAGGGAGAAAGGGGAGGCTCGAGGGAAGGGATCCCTCAGGGCTTTCTTTGACAACTTTTCTACTCGGCTACTTTTCAACGTGTTTACGAAGAAAAGCAAATATTGAAGTCGGGTGTTTTTTTCAATATAAAGTCATTTATTGAATTTTAAATGGTGTCACAGCGTGAAAAGAAAAGCAATAAAGATGAGATTACTTCAATAATTACTACAAAAATGTGTCCACTCTGTTGGAAAAATGGGAAAGTCGTAGTCAGTCGTTACTCTAACGACAGTGGCGTTATTGGGTGCGGCAAGATGACAGAGTCTTCAGTGGCTCACGCGAATCGGTAACGTCATGACGAGAAATAGTCGCGACCGTCGGAAAGAATCGCGTCGTCGACGTCTCGTAATGAAGGAAACGTCGTCGACGTATTGGCAAAGCAAGAACGAAGATTGAACGAACAAGGAGGACTAGCAAGAAGGGATTCTCGAGTAATTATCTCAAGTGGCAGAATAAAGATAAATTTAGCCTCCAGGATGTTGTAAAAATCAGAAAAATATAACATAAGACAGCAATTTCGTTTGCCCATAAACTGAGCTGAAGGCGCTCTTTTTTGTATTTTAGCCCAAATTTCAATGGTATCATGGCCATTTGTTCTCTCTAAAATTGGTTTTCCACTTTCAAAAAGGTCTAGTTATGTGAATTCAGGAACATTTAGGTATAACATAAGACAGCATTAGGTATAACACTTACACAAATAGGTATAACATAAGACAGCAATTTCGTTTGCCCATAAACTGAGTTGAAGGCTCTCTTTTTAGTGATTTTTATCCCAAATTTCAAAGGCATCATGGCCACTTGTTCCCTCTAAAATCGGTTTTCCACTTCCAAAAAGGTCTAGTTATGTGAATTCAGGAACATTTAAACCGCTTAATACATTATCACTCGCCCTAGCATTGCCTTTATTAAACATTTGAAACAAATTTATAGTTTTAAATCCACAAAGAAAACATTTATTTGAGTTTATACTTTAATTAAAACTCACTAATTGCTTGGGGTATCTTTTCTCTACACGTTTTATTCTAATATCGTTGGGTAATGATTACGACTTTAATCCCTTTTCCGCCCTACCTTTGGAAGTGAAAGATTTTTTACTTTACAGAAGAGGATGTAATCACCATACTTGAGGTTTCGGGAAGTTCAGACCCCAAAAAGAAAGAAAAATTGAAGTCCAACCCCAGCAAGGGCACACGAGACGGGGATGAACTGCTCAAATTTCTCCCTACAGCACAGACAACAATCATTCTTCCTTTACTTTCCTCTTGAAAAAGTGGACACGGTATTACAGTAACTTCTTTTGAGAAACTAAAAATGGCTAAAGCGTTCATTTTTTGCTTTTATAAACACCGATAGCTTTGTTTTAAAAAAATGCGAAAAAGAAAGGGGAACGTATTTTGATTGTGTGAGGAATAGAATTGCTATGAATCTTAGGTGGAAGATTGATGGTGCCACTGATTTAACAATCGGAGGGTCAGAAACAGGGGACCAACCTGTTGATGGAGACCTGTGCGATCAACAAAGCGTTAAACGTCAAACCGCAAACTATTTCATCCCAGGGTTTATATCGACATTGATACTAATGATATAGAATGATTAATGATCAAAGGAAAAGACGTAGGCAGCCATATCTAATAAATTTCATTTATCAGACAACAAAGTGGCTAAGTTAATTGTGGAAATTCACCTTTATAAAAACGAATCGTCCCCCTTTCTATGAGCGGGTGAAACCTTAGATCGTTTGTCATCCTAGACACCTCCCCACCCGCGGCCCCTAAGTGCTCACGTGGTCGAAAAGAATCCTTGAAAAATGACTCGAGATAACGGTCATTAACGAGGCTTTGATAAGATTTATGTTTAGAGGCGGCGAATTAATTTCTGGACAAAACCCCTCACGTCCTTCTGAATCGATTTTGCGTTCCAATTCAAAAGCTGCCGGTGACGGGACCTCTTACGGGATTAATACTCCCGAACCCATTATTCCATTCATTTATTTTCATTTCCCCATATCTCTCGTTTTATGCGGGGAAAAAATTCCGCGCAATCATTTTTTTTCACTTTCAAACTTTGACCGCTAAACTTTCAAGTTGGATTTTCATAATTCGAAATAAACCACCCAAGTTTACGGTCTAATTCTCGCCTTTTCGTGAGCGAAAAACGAGTTTTCGCACGGATTTCTGAGGTTAAGCACGCGAAACGCTCTGAGACGTACGTTTAATTTAGGCCAAGTATGAAATTGACTCAAAGACTCCCTAAGTTTTAAACCATTGAAAACTCGCCCTCCATTTTACTTGCTACCTACTATATTCAAGTGTGGACAGTTAGAATTGGCGATGAAGCAAAATCATCTTTTTTCGGCTTTCAGAAGTTGAAAAGTCACATGTGGCACGTTTAGGTTTTTTTGCGGGAGAGCTGGTCTCATTATAAAAGTAATAAAATTTATAAACTTTTCTAACTCTTCTGAATGACCCATAGTCGGTCTTCACGACATGATCGACCGGTCCATTAGTAAGATGTGTCTCCTTAAAAAATGGAAGGATTGTCAGAAGGATTTCCTCATTTTTTCTTTCACTTTTTTTTTTACTTGCTTTAGCTGCTTTACTTCTGTCAAAGGGGGGGGGGGGGGGGGGGGGGGGGGGGGGGTTTGGACCCAGGCGGGCTCTCGCCATATTGCCATGGCGCCCTTGGCTTTTTTCCGGATAAAACTAAGCTGCCAAAAAATCATCAAAAGAGTCTTTTTTTTTTTTTTTTTTTTTTTATTATTATTATTTTTTTTTTTAGTGCTTTGCCTAAGCATTAGCCAAAGACTCAAAAGAGTCTAATTTACGTGAAATTGTGAGTAGATTCTGATTCTGCCATCAAAAATATTGGTTCCTATGTAATTTAAGGAAGTTTTGACTGTTTTAAAGAAATTTTCAGCGTTTTAGACGTTTTGCGGGACATTAAGTTTCCACCCCGTTAATTGAGGATTTCTACATAGAGAAAGTGTTGTTGCAATGAAAAATGAGAAAAAAATTTTCCAAATCCAAATAGTTTTATTTCTAAATAAGAGGCTTTTTAAGGTAAAAAAAATGATTGTCGTTTGCCCAGGGATATTGTTCAGGGTTGCCATAGCGACTCTTATCAGAGACTCGAGCAGACATCAGTCAACGTGATTAGAGGTAATGTTCGCACCAATCATCAAGGGGAAAACACATTTTTCACACACTTAGAAAAAAAAACTTAAGCCCGAAGAAAAAATTCTCGATTACTCAAACCATAAAAATTTGCGCACAAAAGAAAAAATATATATTCATGTAAAAAAGAGAGAAAATTCAAATAATGCCACTTTTTCAAAGTGAGTGACACGTAGGGTTCTTTCTGACGTTTTCATTCTTTTTAAGCAGTGGAAAAAGGAAAAGGATTTTTTTTAAATCGTTATAACGTAGGAAATTAAATTTAAGTCGTTTTAATAATTAAAGTGCGGACTAGGGGAAGAAGCCTATGGGCGATTATGTAGTTTTATGGCTCCTCCAGCTGAGAGGGAAGTGTTTAAGACGATTTATTTTAACATCATACCGGTAATTGCCGACCCAGACTTAAGTAATCTGAATAAGGAGAAATTAACCCTGGTTATAGGTCTCCGATGGCAAATTCCATATTTTCCTTCAAACACCGGTAATATTAATTTAAATTTTTTCAGTTCATTTTAAAGTCACCACCTTGGGATATTAGGTAAGAGGCGAAAGATGAGGCGATGCAAATTCTCAAGGGCCATGGGAAGGAGCTTGTCAGGAAGTTACCCTCTCCCCTTGAAATTGCATAATGTAACAACTACCTTGAATGATTTATTAATAATTTCATTTTTCAAACATAATCTTTCCTTACGTAAAAAAAAGGGTCCCGCATAATTAAATTTTTCAAAATTCAACGAACTTTTTATTTTTCTTTAAATTTTTTTCTTCTCCTCCTACTTGAATTGATTAATAGAGGTCGCCAATTATTTTTTTTCCCCCGAGTGTCCTCCCTTTAGTGAAAAGGTCTCTTCAAAATTGGAGGCTCCAAACTGAAAATGTACGAGGTAATTGCGTGATCGTTTGCTACTTTTCGGAATCGTTTTTTAATTTTTACGCATCCTTTAATTCATATTTGTGTTTCAAAATGTTAAAAAATAATAATTTTAATAAATTTCAAACATTCGTTTTTACAGCTTCTAAATGGACTGCTGTAAAAGCGTTTAAGATTGAAGAAGGATTGTGATACCCTCGATAGATGATTATTGGAAAAGCGCCTTCAGACCTAAATATCGGAAAAAACGATCCTGGAATTTGCCTTGATGTAGGAAGAATAGTATTCCGACATTTTAGGACCTGCAAGACTTACCAGTCATGCGGGTTTAGCATAACTGACCTTTAAAAAAATTGCATTTTAACTTAATCTAAGAAATTTGTTGTGATACCCTCGACAGATGTTTAAATGGGTCTTCAAGACCCCCATGGGTCAAAATGACCTGTGACGACAAGAAAAACGCAAAAATACCCCGGAAAAGGATGTTTTAACTTAATTAAAGAAGTTATTCCAAAAACCCCAAACCCCTTGGATTCCACGTCGGGTTTTTGGGGAAGGGTTTACCAGACCCCGGAGGGTCAAATCGAATATGTATTGAACTTTACCGATCTCAACTTTGTCTGTGGTTCCAGCTGGACGGACGGCCGGCCGGGCGTAGCATTTTTTTCCGGAACACTTTACGGCCACAGTTTTCAACCGATTTTCACCAAATTTTCACACAATTTCTTTAGCCGGTGAAGAAGAAAGTAACGAGGGCGATTTTTGAATTTCGAAAAATGGCGGAGATATGTCTGTTTGAAATTTTAAAATTCGCTGCGGCCGAAGCGTTGGTCCGCTTTTCACCAAATTTTCACCAATTACTCCTTATATTTTTTAAGAATTTTTGGTGTAAAAAATTGCCACTTGTTAATTATTATTTTTTTAGTAGGGAGAAATTTCATCCTTCTAGCCATTACGAGAGACACATCCCTAGGCCAAAGAGCCAATTATTTCTACCTTGACACTTAAAAATTTTTTCGAAAAAAAAAAAAAAAACAACTCGGGGAGTTGTTTTTAAGGGAGGGGCTCCCTTATACTTCCCCTCCTTTATACTTCCCCTCCCTTATACTTCCTCCTCCTTTATATTTCCCTCCCTTCGTTATACTTTCGTTCCCTTATACTTCCCCCTCTGTTATACTTCCCATCCCATACTTCCCCCTCTGTTATACTTCCCATCCCATATAAGTACTTCCCCCAGTTATACTTCCCCTCCCATATACTTCCCCTCAGTTATACTTCCCCTCCCATATACTTCCCCCACAGTTATACTTCCCTCCCATATACTTCCCCCTCAGTTATACTTCCCCTCCCATATACTTCCCCCTACGTATAGTCCCCTCCGTTTTACGTCCCCTCCGTTATACTTCCCCCTCCGTTTTACTTCCCCCTCCGTTTACGTCCCCTCCGTATACTTCCCCTCCTATATTGTTACTTCTCTTTAAGGAAGTTTTCGTTGGAAGCCCTTTTCAACACAACACAATTGAAATACCAGGTTTCCCGTGGCCTTATGGCAAAAATGTTGAATACAATATTCTTCGAAGTGATCATAAAGGTAGGGAGAAAAAATCGCATAGGAAATATGTCCGCGGCATATGAAGATAGAACTTGATATATGGAATATGAAGATTTGAAGAAAGCCATGACAATGCCTCAAATATATTCAATCCTCGTTCGAATATAAAAGAAGAGTTTCGAATATTAAAAATTGTTTTTTCTTCTCTCGCATCCCACGAATTTTCGTTTAAACGGTGTTAATTTGCTTTTGTCGAAGGACACTTTATCGGCTGGAGATTTCTAGGGCGAAAATGGACGGGGGTTGGATGGATGGGAAGGCATTGTGCTCGCCACAGCACGGTGGCCTCTCTCCAACCCCCATTCATTACCCCTCGCCCACCCCTCCAGCACTAAATATCTTAAGGCTGGAGTCAATTAATGCCCCTGGAAGCGTATCGGCCATGAGAAAAAGTAATTAGTGAGAAAAAGAGAGAGCAAAAAAATGTGAACTAGAAATCAATAGTATGATTTGTGGGGTTGATTGCCTACCGTAAGTACCTACGTTTAATCCTTAATTAAATGGCTTGATCAAAGCTTAAAGTACGTAAACATACAATCAAGCTCTATTCCATAGAAATGTTCACGCGTTTTGGATTTTATTTACATTAAAAAACTGTTGACTTTTTTTTTTGGCCTGAGGACTAGAGTATAAATCTTTGTCGTGGTGTAGTTTAACAAGAGTGGGTTTTTCACGGAGTACCCTCGCCCTGATAAGAGGAGAAAAAAAAGCCCATTCCCGAGCTCGAGGGGTATGAACCTTTCAAAATGCCTCCTCACTCCACAAAACTCGCTCTGGGAAAAAAAATCATAAATGACAATCGAATTGTACATCTATTCTCTCCCGGATCCACTTTTAGCTTCCCCCTTTTATTTTCCGTTCCCCCGGCAAACTAAACGAACAATCAGACTTTTCATTTGCTGACGTTTGTTAGTCCGATGACGAAAAAAATTGGTTTTGAGATTAATGAGAAATGAGGTTTTTTTTATTGCTAACTTTTTTTAATCAACATTTCACATAAAATCAATTTTTCACACCTTTCATTTAAAAAAGGGCATAGAGAAAAGTGTATCCAACCCCGGGGGAAACCCCACCGACGCCAATTTCCCACATAGAGAAATCAATGTAAAAACTAAAAATTGGATTTCTTAGCATAAAGAACATAGGAAACCAAAAATAAGGTTTATCTCCGGAAAAAGAAAATCCTGTACTTATAACAAGCTTTTCTGTCAAGAAGGTAGAGAAAACGCCCCAAAATCAAATAAAAAGCGTGCTTCTCACAAGGGCCTATTCAAGGAGGGTGTTTGGGGTACTTGGGGTGGAACTTGGTTTTTTGAAAAAAAAAAAAAACTCACTTTACAAAAATTTTCAGTCGTTCTCCTCGTGCTTTAACCTTAAAATCCCCTATTCATCCGTTTTTTCCTACTCCTATAATTTTTTTTGGCGGAGAGTTTCCCTTACTTTCCTCATTGAAAAAATTTTCTCGCTCTTTCGGCCGAGAAACAAGCTTTAACCAGGTTTTTGAGCGCTAGCTACCTCTTTCGACCGAGAAAAATCCCTTTATAGGATTTTTGTGAGCTTTATCGGTGTTTGGACCGAAAAACAGCACTTTCAAAATATCCTGCCGTTTTACTAGGTTTTTTACCCGGTCTTTTGGGCCTTTTTTAACAGATTTTTGATCGTTCATCTCGGTTAAAGCCAAAAAACATACTTTTTAGCGAGTTTTAGAGCGTTTACCTCGGTGTACATAATTATTATTTAGCGATAAAATGATTTTCATTGTTTTCCTCGCCTAATCCTCAAAATTTGACGGCGGCAGAGGGATAAACTTGGGCGTGCCTCTTAAAATTTCCCCCCTCGTCCTTAAAAAGGAGAGAAAACACGATATTTGACTTTCTTGACCGATTAAACGACCTAAAATCTGTTGAAACGGGGGGGCCTATGGACTTTGACCCTTTTCAATTAGAAACACACAAAATAAACTCAATCGTTGTATCCAGGTAATTAAACTCAACGTGTAATCCTTATGAAAACATCAAACTCCCGAAAATCAATTGAGCAAACGATAAAATGAGACAGACCATTTGACCAACGAGAGATGATTTATTGTAGAAATGGCGGACGAAATAGTTGACCCGTTTCGACGTCGTGGGAAAGCATTAATCATAACCCTGAGAGGCTATAACGTGAATGAAAAGAGGGTCATCACTTCTATAAATTTCCCTCGAGCCTTCCATACGCGTTGAATCAACAGAAAACAGGTGTTCATCTGTCAAAACGCGACGTTGTTTAATTGAAATTTATACCCTAAAATAATTTATCATCGGATGATTATTTCAAAATGATTCGAAATTCTGATTCAGAGAGGTTATAAATTGATTAAAAGGATTCAAGTTGCCCACTTTGGCTTGGTTGGATCCTTTCCATCCGGTGTAACGATAATGACTCGACCCAACCGTTTTAATGTAACAGAGACGTCGAAGGAAAATCGAGGGAGGAAAGCGGAAGGGGGATGACAAAACGGGGCTGAATTTGTCCCATCCAGAATTCAACCAACTCGCTATTTCCAAATCCCGCCTCAATTAATAAACGAGAAACTCTTCTCCCATTTAAACCACTTCCCACGTAATTAACGTACCTGCCAATATAGGACGAGGCAATCATTTATTTAAATCAATTGTTGAAACTTTAAAGCTTTACAATTTATTCCTAATGTTCTAGACTAACAACTTGAGGGTCCGGAGTTCAATCCCCACGACGGACGTACAGAATTTTTTTAATTCAAAGATAAAATTCCGTCTACAAAGTTCAATGATTACATTCAATTACATATGAGGGCATTACTTGATAAAAAGAATGAAAATACAAGTTTTCTGTGAATTTTTCGAGGGATGAAGTCTTAATTTGAATATTATATATATCTGTTTGTAATGATAAGCATATTAAATGGAGTGGGAATAATTGTTTCCGGTATTGTTCGCATGGGTTTTGTTAAGTACGTTTTTAAGCATAAGCTCAGTAGTTAAGAGAGGGGTAGGATGGAGGACGGGTTCATTTGAAGTGGCGTTTATCGTGTATTTCCGCAGTTCAACGTTTAAAACTGTTTTTAACTCGTAACGTTTTAATTAACGGAAATGGAGTTGGGCCAAGTCGTATAGAGAATGAAAATCATCTTTTAATTGTGGCTTTTTCGGTGGTGCGGGGGAGGGACGAAGCGCGTTTCTTGATAATCATCCAGCGGAGAGAAACTAATTCGAAAGCGGAGATGAGCCTTAAGGAAATGCCCCGAAGCGGGAGTCTTCACAAAAGGGCGCGGGGTTCGAAGTGTGACGATTCCCGAAGAAAATCAACTTTTCCACGGTCGGGGCCCATTTCCCCACTTTTACCGACTTTTTCGGATCGTTTGTCCTTTTCCTCAGAGCCACTTCGAAAATCATCCCTCACAAAGTCCGTTATTTAATTCCATAATCCGATTATATTTGTTCGAAAAGAGGCTTTTTAATGGAAATACGGACCTTCGGCTTAGCCTCATATTACTCCGCAAATATTAGGACAACCCACTTTTTTTTACAAACACGGCGTAAAAATTTAAAATTAATCAACCTTCTCGTTGAAACCAAGAGAATAAAAAAAAATTCTTTCTTACCAATGGAGTCGTAGGAATTTCTCTATTTAATCATCGAGCGAGCCTTTTGTTCACGTTCTTCCAGCTAAAACATAAAAAAATTTATGTGGTTAAAACAAATTTTTTAAAATTCCCAAGTGATGACCCAATTTCAATGAGATCTATAAATAAACCCAGGTGCATATTTTTGGGCACTTTTAGCTTGCTGTGCGGCGGATGCCCTCGCCTGTCGCCTGGAGAATAATAATTTGGTCCACAAAAAAAATATGTTAACCAAATTCTGCTTGGAAACGCGCAATCAATACAAAAATTTCGGGGGGGGGGGGGGGTGAATATGTGATGGGGTCTTCCCGTTAATTAAAATCTCCGTTATCAAGTTTCGGGTGTTTTGACATTTTCTTATTGTTCGCTTGCCAAATTTCACTGAGAGCTCCGCTAACCGCATTTCTTCCATTACGCGCTCCCCCGTGACGTATAATTTATTCAACACCTAAAGCGAGAACGACGACGCCACGCGTTTACCCTGAGCCCTCTTTGTTAGGGGCCTAGAATGAAGCCACCACGACGAAAAAGGAACAAAATCCGCCCTCTTATTTTATTTCGAAAGCCCACCCCTTTAAATTTATCTTTTTCGAGGAGCGGGTATTTTATTCAGAGGGGCAAATGGAGAGTCGAACAACGGCCAACTTTTACATCCGAACATCGCTCTTAGCCGAAAAAGAATAAGTGAACCCAGTTGTTTACAATTGCATACACCAAATTTTAAATTTTTTAAATAATTGTTGATTAAATAAAAATTTATAATTTAACGCTAATTTTCATCCTCATCTTCGCTTTTAACAGTCTCTTCGGCTTCTTGGTTTTCTTTATTTTTTTTACCGCCTTCGAAAATTTGATGGGAATAACGGCGAGATCGCGGGCGCTCGACGTTTTGCCCTTGCAAAGAATATCGAGACTCTTTCGCCGCTTTTTTCTGTAAAAAGGTCAGAATAACAATTTATCCAAGGGTCTTTATTTTCCTCTTTGGTGAAATTATTTTTTAAGCCTATTATTTCTTACGTTTTTACTTTCTTGATATTTTTCGATTAGATCTTTGCAGTATTCTAAATATTCTTCCATCGTACCGCTGCTAAGGACTTCAACATCATCCAAAATAGAATGGCTCTCTTTTTTCATTTTTTTACTTTTTTTCCCGATGGAATCATTAAACATCCTTAAACATAGTGAACAATTGTACAAAATTTATAATTTATGATATAATTTTATCGGTAAAAGGCGCTGGGCTGATTTATAACAAATGTTAAATATTTTAAAAATAGGAACTTATGAAAAATGAATAATCCAAGAAGACTTTCGAAACAGGGGAAGTCGCTTTATCTGACTCTCGGTTTGCCTAAAAATGCCGCAGCTAACGAGATTAAAAGAAGATACAGAGAGCTAGCATTGAGATACCACCCGGACAAAAACCCAGACGAACCGGACGCTGAAAAGTTTAAAAAGATCCAAAGAGCTTACGAAGTTCTAATTGATCCGAAAAAACGTAAAATTTACGATGTATTAGGCTCCGAAGGTCTCCGTATGACTGAACAGTCAGGATCGACGAAGGTGACCCACTTCATCCTGTCGTCGATCGCTTTTCGAATTCTTTTTATTTTCTTCGGCGTTCTGTCTTGCTGCTATTTGGGTTGCTTCTGCTGCTGCTGTTGCTGCTGCGGATGTTGCTGTGTGTGCTGCTGCAACTTCTGCTGTGGCAAATACAAACCAGAGGTCGAAGATTCTTTCGAAGAGATTCCGGAAATCGAACCCGTTACGACACAGCCTTCAACACAAAGTAGCATAAATTCACCGTAGGCCGTTTATTTTTAACGAATATTTTTGAAGCCCAGGATGTCAAGTTAAAACGTCGATGTCCCCACCATCCGCTTGGTCAAAAGCAATAACTAATATTAAATCATATGTTTTATTATTATTATTGGGAAAAAATATGAGCCAGCAAAGAAGATTGACGTCTACTGGTCAGTCGCTTTATCTTGTACTTGGGGTCCAAAAAACAGCCACCTCTGATGAGATAAAAAGACGGTACAGGTTTCTAGCTTTGAAATATCATCCTGACAAAAACCGAAGCGATCCAAGCGCTGTGAAGTTCAAAGAGATAAGCAGAGCGTATGAAGTTCTCAGCGACCCTGAAAAGCGAAACG
Organism: Orius insidiosus; assembly: GCA_014119065.1. Lineage (NCBI taxonomy): Eukaryota > Metazoa > Arthropoda > Insecta > Hemiptera > Anthocoridae > Orius > Orius insidiosus. Next base: position 723,126 of record JACGAQ010000021.1, read on the forward strand.
TCTACGACAAATTCGGCTCACAAGGTCTTCGCACCGTCGAACAGTTGGGGCAAGTAAAAACGACAAATTACATCCTTACTTCGAGAGTTCTGCACGCAATTTTTTGCTTCTTTGGACTTATAACGTTGTGCTATTTCGGAGGATGTTTTTGTTGCTGTTGTTTCTGCGGTTTTTGCTGCGTGTGCTGTTGCAACTATTGTTGCGGGAAATATAAGCCGGTTGAAGATGGTTCTCGTGGTTTTCAACGTCCGGAAACGGTGGGAAGACAGCCGAAAAAACGAGGCGGGAAATGAAAACGTTAAAAAGGATACTTAAACCAATAAAAACCTACACATATGATTATTTTTGTTTTTAATACAAAATGAACCGGCAAAGAAGATTGTCGACGGGTGGTCATTCGCTTTATGGAGTCCTCGGTCTGCATAAAAACGCGACGCCTGATGAAATAAAAAGAAGATACAGGGCGCTAGCTTTGAAATACCATCCGGACAAAAACCGGGAAGATCCGAATTCCGAGAGGTTTACAGAGATAAAAAGGGCTTACGACGTTCTGATAGACCCACAGAAACGTAAGATATACGATAAGCTGGGCTCCCAGGGGCTCCACGCGGCGGAAAGGTTCGGTCAAGTGAAGAACACAAATTTCATCCTTACTTCGAAAACCGCTCTTGTTTTGTTCTACGTCTTCGGAATTTTGACTCTTGGCTATTTAGGCTGCTGTTGCCTGTGTTGCTGTTGCTGCGGTTTCTGCTGCCTGTGCTGCTGCAACTTCTGCTGCGGGCTGTGCAAGCCGCAGTTCGCGGATGATTCGCTTGAGGAACTTTCATGGCCGAGAAGCGGGACTGTCACACGTCAGCCTTCGAGGGCGGCCTCATCACCAAGAAGCCGATAAAACTTTTTTTTTAATTAAAACATTTTCACATGTTTTTTTGGCATTTCTTAAAGAAAAAAAAACTTTTTGCGTTTCCTCCCCACCCTCTTCTCAGGACGCTTCCGCCGATTCGAACGTCTTCTGTAAAACTCGGGTTATTAAGTTAGCAACTTCGAAACTGTCATGGTTCACCCCTTGCCCAACTTAATAAACATCGATCGAACTTCCAAGCTCGTTTATGTTTCTATTTTTTCCCTCCTCATGATATATTGCTTTTAGGAAGATTTATGGCCATTTTAAGTTTTAAAAATACTTCCATTAAAATAAAAGCATTATTTTGTCAACAAATTTTTAAAAGTAGGTCACCTACTCAATGGATAAAATAAAAATTTAAAAAATCCTATTTTCACCGGTATTTTATTAGTCACCATAATTGAAAAATGACTAAGAAAATCAGTTGTGACCTTCGATATTCCAGATGTAACCCCGTAAAAATCGTCCAAATTCGTCCAGTATTACTACTGGGTGCCTACATCTCGTCCGAAAGTATTCTCGTCCTAAAAATAATAGAAAAAGAATAAAGATAAACTGTCTTCTCGTCCGAAAGTATTCTCGTCCTAACAGGCTACGCCCCTTTTTAGGACGAGATGACAGTAGGACGAGAAGACTTCGGACAAGTGGATTTCAATTTTTATACAATTTTTTAAATATTATACTTTAATAAAATGGAAATCATCTCGTCCGAAGTATTCTCGTCCTACTGTCTTCTCGTCCTAAAACTAACGTACAAAAATTGCTGCGTCGGAGAAATGCGGCAGCGTTCCACCCCACCAAGTTTTAAACTCCTTTTTGCACCTACTGATCTCATTATCCATCCCAGTACCGCCTAGAGGGTGAGCAAATCCTCGCGAGAGGAAAAAAATTAACCGCCTTGTGTCACAAAACGAGCTGATCCTCGCAAAAATAAACAAACAAACCGACCGTGACTTGAGGGGGTGGAACGCTGCCGCATTTCTCCGACGCAGTAATTTTTGTACGTTAGTTTTAGGACGAGAAGACAGTAGGACGAGAATATTTTCGGACGAGATGATTTCTATTTTATTAAAGTAGGTATGTATAATATGTATTTAAAAATTTGTATAAAAATTGAAATCCACTTGTCCGAATGTCTTCTCGTCCTATTGTCATCTCGTCCTAAAAAGGGGCTTAGCCAGTTAGGACGAGAAAACAGTTTATATTTTTTCTTTTTCTATTATATTTAGGACGACAATACTTTCGGACGAGATGTATGCCCCCTTACTACTTATTTTTTTTTTTTTTTTTTTTTTTTTTTTTTTTTTTTTTTTTTTTTTTTTTTTTTTTTTTTTTTTTTTTTTTTTTTTTTTTTTTTTTTTTTTAAATCAATGCGCTTTAGAGTAGACGCAGTGATTACAGCCTCATAACATCTTTACTTCTTTAAAACTTTTAATTTCAAGGAGGCTTAAAAGAGAAATTCTACAACGACCTAATGAAGAAAAAGTTAAAACTTGGAAGGAAAACTTCAATCCTCGCCATTCAAGGAGTGTACTAAGACCTTTCAATAAAAAGAAACTTCCTGAAAACTGCTCCTTTAGAAGAAGTTTTTTTTAATGTAGGATAAGTAGGTTGGTAGGTTCCTATATGAAATGAATAGTCCGAGAAACAAAGGAAGGTACGGAGAAATCGAGGAAGTTTTTAGGTTTACAAACAAAATTAGACAGTTCCTTAAGTAACCCTTTTCTCAAGGTTTCCTTGACATTTCGTAACAATGAATCCTCAAATGGAGGAATTTTTCTTTCGGACCATAAATTTTGAAAGAGCTACAGCGTCTTTTGTAGTTGTGCATCGAAAAGAAAAATTCCGTTAATTTTCATTTCTGAAGTAAGAAATTTGGGTTTTAACTTGAAAAAAGGCGACGAAATCTCGTGATGCAGAATGCGAAGATGCTTGAATTCGTGATAATTGGAATCTTTGGACGAAAATAATTGGAATTAAAAAAAAAAAGTCTCTTTGGTCGATTTTAACGGATTTTAACGCAAAAAACGCTAAAATTTAACATTTTTTAAAGTTGTCAAAAATGGTCATATGAATAGTCAAATTAACTTGAAATTTCGCCTAGATTACGAATCTGAAATAAAAAAGGGGGTTCTCATTTGAAATAACGAAGTTAGGTACTGTTAGGGGCACCCTGTATATCCAAACGCATTTTGAAGAACACCAAATTCTTTGACGCTCCCCCGGACGTATGCCATGTGTTTCCGTACACCCGGTATATAAACTTAAAAAGAATCTTTTACAAATAAGAGCCAAAGTATTTTTTTTTATTGATCAAGGTACACCTTATATGCAGATTTTAAGTAAAATTTTAAAAAAATTCTTATATTTAGTAGATTTAGTCAAAAAATGATGAATTAGCTTCGAATAAAATGGGCTAAAGACTTACGAGTCTCGAATTTCCGGCTTTGTTTGTTTATGGTTATTTCTTGGATGGAAGATTGTCCGAGGGGGTCGGCGAGAGGGGGTTGCCAGAGGGTGTGTGGCTGCCCTTTGTGGCGCCTGAGTACTCCCCGGGAAAAGAGCTCGAGAGAAGAAGATGCGCGGGGTGGAGGAGAAGAGAGAGAAAAAAGTGGGGACGCTTAGCATCCACGCTAAATATTTCAAACGAAGGGGTCCCACCATTGTCCGCCAAAGGCTTTCTGATTTGTTGCACACTTTAACACCCTCCGGGGATTTTTTTCAGAGGAAAGGGTCAACCTTTCACGAAAAAATTCACTTCTGGCGGCTTTATGACGAGGAATCAACTTCAAGATTTTTTTTTAAACTGTTTTTTTATTCAGCATTTTTCTGGATGTGAGCCAACTCGGAGTTTTTAAACCATAATTTACACGATGTTTAAATCCAAGACACGATTAATTGCCCAGGGAGAAAACTATGAGAAATTACCCTGTAAAAGTTAAACCGAAATCTCTCAACTAAAGGGTACAAGGATCAAACTGGGGTTTTAGAGTTGTGAACTACTTCTACGACTAAGTATACCTTGTTATACAATATTACTCGTTTTAGATCCAACGAGAAACTTAAAGGTTCACAACCCCCAAAAAGCTCTTTTGTCAAAAGTTTCCACGAATTATATTAAGTAATTTTAACTATCAAACTACTGTTAAAACTCAGACTCTCAAGGTTTCATAACTTACCTTCTTGCTCTTCCACATCCTAAACTTAGAAGTATTTTTTAAGATCATTTTTGCCATCCAGAACGAAAAAATAGAAGGAAATCGAATCTAGGGACTAAAAATAGGTTTTCTCGGACCAAATAGCATGAAAAACGCACGTTATTTTATGGTAAGGAAATAATTTCCAACTTTTTTCTTTAATTCAATGGTACTTTAAAGGCACTGTAACTTGAAACTTATTGTCATACGGGTCATGTGGTTCATGGCAGTGATGCCAGTAATGGATCTCCGGATGTGCTTTAAGATCGCTTGCCACACCGTCTATGACTCGATAAGAAAATTTGATCCTCGGTCCAAACCATAGTTGAGTAAAAGCGATCATCGGCTCCCATTCGACTAACGTTTCCGGCTTGTTTTCTCGGTCATACTTTCTTTTAATCAAGGCAAATCCTCGTGCTACGCAGGGTTCGAGATGACAATTGTGGCCATCACAAGCGATCGTTTGCCCGCTGTATCTGCGCTCCATTGCTAAAACTAAATTTTTTAAATAATTTAATGTCACTTTCAACATTCATACTTGAGCCTGTCCAAATATTCTTATGATTTACAATAGATTTCCCACTTATTACATTAAAAATTTCAACTTTTCCCTCATTTGCCTTTAGGGTGTGACCTATAGATACCCTCACCACAACTAAAAAACAAAATTTCATTACATTAATGAAGTCTCTCGGAGTTGAGCTCGGAAGATTTTTCTAGCAATACTTCAGATTTACCGGGATACCATGATTGATATGTGTAACGCCGTATAGCCATTGTGAAGTTGCATTCATGTTTATGACAGTTGAGCGCACCAAATCTAGAAAACTCTTCAAACTCCCACGCTTGCGAAGCTTTAAACGTCAAAAGGACACATAATAATGTGTACCACTATTCAAATAAACTTCAATTTTCATCAGAAAATATGGCGTTCTTACCATTGTGATGCGTATCGAAGTCACCGAAGAAATGGGTGAAAGTATAATATAATCTCCATATAGAATTCCGAATTTTTCATTAGCAATATTTTTAATTAGTAATTAATGACCTTCAATTTGATGTTTACAATTTTCATATTAAAATTTTCCAACTGTCTAAACAAAAATTACAGACAGATTTTTATTGCCAATTCTCCGCCGGCTTCAATACTCGCTATAATGGTAAGGATAATCGCTTTATTTTAATTAATATTTATATTTTTTGAATAGTGGTACACGTTGTTATGTGCCCTCTTGACGCTTGAAGCGTCGAAAGCTTGGGAGTTTGGAGAATATTCTTATTTTCGTGAGCTCAACTGCCATGGGCATCACTGCAACTTCACTATGGATGTACGGCTACAAACAGATCACGATTGGTACCCAGGTAAATCTAAAATAAGAGAATATTGGTAGAGATCTTTTTTTTTAGTTTTGGTGAGAGTATCGCTAGGTCACACACTGAAGGTAGATGAAGGAAAAGTTGAAGTTTATAACGTACCTAAAAGCGAAAGGGGAAATCAGCGCCGGAGGTTATTATAAATGAAAGGAATGTTTGGGGAGGCTCAAGTACGAATGATTGATAATAGTGACGACCTACATTTAAAAAAAATTAGTTTTAGGAATGCAACGCAGATATGGGCAAACGATCGCTTGCGATGGAACCACATGCCATCTCGACTGCTGCGTCGCCCGAGGTTACGTCACAATAATAAAGGGTTACGACGAAAACAACAAACAGGAAACAGTCGTCGAATGGGAACCGATGATTGCTTTTACTCAATTATGGTTTGGACCGAGGATCAAATTTACTTACACAATCAAGGACGGTGTGGCAAGCGATCTTCAAGCAAGCCCGTGGGTCCATTACTGGCATCACTGCCATGAACCAAATGACCCGTACGACGTCATGTCATATGAAGTTAAAGTGCCTCTGACCTACCATTGAATTTAAAATACATAATATGTATAAATAAAAAAGTTATTATTATTTACTTGTCCAGTGTGCCATTAAGCTACCTGAAGCTCCTTGACTACAAAATAAACACGATTTCAACGCTTTTTAATATTTATTTTTAAAAAATTTTGAAATCAACTTTTTTGTTTAACTTTAACCCCCATGAACCGATATGCTCTGATTGATTTCATCTTTGAATTTCCATATTCATGGAATTCTCGATTATATCCGTTTTGTGATAATATTTGATCTGCGAACCGAATTTTTCCCAGTAAATAACGTCGGAAAAGTGTAGGATCTATTACTACCCAGCTCCCTTTTTTTAGAAGTTTTGTCAAGCCAAGCGGGTCGAAACGTGTCCCGAATCTTACATCCCGACATCCGAAATCTTTCCTCGACTTTCCGGTTGAATTCGAACTCAAACGAAAGGAATTTTTTTGGGGTCGAAACTTTATATTTTTGGTACGGTGGGCATTTAAAAACGACCTGAGCCTCCCCCTATGGAAACAGATAGGGCCTAAGTTTGGCTTCGGCTTAACGTAAGACCTAGTTTCACCGCAGTCTTCCCTATTTAAGTTTTTCCCTTTTCTCTCCACATAAAAATATTGACATAAACCCACGAAAATCCTTATCCTATGCCTTTAAATATCCGCATTATACTTTAAAAAGAAACACGTCAGAAGACTTCAAAAGAATTTTTGATTCTAAAAACGGTGATTTTGTGGTATATGTTCCAATCAGAGGTCTTATCCAGATGAAACCCCCCGGAGGAGCCTTGAATTAGGGAAATAGAGGGGAAAACAAGAACCGTACTCATCAGTATTCAGGATTCCGGGCAGAAAACAAATAACTCTTGGATTAGAAACGTAAGGGGAAGAAAAGAAAGGGAAAAAAAGTAATACAAGGTGTGCCAAACTCTTATAGTCCCCAAAAACCAATAATTTAATTCCTTTGTAATCCGATTTTTTAAATATCTTGAATTAATTTCGAATGCAAATATTGGTCTTACTTAATTAGATTTTTTTAAAAATATTTTTAATATTCAAAGAATCTTGGGAGTTTTGAAAATATTGATGAAATTGTTTATTTAAGGGAAGGGATTTTTTTTCTAGCGGGGAAGGCCCAAGGGCATCTGGGCTATGTGGACAAGGCCTTTGTGCGGACGGAATGAAGTGACGAGCAGAAATGAATGATTCAGACCTCATGGACCGTGCCTTAGAACCACAGGAGCACTTATTAAAATTTCAGTGAACCGCCTTTTTTTAAACCCATTTTTTTTTCTTTAAAACCCCTTTTCGCTAGTTTCTTAGTAATTACCAGTCGGAGCAAAGGCTTTAGAGGAGAAAAAAAAACTTAAATTTAAGCTGGAATTTCGACCCAGATTCCAGCTCCCTGAAATGTGTTGAAAGACACTAAAATTTTCAACATACTTCTCTCCTTGAGTGAATTTTAAGGACGAAGTAAAACGACCAAATTTCAGCTTTTTAGCCGAGAGAAAAATTTTTAACCCGTTTTAAGGATTTTTAACTTCCTTAAAGAAGTTATTGTGATACCCTCCACGTCGGATTTTTGGGGAAGGGTCTTCCAGACCCCGGAGGGTCAAATCGAATTTACCGATCTCAACTTTGACTCCTTATATTTTTTACGAATTTTTGGTGTAAAAAAATTGCCACTTTTTATTTATTACTTTTTTAGTAGGGAGAAATTTCATACTTCTACCCATTACGAGAGGCACATCCCTAGGGCAAAGAGCCCATTATTTCTACCTTGACACTTCGACAATTTTTCGAAAAAAAAAAAAAAAAAAAAAAAAAAAAAAAAAAAAAAAAAAAAAAAAAAAATTTTTCAGAAAAAAAAGCGCAAATTTAAAAAAGAAAACCCGGAAAATTTTCCCAAAAAAAAAACTGAAAATTTTCCCAAAAAAAAAACTCTGAAAATTTTTGAAAAAACAAAAAACTCGGAAAATGAAAAAAAAAAAAGAAAACTTGGAAAAAAAAACTTCCCTCTCCGTTATACTTCCCTTCCTTATACATCCCCTTTCGTTAAACTTTGGTTCCTTATACTTCCCCCTCTGTTATACTTCCCCTGACTTATACTTTCCCCTTCCATATACCATATACTTTCCCCTCCGTTGTATGTCCTCCCATTATACTTCCCCCTCCTATATTGTTGCTTCTCTTTAAGGAAGTTTTCGTTGGAAGCTCTTCAAACCAATATTTTTTTATTTTTTTCAACCAAGAATCACCCTTTTTGGTCGATTTTTTTCGTTCCCTCAATCAAAAAACATCCATTTTCCCGGATTTTTGTGCCATTTTAATTTTTTAGAAGGTAACTGGGGGAGTTGTGGACCCTTCTGGCTACAGCCCTGACTTCCATATTTTCCCCTACTTAAACCATTTTAACATAAATCTGGCTACTTCGACCTACCGTAATCTTATCAGATAAAAAAACGTTACGTCACTGTATTCGTTATTCTTACATCAAAAGTGGGATAAGAACCAAAATAAACGAACATAAAAAACGAGATTAAAAAAATTCACTTTATCGCTTTCATCCAGGGAAGTTGAAAGCAATAAACAGAAAAAAGAGTATTTATTAGAAGGTGGAGCACCTGTAGCAGACCAAGATTTATATTATCGACCCCGCTGTCTCTTTTATAATCTCACGCCTTAAAAATGTGATAACCTCCAAGGATTTTTTTTTATAAAAAATAAATGAGCGTAAATTAAAAATTTAGAGCGTTTAAAGCGTAATGGGGTCCTCGAGTCTCGGAATAATTATGGTTGATGCGTTTCCCCACTATTTCGATCTGTATTCCTGCCTCGTTTAATTATATGTAAAGCTCTTGAAATCCGTTGACGGACATGAGTGGAATTTCAATTATCCACAATCCGATGTTTAAGCTTTGATATTTGTTTTATTTTTAACTCGTTTATATCTCATATTTTTTTCACGAGGATTTCACACTCATTTGTAAGGTAAATAATTAAAGCTTTTAAAAAAACCTTTGATCACGAGTTTGAAAAAATAATGATCACAAATATGAGTGAAAATGAGTAGAAAGAAGCTCAAAAAATTGTGTAGAGAAAGGACAATATAACACCGTATAAAATGATATTCGCTGCTTTGGATGTCACAAGGGGGAGGGGGGAGGAGGGGGACCCAGGCGGGGCCTCTCGCCATATTTCCGTGGCGCCCTTTTTAGAGCCAACTCCAGAGGAGCGGCCTTTTTAATTTATCCACAGACTTTGTAGAAGAAAATTTATTTGGAATTTAAATTCCAAACAAAATCCCTCCACCCAACCCGGGATCGAACCCCGATCTCCGTGGTAAAAGTATAAAAATGATGTTTCTGTGCAAAATGGAAAAAATAAAAACCTTTCAAAAATGTTTGTCAGTCAAAAAACCTCGAAAAGCATTAAAAAAAGGCTGTTTTTTTATTTAACTTTTTGACTCCTTTTTTATCGCTGTTTTTTATCCAGAAAATTGGTAAAAACGCCCAAAAATATGAAGTTCTGTGCCGAAAAACTGATGGAAAATCCACAAAATCTGGTAAAAAGGGTTTCTTTTTGCCAAAAACGCGGAAAACGACAACAAAAAAGCTGGGCCAAAAACAAGGAAAATTTTTGGGCGAAAATACTTTATAGAAAATCCTAAAAAAGGGTTTCTTGGCTGTGGGAGTCCTTTTATTTATTCCTGGCAACGGGCCTGGTGGAACATCTTTTGATGAAATGCGAGAAATCAGATGATATCGGTAATTTGTAAAGAAAATTTTGCAGGACAGCGATTTTTTTGTAATTTCGTAAGTTAGATTAAAATTTTAATTGTCAATTAAAAAGTTACTTGGGGTAAAAAGTAGTGTGATTTGTTGAAGACGGGACACCCTACTTTTTTCTTTCTTCCTTCCCACTTGTCCAAATTGCCCCTTAACATCCTCCCTTCGTCTCCGACCAATTCTACTTCATCCGTCTTTACTTCCTGAACGACGTCGGTGGGCAATAGGCCACAAACCCCCTCTCTTTTTCCGCCACTCGCCCACCCCCGGACCGCCAACCTTGGGTTTACTAAAGTGGGACAAGGAGCGGTCGAAGGTTAACGTGAGAACAATGATTATTTACTGGCTCCAGAAACCTCTTTTCACATTGGAACCGTTCTAGAAAAGCAGTGATTGGTGTTATGTGGCCACTGTGAGGATCCTCTCCGCTGGCTAAGGGCCAACCTAGAGAAAGAATACAAGAAAACTCAACAAATTTTTTTTTTCTTTATCCCTTTTTTTAAATTGATTGACTTTCCGTTAAAATTAGAACAACAAAGAGGACCGGGGGATTTATAACTTAATTGAGAGGTTCCCCCACTTTTCGATTTCCCAGGGAGGGGAAGGATCAATGCACCAAAGCCATCTTACCACCCCAGATTCTTGTGGTCACTCTTAATGTTGAAAATTCAATTTTCAACCGCAGCTTAGAGTCCATTATATTTCACACATCATAAAACACGACGTTCCAGTCAAATGGGCCGTAAAAAAGACGTGTTTTCAACTTTGCATTATTTCTTCCGAAGCTGAGTCTGCATAAACGAGGTCGTATTGGGCTTAATAAATAAAAGGACGATCTCGTAGTGAAGGAGGTATATGGAGAAGAGAAAGCTTTTTTCTCGAAAAGGGGGGTGGAAGAACGTTTTCCGTCTATTTGTTTCCTTGTCTTGGGAGAACTTATCCTCGGGATTTTGTTGGAAGGCACCCGACGAAAAAAAAAAAAGTTTCTTACTTCTTCGCGACCTTCCAGTCTCAATTGAAGAAAATCCAATTTTTCCCAGTTTATTCACGGTTTTCAACCTTTAGGTTTACAACTTTTTTTACCACCTTCAACCCCGGTTCCCCAAACCTGTTTTGAACATAAATCAGAGAGTTTACATTTTAGTATTTATTTTTTTAAAAACTGTTTCCTTTACCTTTTCTGAAGTTTTATAGCACATTACGTAACAAGGATAAAACTATCACACTAATCCTGACAAGTGCGAATGTACTCAAGCAGAAAAAGCTAAGAAATATTTTTACATTAATATTTACAAAAAAAATTTGGGGCACACATCTCATCCGAAAGTATTCTCGTCCTACTGTCTTCTCGTCCTAAAACTAACGTACAAAAACTGCTGCGAAACACAGAGACAAAAAATGCGGCAGCGCTCCACCCCAGCAAGTCACGGTCGGTTTGTTTTGTTTATTTTTGCGAGGATCAGCTCGTTTGTGACACAAGGGGGTTAATTTTTTTCCTCTCGCGAGGATGTGCTCGTTTTATGACGTTAATTTTTTTTTTCTCGCGAGAATCAGCTCGTTTATGACACAAAGGGGTTAATTTTTATCCTCTCGCGAGGATTTGCTCACCCTGTAGGCGGCCCTGGGACGGATGATGAGCTTGGTAGGCGCAAAAAGCAGTTTGCTGGCGTTGAACGCTGCCACATTTCTCCGATGCAGCCATTTTTGTACATTAGTTTTAGGACGAGAAGACAGTAGGACGAGAATACTTTCGGATAAGAATACTTTAATTTTAAGTAATAATTTATATTACACATATTTTTAGGACGAGAAGACAGTAGGACGAGAATACTTTCGGACGAAATGTAGGCACCAAAAATTTTACAATCCCAAAGAGTGATCCCACTTTTAAAAATGATTTTTCTGACCTAAAAAAAGATAAGAGCGAAACGCGAAAAACTCCAATTAAAAAGGAGTATTTTGGCCGAAAGACAAGGTTATGTTTCCGTCTAAAAATCAGGATTAAGACGTCATCTACAGCAGAACTTTCCACAATAGTCAAAGCCGCTTATATCTCAGTAGCCTCATCATTTGCACCGATTCTTTCTAAGCCTCATTCTCACTCTACTCCTACACTTCATAGAAATAGAGAACTCCTCAATAAAGATTCCAGGGTTGCTTGAAAGTTCAGAAGGACCGCATAGCATTACATTCCCTACTAATGCCCAGCACTTCTGCTCTCTTTGAGCTGCCTAGAAAAAGCGAATCATGAAAATAAATTCAGACTCCAGAGATCCCCCAGGAAATAATCCATAATAAGTAATTACCATGACACTCATAATAAAATCGAAACAGAACTCTGATTTAGGTACAAAGGCTACGTAGGACTTATTTTTCATTAATATCCAGCCTACATTGCAATTCAGGTAAACAACACCTGATAATTCCCAAGTAAGGATAAGCAAACAAAAACCCTCATCATTTGCATATTCGGATTAATTTCAACCCCTTCATTATTAGCCTCAAAGGTGATAAAACATGGAGAGAAAAAATTCAAATGACGGTTGAAAAAAATGGAAGAAAATCCTAAGCCGTTTTTTCACCCTTTTCGTATCACCTGAAAGATAAAAAATCCCATCGTGGCTTTTTAGACTTTCGGACTCTATCGGACCCACCAAAAGAGGATTTATTTCGGACGATTTCAACCCTTCGCTGAATAGGATCATTGACTCCATTAATCTAATACTTTTTCAAAAAATAATCTCCTACATGAAAATTATTTTCAATAAAAATCACAAGAAGGGGTTTTTTTCCTCGGTCTAATTGGATTTTTTTAAAGAAGGTGCACAGGTGGGAAAAGTAAATGAAAAAAAGGACAGAATATAACCCGGAAACCCCTTTTGTATTTCGTTATTTGATTACCTATGCAGTATCCAATTCTGTTTTCTACCCTTAACCACGGAAGACAATTAAAAAACCTTATATTCCTTTTTCCTACTCCAAAAACATTGCGTTTATACTAGCTGGAAATTATCGAAGGACTGCCGGCCGGAACAACTAACAAACCCATAATCAATCCAATTTTGGAAGACCCTCTTTCCAAAAATCGTCCGTCAAGGGTATCGCAATAACTTTTCAATAAAATAGTACACGTGGACTTATTAATTTTTGGGGGTGGAATAATTTTAAGGGAAAAAAATCAAGCGATTTTTGCGTTTTCATTATCTACGGAAGACTACTTTTAGATCATTATTTTTATTTTCAAGTTTTTATTTCCTAAGGTCACTTTTTGCTACATTAAAAATTTATTTTAGATTCCAAAATGTTCCATTAAAGCGAGAACTGTCAACATGTCAAGAACCTAATGTCGATACCGACGTTTCTTTTATTCATATAAACTCCAAAAGTACCAAAAGAGGAGGAGAAAAAAAGAAGAAGAAAATATTTTTTCTGAATTTCCTTGACCTGATTGTGAGACGTGAAACCAAACTAGTTTTGTTTGTCAATTTCAGACAGAGAAATAAAGTCGATTAGCAAAATCAATCGTTCCGTTCAAGTGTTGAAAAAAAAATCCGTTTATTTCATTAAAAAAATGGATTTTTTTTAGTTAAATTTTTTTCCCCCACTGAAAAATTTAAATTAGTAAAAGCCAATTTTAAACTTTGTTTTCTTAGTTTTAATATTAAGGCTTGAAAATCTGTGTCTGCATTTACCGATTACGCAACTTTTTTTTCTTTGAAAAACATGGCGACAAAAAAAATTTATTTTTTATAATCGTTTTTGCAAAAATTATTTGAAAAATTTGAATAATGATTAATACGATTAAAGGTGGAAAAATAAAAGTTGGTCTAAATTGTTAGGAAATAGTTAAATTAAACTGTAATTAAATAAAACGATTAAATGGTTTACCTAAATTGGTTTTCCATTGAAGTTCATGATAGATAGATTCACAATCACAAACACTGAAGTCAAAAAAACGTCGAGACACGCGCTCTTCTTTTGTCCACATTAAATTTCAACACTTGTCAATCTTCTCAAGACATAACTTTTCTCAAAAAACACATTTTAAAAATTTAAAATTTAAATTTTGATTTCGAAAAAAAAGGAAAAATTCTAGACGCGTTTTTATGGCGTTAAAATGTTTTCGAGGTGAAAGGAGGCGAGGAATGGAACTTTCGAGGATCTGTTTTTGAGGAAAACATGTTTTTGAAGGGGGGAATTGTAAATGAAGGACGTGTTTGCCGAGGAGAGTGACCGTACGACGTGATCGCTGGAAGGCGAGTGCTGCCAGCTCCGATACTTCCCCGCTTCACGTTACCACCCCAACGGATCGAAATATCCCACCCCTCTAGGGATGATTCCTGCATGAAAACTAAGATTTTTTTTAATGGGGACTTGGAAACCAGCTTTGCTGTCAAGTCTTCCAGGCTTAGCCTAACTTATCACAAAGAAATTTTTTAAAATTATTTTACTGTATTGAAAAGCAGTTCATGCAGCCAGAAGTTGTCTGCTTTGTATTATTTTCGTTGATTCGGTTGTTTCTTGGAGCCAGATTGTGGACTGGGCGAGGCTGTTATTGTGCGAGCTTTGAGAAGGGATGGAAACTTTGTATTCCATGAGGAACCTATACGGTGGTGAAGCTGCGGAGCTCGAGCTTTCGGTTGTATGCGCAGGACCCATTTCTGGAAGTTCTTCAAGCCGTGAGAGGTACGAGTCTGGAAAAAGTTCAGCAGGCGCTTCTTCCGAAAGGCACCAGAGTTGAAAGTCTACTCGAGTACCGATCCAGTTGTCCGTATAGCTCGAATTCGGCTCCATCCTTTTATCGATGTAGCGCAAAACTTTGACTTCACCGCTCCGCACTTCTTTGAGCTCTTCGCGAACACTCGCTTTGGGAGGGACGCTCAAAACGTTTTTCTTCGCGTCGATCAACGGCCAGCCTGGGTGCTGACGTCTTCCAACAGCCAGCGCACTCTCCATGCATATCTACATTTTAAATTATTTTTGGTCAAAACATCATATTTTTACCCATCGCAATCTCAACGTGTGAAATAAATTGCTGTATCGTATGGTCTGACAAATATAAGACGCAAGCGCTCTTCTAGCTTCGTTTTGTGGCATCTGCTGGAGGCCTAATGGCGGAGGGAAGAGCGTATTGCTGAAGTCAGCTATTTCAAAATTCCTAGATAAACAAACATAAATATTTTCAAGAAACAAATTGTTCCGCCTTGTCAGGGCCGTAGCCAGGATGGGAGAGAATCTTTTGGGAAGGCAGGCTCTGATTGCAGACAGGATTTTTGCCCAAAATTGGAGGGTTTTTACAATTCTCTCATCGAAAAAACGTCCTTTTGTACGGGATCCTAGGAAATTTCTGTTGTCATTTCAGGGGGCAGTCGTCTCGTTAACTCCGGCTAGGACCCTAACCCACGTAAGACATATTTATAATAGCTTTGTTCCAACCGCAGTTTGAAACTGGTTTGGAACTCCTGGGGCATGCGCAGAAGGATTTGGAAGTCAAATTAGACGTCGTTCAAATAGTTTTTCCGTCAAATCTGAAGTCTTCTGACGTCAAATCTGACGTCCAAATCCTTCTGCGCATGCTCCAGGAGTTTCAAACCAGTTTCAAACTGCGGTTGGAACAAAGCTAATGAATTACCCCGTAATGTAACACCTAGAATCTTTATATTTGGGCGTTTGTTCATAGGAAATGCGGATTCTCGAATTGGAACAGAGTGAACAGTTTAAAAACTTTAAGATTAAAAGTCCCATGTGATCCTAAAAAAATTTAAAATTTTAAAAATATTCAAAATTAGTGGTGAAAAAAATGCCTTTTCCATGTCCCAAGTGTTGACGAAAAAGAAGCTAATGAGATCGGAGTTGATGGTTCTCAATTCAGTCATAAGGGAAGAAACGTTGTCGTCTTTGATGTTGAACGAACGCGTTTCGAGCCCTTTGAGGAGCCTCTGGAACTCTTGGAGGCTTTTCAACGCCTGGAATACGAGGGTCGTCTGGTCGAGTGAGTTCTGTTCGAAATAAATGGTGCAGATGATATCGTATTCCGATTTGAGGATCTGCAAAAAGGTGAAATTGGCGACGTCTTTCATCTCGTTCTGAAGGGTGCTCGGGTGTCCCGTCGACGCGGAAATGTTGTTCTTGATCGACGTCGACTGGGACTCGATGATCGGCGACAATTTCTTAAACTCTTTCCTCAACACGGAATACGCTACCGAGGCGAACTTCGTGCTTATTTTACTCACGGAAGACACCACCTAAACACCAATAAAAATATTAAATTACTTCGAACTTTAATTAGGATAGAGCGTGGGCAGACCTTCCCACAGCCGAGCCATAGGAGCCTTCCTCTGTCTCCCAACCCAGATCACACTTTTTAATGGCATTTTTCTGCCAAATTTTTCTGCCCAATTATCTGGCATTTTTCGGCCAAATTCCTTAGGTCGACAGAAAATTTAGAGTGCCTCTTACCTCGTCTGGATCCAACTCGGCCACTATCTGCTCCAAAATTTCGATTGGCAATTCCGCTAAATTTATTCTAACAAGGACCATTTTTTAATAAAAATCGTCTACTGTTCTATTTTTTCTAACTGTAATTTCTTTGTAGTTTTTATAACATAAATTGGCTTAATTTTTTCTATTATTTCTATGGGAACAATAATTTTTAATGCATGTGTAAGAAAATAAAAATAAAAAATTCAAATATAGGCACCTAAAATAAGCAAACGGTGGAGAAACATTTAATAGTCCCTAAATATTCGTTATTTTTTATTTTTTGAGCTAACATCTCGATTATGAATTTAATCGATTGTTTAAGCTGTTGGTCACTCTGAGCAATGGTGAACCGTTTTGTTGTAGTAACCTCGCTGGACGACTTAAAACGTTTTGTTTACGATTTTGTTTATTTTCCAATGTTGAAGTTTATTTACGCCTAATACTGTGAGTTTCGTGTAATTTATTTTTATCTTCAAAAATGGCTGAAGAACCGAAGAAGATTTCGTTCGGTTTTAGCAAAATAAACAAGAAAACTCCACTTGTGAACAAAAACGTGGTGAAAGAAGAAGAGAAAGTCCAGTTCATCGACTGCCTCGATAATAAGTCGATAAAACTCGTCCATGAAGAAGAAGTAAAAGCTCCGCCGGTGATTCCGATGAAAGTCGCGAGTTCCCTTCGCGAGAATATGCTTGAGACGATCAGAGCGCGAAGGGCGAAGAGAGAAAACGGCGATAAAAATGGCGAGAAAGAAGAAACGAAGGAAAACGGAGAAGAGAAGCCTCTAACGCTGGAAGAGCAAGCAGCAAAAGAGATTATGGACGAGATTAAAAATAGAGAAAACGAAGAAGTCAAAATAAATGAAAATCTTAAAGTTCCGCTCCCTTCAATCGGAGTCGTCAGCGAAAAAGAGCCAACGTTAGACGACTACGAAGAAATGCCGATATCCGATTTTGGTCTTGCGATGCTTCGCGGGATGGGATGGGAAGAAAAAAAAGGAATCGGATTAAACGAAAAAGTTGTCAAGCCTTTAGAACCACCAGTTCGACCTAAAGGAATGGGCTTAGGTGCCGATAAAATGATGGCAGCAAAATTATCAGCGAAAAGGACCAACGATCCTGATTTAGTAATGAAGAAAAATGCCTTCGTTAAAGTTACCACAGGACCGTACAACGAGATGTATGGAAAAGTCGAAGGTTTCGGTGATCTTCCAGGTCGCATAATCGTCAAATTGGCCCTTCAGAACAACACCGTTTCGCTGAGTGATTTATGGTCGACCTCGTCCATCAATCCGAATACAACCAAAACGCCAAAGTCATGAACCTCGCCAAGTTCAACGAGTCTCCGACATTGACAAAAAACCGAAATTCAACGAGTTAT
This sequence comes from Orius insidiosus, assembly GCA_014119065.1. Classification (NCBI taxonomy): domain Eukaryota; kingdom Metazoa; phylum Arthropoda; class Insecta; order Hemiptera; family Anthocoridae; genus Orius; species Orius insidiosus. Next base: position 740,794 of record JACGAQ010000021.1, read on the forward strand.
CGATTTTGGCAAAAAACCGAAAGATGAATTTGGCCTGCTAAAGTCACGACCGTCTCCTGAGGAACGCAAACCCAAGAAGAGACGTGACAGATCGGAAACTCCAGAAAGAAAACATAAAAAGAAGCATAAACATAAATCGAGAAGCCATCGGGAAAGAAGTCGCTCGCCCAAAAAGCATAAACGAAGACATCGCTCTAGGTCTTAGATCATTTAAAAAATTTTAAACATTACATAATATTAATGTAAATATTGTAAATTTTGTTTTATTACTTTAATTAAATTTATTACTTTTCATTTGTTGGTTGTTTCATCAATCCATTTATAAAATCAAGAATATTGGGTATTTTATCAAAAAAGAACCATGAAATGCATAAACATACCCCCGCGACAAAAAAGACAGTGGTTCACTAATCGCTAGAGCGGCGATTGGTGAACACTACTCGAAAAAAGGCGCATTTTTGCATTAAAGATGGCCGACACTGTTGATATGTTATCATTTATCACCACGCTATTCTTATCAACTTGTTATTGTGACTTTTCACCATTTTTACGTTACTGTAGTTCCTATGCATATATAAAAGGTATAAAAAGAGTAGCGTTAGGTATATCAGGGGTGTGGACAGCGCAGTTGCCGCTCTTCTCCTCAGAAAAGAATTTGAAGTCATCGCAGTTTATATGAAAAATTGGGATTTGAGGGACGAGAAAGGTCACTGTGGGAGCGAAAGAGACATCGAAGATGCAGAAACCGTCTGTAAACTTCTCAACATAAAATTCCAAACTGTCAACTTAGTGAAAGAATACTGGAACGAAGTTTTCACCGATTTGATCTCCGATTATGAAAATGGGCTTACGCCAAATCCAGATATTTTATGCAATAAAAATATTAAGTTTAAACATTTCTACAAGTATTCTAGTTTGCTTGAGTGTGACGCCATAGCGACAGGTCACTACGCGCAGAATTCATTTGGTGACCGCTTGCAGTATAGAAGTGACGCTGGCGCTTTTCTTTTAAAATCTGTCGATTCTCAAAAAGATCAGACGTTTTTCTTAAGCCAAATATCTCAGGAGGCTTTACGTCAAAGTTTATTCCCTTTAGGCCATCTTCTAAAATCCAAAGTTAAAAAAATTGCCGCAGAACGTGGCTTAGGAAAAGTGGCCAAAAAGAAAGAATCGATGGGCATCTGTTTTATTGGTTACGCAATTTTTCAGACTTCATTGCAGAATATGTCAAACCTGAAGAAGGGAACTTTATCGATATTGACACTGGGAAAATCGTTGGATGTCATCAAGGAAAGCATTATTGGACTTTAGGCCAAAGATGTCTTATTTCAGGCGTCAAGTGTCCATATTATGTAGCATCAAAAACAGAAAATCAAGACATCTATGTTGCTGCAGGCCATGACCATCCTATCTATATTCTTCAATGTTGACAACTCAAAAACCATATTGGATCAACTCAGAACCAACTGAACTTCAAAATAATAAAATTTTTGAATGCGAATTTAGATTTCAACATCGTAATCCTTTAGTCAACTGTTCTATCATGAAATTAGAAGACAATAGACTTCATATGCTAGAAGAATCTCTTAGGGCTATTACTCCTGGACAATATGCAGTTTTATACAAAGGATCTGTTTGTTTAGGTAGCGCAAGAATGAAAATGTCGGCCCAACCAAATTTGCATTAAATGAGATTGATAAAAACAATTTACTAGATATCACAGGAGCCATTTTATAACCAATATTGAAGGTTATAACCTTTGAAGATCTAACAGTGATTTGCAGACAGGATTGTAGTGTGGACAATTAAAAGTGTTTTGGCGAATTTTGTCTCGCCAAAATTTGTACACATCAAGAACGTAGCTGTCGTTGACATGACCAGAATCTGTCAACGATCGGATCGTTTCGCTCTGAAAAAAATAAAAATATATTTATGGAAGCTTTTTTTTATTTTTACCCTTATAAAGCTGACTACTTTCAAAGGTCGGCATTCAGCGACTTTGCATGACTTTTTCACTTTTAATATTTCAAGCAGTTCTAATAGATCGTCAACTCCAAAAAATGCGATATTTAAAGGAACGTCTGTTATAAAATACTTAAAATCTCCCCTTCTAAAAATAACAAATAAAACATGATCTTTGAAGCTGCGTTACCTTCATGTTTTTCAATTCTGAGGCCATTCTTAACCAATTTTTCATCCAATGACCACTTTATCCGTTTTCTCATCATAAGATGTCTCCAGGGAAGACAAAACATCCCATAAATTTCCAATTTTACTAGAAAAACAATATCAGATAAATTTTTTAAATATTTTATTTACCTTTTTTCAACAGAATACTTTCTTCTAAGACTTTTGTCGGCACTGACATATGTGAAAGATTATTAAAATATTTCATAGATTCTTTTAATCTGGGGCAGCTAAAAACGATAAGCGACCCTCCATCTTTAACTATCGTCAAATCATCATTGAGTTTCCCAATTTTTCCAAAGCTGTAAAACTCGTTTTTCTAAAAATCATATTAAATTTATCCTTAAAATTGAAATTCCTACCTATTTTATTGAATTATTAATAAATTCAGGGTGATTTTCCAAGATTTTATTTTGGGTAAACTTTTTTAGAGGCTTTTCTTCTTTTTTGAGTGATTCTTTCTTTTTTACGATGATCGGTGATGGGGAGCTGAATGATTTTTCAATTCTTTTCTTCTCTTTTGAGCCTGCGCGATTTCTTCATAAACTTGTTTTTCATCTTCCTTTAAATTCTTCCATTTATTTGCCAACTCACTGGCAACTGCAGTAAAGCTTATTCCAGGCGTTTCTTTAATTACTAAAAAAAAAAAATTTTTTTTTTAAGGTAGAAATAATGGGATTTTTGCCCAAGAGGGACCTCTCATAAGGGGAAGTATGAAATTTCTCCCTACTAAGTTAATGTAAAAAATTAATAAAAAATTATTTTTTACACCAAAAATTCGTAAAAAATGAGGAGTAATTGGAGAAAATTTGATGAAACGTTCGACCGCAGCGAATTTTTTAAATTTAAAGAAAATTTGGTGAAAATCGGTTAAAAACGTGGCCGTAAAGTGTTCCAGAAAAAAATGCTACGGACTGCCGGCCGGCACCACAGACAAAGTTGAGATCGGTAAAGACCAATATTCGATTGACCTTCTGGGGTTTGGAAGACTTCCCCAAAAACCGACGTGAGGGTATCACTACAACTTCTTTAACCCTTTCAAGACCGCGTCTGATGCCGGATTCTCTGCGCTACTGGCAGCACTTTTCCCCTCTCTTTGCCCCTCACTTCTCCCCGACCGCTCCCAGCGCCCAGCAAAGCACAGAAAGCGACGAGTGATGCGATCATCACGTAGTTCATTTCTTCCCAACAGATTGCCAGTTTTTGCATGTCGCTAGCGTCACGGGAAGCGAAGGTATTAAATTTTTTAGAGAGGCTTCCCGCTGGCGCCGCTGGGCAACTAAAGTAGCTTGCGGTCTCCAAACGAAAAGCGCAAATGGCAACTAAAGTCGCCTGCGGTCTCGAAAGGGTTAAGGAAGTTAAAATTTATTTATCATAAAAAAATCTTTACTCTGAGAACGAGCTTCACGAGCGAATTTGGTAAAAGCCGCCATTTCTTTTTGCCCCATTTGACTGCTTACGCTTCTCTGGCTGAGGGAGAAGGTTCTGCAGTTTCAGAAACTGAAGCAATTTGAGGAACACACGCAACAACCACGTGCTCTAAAAAACAAAAATATGCTGTCCATCAAAACAGAAAAGTTCCACAAACTTCAATCGGTTTTCCGTTAAACTCGATACTTCCACGGCTCCAATCTGACAACGAAATCGCTTGATTCTCTTGAATTTTTTTCAGGGAAATTTGTTTCATCCAAACTTGGCATTTCAACATTAATTGTAGTGTTCTTCAATGTCTTGAGATCAGAAGTGGGATGTTGACATATTTGCTCATTGTTTCGCCTTTCATTACTCTCAGATATTCCAAATTATTCTCTTCCAGGGTTTCAGAAAAATCTTGTTTTCTAAAATCGATTGAACCAAATTTGAAATTTCTTTATCTTTCTTTTTAAAGAGTTTTCTGGTTTTTTAGTTCGATGATTCTTCTATTCCATGTTGTTCTGTTTATCAGAAGAAAGATTAATTTATCTTCAGATTATCCTGATTTTTACAATCAAGTTCTGTTTTTGGAACTTTGACTTCTATCAAATCATCGTCGTCCTCTTCATTTTTCCTTTTTTTATTCTCCTGTTCTATTTTATACTCTGGAAATTCGGCGAAATAATAATCGTAAATTAATTCTTTATAAGTTTTTCAAATTGTCTGAATCTTTGATGATGACTTTGGTTTTGTTGGGCTCTAAATTGACGTCTAAAGAGTCCGAAGGAGGGTAAGAGAAGCTAAACATGTTGGCTCTTTGTTTTGTGGTATCGCCGAGCTAAAAAAATGAAAAACTTCTTCATGAATCGCCTGAAAAAAAAATTAGAATAAAATTTGTTCTAAAAAAATTACTTTTCAATTTGTTTGTCACGAAACAGGCCTTGAATTGACAAAAAGAAAAATGGAATCCATTGGATTTTTATAGCAGGTGTTCAAAACATGACAGTCTCTTTTTGGGACCATCAAAAAAATTTTAAATTTTTCATCTTCGTAGTTTATTTCATGAAGAAGTTTGACCAAAGTTGGAGGTAGGATTTGGACGAATGAACTATGATTGAGCAAGCGGATTTTTGCCAGATGGTAAACTTATTGTGGGTCAAAACGAAGCGGATTCCAGCGTTTATAAAGCAAGATGTTTGACGATATTTTCGACTTTTTAACCTCATCTCTCTTTTGCCACTCGACAAAAACTGCTTTCGAAGGCAAATTTTTGAAAAGTTCCAGCAACCACTGATGTTCCTGAAAAAAAAATTTAATAAAATATTTAAAACAAGCCACTAAACCTTTATTTAAATGTGAAGTTGAGGTTGAAATAACATCCCCATTATGATCGAAACATAAGTTGAAGCGACGTCCAAATCAGTTTTGGTCGTTACAGAAACATCAGCGATACTGCAGAGTGCGCTCAATGCTTCCCCACGAAAGCCATAACTTGATAATCTTTCTAAAAATCAAACAATAAAATTTTATATTTTATGATTTTACCTAAATCAGAAAAGTCAGATATTTTAGAAGTGTAACTTCGTTTACACATAAATGGGACATCTTCTTTTTAACTCCGCTTCCATTATCTTTAACTTCAATCGATCGATTCCATTGTTTTCCTGCAGTAAAATTTTAGTAAGTAATTAATAATTTAAATTCAAATTACAAGTTTGATTTCGATATTTGTAGCTCCGGCGTCGATGGACATAAATGGGACATCTTCTTTTTTAACTCCGCTTCCATTATCTTTAACTTCAATCGATCGATTCCATTGTTTTCCTGCAGTAAAATTTTAGTAAGTAATTAAATAATTTAAATTCAAATTACAAGTTTGATTTCGATATTTGTAGCTCCGGCGTCGATGGAATTCTCGATGAGTTCTTTGACGACGGATGAGACGGAAGTGATGACCTGAGCGCTACCGATTAATTTGACCGTAGCCTTCGGTAAAGCCTTCATCGGCTTCACTTCTGCAAATAAAATATTAACCAGCTGGGTACAATGAATTAAATGATAAAAGAAAGCCAGGTAGTAAGGCCCGAATTCATGAACCTTGGCATTATTTCGTATTTATGAACCTCTCAAAGTGGTCTGTTCCTTCAAATAAAAGGAATCCTTCATTTCCCTGTTTTATCAAGGAAGTAACTGAGGTATCTTAAGGATCCAAACAAAGGCTTTCATTGGCTTATCCTCGATTTTCAGTATCTCCGCTTTTAGGCCCGTACTTAAAACTCCTTAAGGAACCCTTTTTCAAGGTTTCCTTGAACATATTTCGTATTTATGACCCTTCAAGGGGTCTGTTCCTTCAAATAAAAGGAATCCTTCAGATTTCCTCCTGTTTTATCAAGGAAGCCACTAAGGTACCTTAAGGATCCTCAAACGAAGGGCTATCATTGGTTATCCTTGATTTTCAGTATCTCATTTTAGGCCCTTACTTAAAAAGCTCCTTAAGGAACCCTTTTCTCAAGGTTTCCTTGAATATGTTATGTATTTATGAACCGCCCTGAAGTGATCTGTTCCTTCAAATAAAAGGAATCCTTCAGATTTCCCGTTTATCAAGGTGCAGTAACTGAGGTACCTTAAGGATCCTTCAAACGAAGAGCTTTCATTGGCTTATCCCATTTTCAGTCTCTTCGCTTTTTAGGCCCGTACTTAAAATTCCTTAAGGAACCCTTATCTCAAGGTTTCCTTGAAAAATGTATGTATTTATGAACCTCCCTCAATGTGGTCTGTTCCTTCAAATAAAAGGAATCCTTCAGATTTCCCCCTGTTTATCAAGGAAGCAACAAAGGTACCTTAAGGATCCTCAAACGGAGGGCTTTCATTGGCTACCTTAAGGATTCCTCAAACGGAGGGCTTTCATTGGCTTACCTTGATTTTCAGAATCTCCGCTTTTAGGCCCGTATGTAAAAAGTAGAACCCTTTTCTCAAGGTTTCCTTGAATATTTCGTATTATGAGCCTCCATTGATGGGCTGTTCCTTCAAATTAAGGAATCCTTCTTATTTCCCTCTGTTTTTTCAAGATAGCTATTAAGTACCTTAAGGAGTCCTCCAACGAGGGCTCTTATTGGCTGACGACAACGCAATCCTTGATTTTTACTTAAAAGCTAGCGTACTAAAGGGATGTTAAGTCATCCTTGAGGTCAAGGAAAGAAGAGTTACACGGAACGGGCCATAGAATATTGAACGCAGAAATAGCAAGAAAGGAAATAAAGATCAATGAACATCTTTAAAATCGTCTTAGTTAAACTTCCTTACCTAATTTGATAAATTTTCATTATTTCTTATTTCATTTTTAACAATTAAAATTTTAAATATAAAAAATACTAGTTCAGATTTCGCGGTTTACAAAGCAGGTTATCAGACAGTCTTCCCAAAGATTACCTATTTTTGCATTCTAATATTTTGGACTTCCTCCAGATAATTTAGAGAAAAAATTGTCAAAATTTAACCTTATGGCTTTAAAGGGCATCTTTAAATTTTTAGCTTATAAAACAAAAGTTTTATGCGCCACTTAAGTTGGTACTGTAGTTTTGAGGCACTGTAGCGTTCGTGTAACCTCACTATTTTCGTTGTATGAACGTTATTATCCTATTTTATTATTTACCAGGCTTACAGGTATTTTTGGTTAAAAGGAAGATGCCTTCGATTGATGTGAGCGAAGGCGCCGATCCAGGAATCGCCCGGCCCCTCGTCGGCATCATTTATCGCCTCCTGAAGTCAGAAGTATCCTTTAATCGTCGATTTTCCGTCCGTCGATAATAGCTTTGTTCAAACCGCAGTTTGAAACTCCTTAGCATGCGCAGAATTTGTACGTCATATTGACATCGTTCGGACGTCAAATTTGACGTGCTGATCCTTCTGCGCGTGCTCCAGGAGTTTTAAACTCCGGTAGGAACAAAGCTAAAATAGGAACAAAGCTAAAATATTCAATTTAATTTTCTTTAATTTAACGTTCAGATATCGTTGATAAAACTGCTAGTTTTGTTGCCAGAAATGGGCCGGAGTTCGAGTCAAGAATCAGGCAAAATGAACTTGGAAATCCAAAGTTTAATTTTCTCAACAGCGGAGATCCTTACCATGCATATTATCAGCACAAAGTTAAAGATTTTAGCGAAGGAAGAGGTTGGCACCGTTGATTTGTTTTATTTATTTTATTCGTTTTTAGTCAATGAGCCGGCTCCGCAGCGTTCGGTGGCATCAGCGACGCAGTTGAAGCAACAAGAAATCTTGAAACAAATCGAGCAGCCGTTCGTACCGAAAGATCCGCCGCCGGATTTCGAGTTTACCGCTGATCCGCCTTCGATTTCCGCTTTGGACCTTGATATCGTCAAACTCACCGCTCAGTTTGTCGCCCGAAACGGTCGCCAATTTTTGACAAACTTGATGAATCGAGAACAGCGGAATTACCAGTTTGACTTCCTCAGGCCTCAACACTCGCTCTTTCAATATTTTACTAAGCTTCTTGAACAATATACCAAAGTAATTCTTTATACGTGACATTCCTTTTTTAACTCTTTTTTTAGGTCTTGATTCCTCCAAAAGACATGATGACGAAATTAAAGATGAATGTAACAGCATCTCAGGAGTTTTGGACCAAGTCAGGTATCGAGCTGATTGGTTAAGATATCAAGAAATACAGAAAAGAAGAGAAGAACAAGCTTTGGAAAAAGAAAGAGGTAATTTTAAATATTTATAATGTTTTTTTATTTTTGTTTTTAGTCGCCTACGCTCAAATTGACTGGCATGATTTTGTTGTCGTTGAAACCGTTGATTATGTCCCTGGCGAGATAGGAAATTTCCCTCCGCCAACGACCCCTGAAGAAGTCGGAGCCCGAGTTTTAATGCAGGTTGGTATCATCGTAAAATATCATATTTGTATTAATTTTTAAAATTTAGGAAAGGATTTTGATGTACATGAAGATGGCAGGATGCAAATTGAAAGCGATGAAGATAGGGATAAAGAAGACAGCGATAATGAAGACATCGGAATGCCAGTCAGCGAAAAAGGTGCTGCGGACAACACTCAAGTCCAAGATATGGAAGAAGAATCATCCAGTGAAAGCGACAGCGAAGAAAAAAGTCGTCCTAAACAAGAAGCGAGGCCTGAAACTAAAAAACCGATGCAACCCCCACTTCCTCCCATCCCTGACAAAGTCATTGTCAAAAAAGGCTACAATCCTAAACAACGTAATTATTTTATTTGATTTCAGTAAAAAATAATAATTTGTTTACAGCTAAGACGCTCAAAACTGGAGATAATTATCTTATTTCTCCGTTGACTGCTGAAAAAATTCCTGCCAGTAAAGTCCAAGAGCATATGAGGATTGGATTGTTGGATCCTCGTTGGGTGGAGCAAAGAGACAAACATATTCAGGATAGGATAAATCAAGATACTGTTTATGCGGGAGGTTCAGCGATAGAAGCTAGTTTGAAGCAGTTGGCAGAACGCCGTACTGATATTTTTGGTATCGGAGATGAGGAGACAGCAATCGGTAAAAAGATAGGCGAAGAAGACAAAAGGAAAGATGATAAAGTAACTTGGGATGGGCATACATCAAGCGTTGAAGCTACTCGTGCTGCCAGAGCGAACATCACAATTGAAGAACAGATTCATCAAATACATAAGTGAAAGGGCTTCTACCTGATGAAAAAAAGAGAAAATTGGGCCAAAACCTGTTACAAGATCTTCAATCTCAACCGCCTTTACCGCCTCCAAAAACTCAAGTCGCTCCACCTTTGCCACCTCCGCAAGTTCAAGCTCCTTTACCGCCACCGCCGGGATGATCCCTCCACCACAAATTATGATGGTGCCTGCTCCAATTCGTCCACCTTTAATGGGTACTTTTCTCATCATTTTTTGATATAAAAAAAATCAATATTTTTTTAGTTCCAGGTTCTTTCCTGTTGTTGCTGCCACTCCTGGTTTCATAGCTCCTCCAGGAACTGCTCCATTACCTCCTCAGCCACCGCAACCTGTAATATTATTTAATTTTTCATTTTCTTTAATTAAATGTTGTAGGTTATGCTTAAACTCGACGATGATGAGCCGATGGCGAAAAAAACAAAAAACTGAAGATTCTCTTATGCCTGAAGATCAATATCTCATGCAGAACAAAGTAAGCTATAAATTTTTTCTTGAAAAATTTTTTTATTTTTTTTTTTTTCTAGGGACCTGTCGTTTTTAAAGTTATGGTGCCGATGATGGTCGATAAAACAGAATGGAAGCTCAATGGGCAGATTTGAGTTTGACGATGATGCCGAACGAAACGGTTGGAGCATTAAAAGCGAAAATTCAAGAAGCTGTCGGAATGCCTCCATCAAAACAGAAACTCAACTGCGATGTAAGTGCCATAAATTCCACAATTTTTAAGCATCAAGTTAAAAAATGGCATGTAAATATTTATCTTTTTTTAGGGGATGTTTTACAAAGATTCAAACTCTTTGGCGTACTACAATGTCGGGCCAAACACCCAAATTCAACTCCAGTTGAAGGAAAGAGGAGGAAGGAAAAATTAAATTTTTATTTTGTTGCTTTATCAAATTTTTTTTTCTATAATAAACTTGATGTGTGTATAAAACTTATTGTTATTACTCCCAAGGATCTATTGCAGTGTTTCTCAACCTTTTTGAAGCCTGCACCGCCCTAAGAGGAGGAAAATACTTACTGCCCTTCCCTTCTTAAGACAAAAAAAGAAGAAAAAAACTAGAAAAAAAATGGTTGAAATTGCAGTTTGTTTAAAATTACAATACTGAGGAAGGAGTTCTACGAAGTGCCTGTAGACAAGCATCTTTTCCGAAATTTTAAGGATTTCAGAGTAATCGATAATATACATTAACTCATAGTAATCACTGATTAATATATTACCTGTAAACAAGCATTTCGCGACGCCGCCAAGGGGAGCTTGAAAACGGGAGCACGGGCGCTTCGTCTCTCCTCTTTTCTTTTGTCATACTAAGCCCGCAAGACTTGGCGGAAATGTTGGTTTAGTATCTCATGCGCCTCGACTTTCAAAGAGACCTTGATTTTGTTATAGGTAGGCCTTTTTTTTAGAAAAAAAATTTTTTATCGCATTAATAAAAATTAAAATAAAAACAAAGGACTCACCCTAACGCTCCCCCCACTTAGCCATTGCCCCCATCACCCAAATTTTGCTTAACGCCCCCAGTAACTTCCCAGCGCTCCCAGGGCGGTAGGCGGTAGCGCCCCCGTTGAGAATCACGGATCTATTGGTATCAGAGTAGGGCATGATCATAATCATTTCATTCATTTCATTTTCAAAATTATTATTTTTTATTTAGTACATTGATCGGAGCACTGTGCGTTGGTCCGATTTTCACCAATTACTCCTTATATTTTTTACGAATTTTTGGTGTAAAAAATTATCATTTTTTCACATTAATTATCATTTTAGTACGGAGAAATTTCATACTTCTAGGCCTTACGAGGGACCTCTCTTGGCGAAAAACCTCATTATTTCTACCTTGATACTTGGTAAACTTTAAAAAAAAAAAAAAAAAAAAAAAAAAAAAAAAAAAAAAAAAAAAAAAAAAAAAAAAAAAAAAAAAAAAAAAAAAACTTAAAAATTTTTCGAAAAAAAAGGTTTTAAAAAAAAACTCGGAAATTTTTCAAAAAAAAAGGTTGGAAATTTTTTCTACAAAAAGAAACTGGAGAATTAAAAAAACTTCCCCTTCTATTATACTTCCCCCTCCTATATGTTACTTCTCTTTAAGGAAGTTCCCATCAGGGCTAGTTTCAGACTAGTACTTTTTTGGTAAAATCATTTTTTTAAATTTCTTTTTGGAGGAAAAATAGACATTGAAAAAATACCTATCGTTTAAAAAAATCATAATAAAAAATAAAATACGATATTCTGGAAAATCTTAAATAAAATATTACAATTATTATAATTAAGATGTCTGTAATTTAACTATAATAAAAATAAAATTATTACAATTATAATCATAATCATGATAACGGTTGTGCCCTACTCTGATTAGTTCACTAATTTTTAAAAATGAGTAAAAATTGCCAAAAGTACTGGTACTTAACTTTCCTTAACGGAAAGCATGGATAGGGATTTAATTTGACCGTAGACAATACTATACATTGCTGTTAATTTGAATATTTGGGACTCAAATACTGTCTTTCAAGGAATCACATAAACTTCCTTTTGACAAGCTAAAAAATGAGTAACTTTATTACTTTGCAGAAAATAAATCGAACTCCAATAAAGATCTATCATTTCTATGCAACCCATTTACAGTAGGAGCTATCAAAATTGCAATTTCAGACCACATAAAACATGTTGAGACATAAAAAATTTTTAGATTTTTGCAATTAGGTCAAAAATATTGACAGTAAAAAGCTCCTTCTAAGTACATATTAATTATAGTGCATTTTTTTCTTTGTGCGTCAATGTTCATTGACGTAATCTTAAAAAATCTTGAATTACCACTTGATATTAAGGTAAAGAAAAAATTATTTTTATTTTGTTTTATTATCTAAAGTATTCGTGTTCTATACAGATTGGGCCAAGTTTGTCTAAGAGAGAGATAAAGGAGTATAAAATGTTAGTGGACAATCAGATAAAAATCATTCTCGGTCTAATCCTTCAAGTATAAACAGGTGAAAAAGAAAAAAAGGTACAAAGTTTATCAGAAAAACTGAAAAAAGGAAAAATGAGTGGGTGAGTAGTATAAAAGAAAATTTATTTTAATTTTTCATTTTTTTAAATTAATATTTTAGAATAAGGCGATTGGCTCTTGCGGCAATTTTGTTGGTTACGGTTGCCCTCATACTTGATTCGTGTGAAGCAAAAAAAGCGAAAAAAGGAGAAAAAGGATGGAAAAAATCTGAAGGAAAACAGAAAGAGCAAAAATGGTAAGCTAAAATAATTTTAATTTGAAATAAGTAGCTTGTTTAAACGGGAAATGATTTATATTTTGTTTGATATGTGATAAAAAATTTTTTGTTTCTAGGAATGAAAAACAAAAGCAAGGCCAGGACAAGAAAGTAAAGCAAGATAAAATAAAAAAACTAAAAAGACAGAAGGAGAGATAAAGAAAAAAGTAGAAGAAGCAGCACCAGAAACTGTTGAAGCCGAAGTAGAGACGAAAGTCGAAAAGACACAGAAAAAAGTAAAACGTGAAGTCGTCGAAGACGTTCAAGAACCGAAACAGAAAAAGAAGTCTGCGAAAAAAGAAAAAGTCGTCGAAGAAGTAAAAGCGCCGAAAAAGAAGTCTGCGAAAAAAGAAGAAGTCGTCGAAGAAGTGAAAGCACCTAAAGCAAAAAAAGAAGAAACGCCAGCGGTCGATGAGGTTCAAGAACAGTGCGTAAAAAGCGAAAGCTGCTCTAAATGTTCCGGAAAATCTGAAGAACCCGTCGAAGAAATACCCGCTGAAGAAGAAGTTGAAGCAGCAGAAGCAGCGTAACTCATATAAAAGTATTATTTTTGTAAATAAACTTTAAAAACGTTAGACTGTAATGGTTTTTGAATAAAATATTTTTGTAACTTGTACTTTTGAACCTTAAATCCTGCATACCAGTTTTGTAATGACCATTTCAACCTAAATTTTGATATCTATGAAAGTTGGAAAAAAGCTTCATTTTGAGCTAAATAAACATGATTTTAAATTTAAAGCCTTTTCCTTATTAAAATGTCATTGAAAACTTTTCTCAAAAGAAAGTTATTGTGATACCCTTAATGGATGATTTTTCAGAAATGTCTTCCAGACACCATGTCTAAACCAATCATGGTGTTTGACAGTCGCCATTTTTCCCGGACACCTCAGATTTTAAGCAATTTTCTTGAAAGAAAGTTATTGCGAAACCCTCCTTTTTAAAATAGAAAAAGACAAAAGCTTTTTTTATAAATTCACAAAAATTGTGGAGAACTGTAGTCTGAGTTACCAATAATTTTCTAAATTAAAGAGGGGGGAAAAAAGTTGATTTAGGAAGTTTCTGTAGGCTGCTCCAGCAAAATTAGGACTTATTTAATTTTATAATTTATTTACAAAAATAATGTATTTTTCACAACAAAAGTTAGCAATCCTTTATAAGCAATGTTCAATTCAAGAGGTCCATTTGAGGCATCTTGTTTCAGTATGTATTTTCAGGCAGTTGACACTACAATATTTGGCACCACACGTTATACAATGATAGTTACTAGGAAAACCACATGGGGAGCAAAAATTTCTTTTGGGAAACTCCGAAGGTGGAACGACAGCTTCTGGAAATTTCACAGCATCTGGCCTAACGAGCGTTTCATATTCGACCATCTGAGAATACGATTTACGATACTTAAATTTGTAGTAGTCAGCGCTTTTTGACTTTCGAGTTTTTCTAGATTGAAGAGTATCTTGAAATTTCGGGGCGTTTTTGTTGGCGACGAGGTCTCCATGGGGGTCTGAATGGAAGTTGTCGTTGTCGAGGGCTTCGACTGCAATTTTCGCCCTTCGCTCCCGCGTCGCATCGTCCAACACTCGCCTCTGATTCGAGTCTTTGATCCGGCCAGACTCACGCACTTGAGCCCCACGTAACATCTCTCCACCAACAATTAAGCCAGTATCGCACTAAAATCTAGTAAAATAATATATAATTATTTAACCATTAATAATATTGAAACCAAACTTTAGTTCTCAATTTAAAAATCATTTTTTAAAACACATAAATGGAGTATAGTTACCTAATACAGTGAAAATTAAAACAAAAAAATAAAGCCGGGAATTTTTTTAAATTCTTAGTTGTTTACACTTTACTCTGTTTAATAACCTTCTCAGCTTTCGTCTTGAAACAGGTTCTAACTAAACAAGTTACACAACTTAAATTTTTAACTTTTTAAAAAAGAAAAAAGGAAGATAATTTGGAGAAAACCCGATGAAAACGCCGTAAAAAAACTGTGGAAAAGAATGGCAACGTACATCATAAAAGCCAAGAAAAATTTCCGAAAATCATCTCTCGAGGAAAACACAATACCTTTCTTTTAGGAAAATTATCAACATCAAATTATACCGGGTGTCCGGAAACACGTCTGGGAGAGCGTTAAAAAGTGGTTTTATGAAAAAAAAAGTTAAATGTAAACCCCCCTTAATTTGCATCAAAGAATTTGATGGTGTAGTTAAAAATGCGCCTGTATATACAGGGTGCCCCCAACAGGACCTAACTTTGTTATTTCAAATGAGAACCCCTATTTTTTATTTCGGATTCGTAATCTAAGCAAAATTTAAAGTTGATTTGACTATTCATATGACCTTTTTTTTTTTGTCAAATTTTAGCGTTTTTTTTTTTTTGCGCTAAAATCCGTTAAATCTGTCCAAAGAATCCATTTATCACAAATTCAAGCATCTTCGCATTTTGCATCACGAGATGTCGTCGCCAACGGCCTTTTTTCAAGTTAGAACCCTTTCTTACTTCAGAAATGAAAATTAGCGGTTTTTTAAAGGAATTCTTCTTTCAGACCATAATTTTTGAAAGAGCTGCTGCGTCTTTTGTAGTTGTGCATCAAAAAGAAAAATAATCACGTACATATTTACACTTTCTGAACATACAAAAACAGAACGCGAATAGCGTCCGGTACGTTTTGATCTCCAATCGACGGCGCCAGCAATAATTCTTTTCTCCTCAATCTAAATCTATCATCAAACATCATCATCGTCAGCATCAGCATCACCAATCAATTAATATCAACAGATCCGCACCAGTTCGACTCACTGGAACTCCCTCAACTCGTTGGCAGTTCCGCTGAATTGGTGGAACTTCAACCTCGGAAGGAACTTCTCGACATCTGCGACACTCACGTCACAGCTCGACAGTTCGCGTTCCAGCATCCGCACACGCATCTTCGGCACATCATCGCTCGACACAGCATTCTTCACCCTTCTTTTCTCCGTGGGAGAGTGATGTGGGTACAACAGATCTCTCGGAGATGGGTTCACAGTGAAAAGATAGAAATGATTGTGATAAAGGGAATAGCCTGACGAGGCTTTTTAAGCCGAAAAGCATCGTGAGATACCCGTTATCACAGTCATTTCTTCCTCTATTATTGGTTAATTGAGGCGCTCCGGGTACGAAGGGCGAACTCGACAAAACGTAGGTTCGAGATATTCGCATTTTAAAGTTTTCTGTTAAGGGCGAACTCGACAGAAAAGTCACTCTCTGGAATTTTCGTGGCGAGATCATAGAATCATAGAGAAAAGGGTTTTTTTAAAATCACCAAATCTCGAAAAGAAAAAAAATTAAATAAAAAAGGTTGAGAGTAGAGCTTTGCCGCATATCGGTTTTTACGTATTTTAAAGGGGAAAAAAGGGGAAACTCAATATAAAAATTACATGGGTGTATTCTTCAAAAGGTCTAGAATCTGAAAATGAAAAAAAAAAAAAAATTGTCCGATGTCGAGTTCGCCCTTCGTATTCGGAGCGCCTCATATGATCTATATGTATATCATCATCCGAGTCTAATATATCACATAACACACAACACATCTCTTTCTATCTACCATACTTTTCTCTCTTTCTAAATTAGTGGTGATGAATCATCCCACAATGAGCAATATAGGAGGGGAAAGTACAAAGGAGCGGGTTAGAAAGTAAGGTGAAAAAATTTTGAAAACCACCTTTTTTTAGCTAAAATTTTTTAAACTTTGAAACTCTACCCCTCAACCTGAAAAAATTTATGCGATCGATTTTTTTACAAATTTGTACGCAATCTTCCTGAGTGGTTGAACGGCCAATTCCCTGGTGCGGAAAACTGCGCTGCGGCCGTTGGTCTGATTTTCACCCAATTCTGGATGAATCAGCGATTATTGTAAGTCAACATTTCCTTCACTGAGAAAGGGATTTTCTCCTTTATCATATATCTTCAGGTACAACTTTATAATCTTAACTACCTTTTGCCATTATCGCTGTATCTCTCCCTCCCTTTCAGTAAACTATCTAGTTATCTTACTGCCGATTGGGTATAACTTAGGTATAAATAAAATCGTCAACTTACTTCCACATTCAGTCTTTTCCCATTTTCAGTATTATTTTTGCTAACGAAAATCGCCATGAAGCCTGGATACAGCAGAAGGTAATAACCTCTTATTGATAGTAAATTTTTGCACTCATGAGATGTGGCAAAAATTAAGATAAGACTATTTTTTATTGTATAACGATATTTTATTTGCAGATATAATGCAAGAAACAATACGGCGAGAAATCGCCTGATAAATTTGATTAGAAAAAATAAACCTGACTTGAGGGTTATAATGCCAATTCTTGAGGCGGTAAGTTTTTTAACGCTTTACTTACGGACGAATTCGTTATTTCTTTATGAATTATTTATTTAGTAGCTGAAAGCTTTTCCTTAACATTTATGTATTGAGGAGAATCCCAAGAATAAAACTTATGGAAACGTTGGTGTACATGACTTCATTGCGAGCAGTAGAAAAGGCGTTAATCTTGGCTGTGACTTCGAGGGTAAGTTTACTGAGGATTTTTATTTATTTT
This sequence comes from Orius insidiosus, assembly GCA_014119065.1. NCBI lineage: Eukaryota > Metazoa > Arthropoda > Insecta > Hemiptera > Anthocoridae > Orius > Orius insidiosus. The sequence goes on from JACGAQ010000021.1 coordinate 757,927, forward strand.
TTGAAAATGTTAAGATTTTTCGAACCGCCTGCCCGAGGGATGCCCCTCTTGCCGTGGTGGAAAAATCAAATTTCTCCCTACTAAAAAAATTATGTTTTTACACAGAAATTTCGCCAAAAATATAAGGAGTATGATGGTGAAAATAGGGTGAAAATCGGACAAACGGTTCGGCCCCCCAAAAAAATTCGAAAAGTCGAAATTTCAGACGGTCATATCTGTGGGGTGACAGGAGGTCGAGAAGAAACAAAAGACGGCGAGTCTGCGCAGAAGGAAAGACGCGTAAAAAAGTGAAATAACGAACGTACGAACGAAGTGTTTTTACGAACTTTCCTTTAAAAAAACGACAGGAGTTTGTTCATTTTCCTTACGACTAATCTGTATTTAACTTATTTTATATTAATTGGGAAATAAAGTTTATGTAAATCGTTCCATCATTTTCCCTTTATTTTCCCACATATCTCGTCCATTTTTTCGAAATTCCAAAATCGGTGTTGCTAAGTTCTAGTTCATCGATAGGGAAAGATTGTGTGAAAATCATTTGAAGTGTTCCGGAAAAACGTAACGGACGGCCGGAACCACAAAGTTGAGATGCATAATAGATTTGTCCCTACGGGGTTTTGGAAGACCCTTCCCAAAACCCAACATGGAGGGTAAAACAATAACTTCTTTAAGGAAGTTAATATAAAACTCGTTAAACCAGGTTTACGTGCCAAGAAGTCGAAGAATCAAGTTTATCCAGATAGAAGAGTTCCTTTTGAATGAATAATTAGCATGTTCTGTTGAAAACAACTTGGATTCTGTAACACACAAAAGAATTAAATATTTAAACACAATTTTGGGGATTTTCATCCACTGTAGCTTCATTTTTAGAAATAATTTTAAACAAGAAGACGCCATATTTGATTTTTTGAAAGATTCACAGATTTTTTAACAGATAGTTTCCGAAATTGGGTCTTCAAGACCTATCTATTCGACTAGTGGCCTTTTTCAATCTTTCCCCTACAGGCTAGGTCCGTCCCCTGGATATCACAGAACAACAATAAATCTCTTCAAAGAACAACAATAACACGTTTTGTTGTTCTGTGCTGGATATGTAGTTTTGTTAGGAAGTTGGCCACTCCATTGGAGTTGGCCCCTTATAAGAGCGCCATAGCAATATGGTGAAAGCCCCCGCCTGGGCCGGGTGCCCTTGCTGCCTAGAATGCTAGGCCAACACAGGTAACAAAATAATTTTATATTCTCATATAACGCTAAAAATCTTAAAAAACAAAATTGCAACTTAAATTTTATAGTTTTGTTTTTTTAATGAGGAGGCTTGTTTTTCGTCCTCGATAAAACTTGTCTTGGATCAGCGTCAAGCCTCCTGTTTCCACCAATGAAAATTCCCGACCAAATCCAGCCCCTCTTTTTCATTCTTATAAAAGGAAACGTCTATTCAAATATCTGTAACTCTTCAAAACTTTAAGGAAGTTAAAATATAACTAATATCAGAATGGTGAGTGCGAAGATTTTTTTTTCTCTCTTTTGACAGAATTAACAAATTTTTAATCAATGAGTAGAATTTGACACATAATCAATGGTATTTATAACTTCTTGAAATTTTTTTCGAGCTTTCCATGCGAGAGGAAAAAGAATACCCCTCGAAAAAATGGGATGTAGGATTGTAGGAATACGCTGGATCCGAATTTCGAACGGGTCTATAGGGGATCAAAAGAACTGCGGATCTACTTTTCATTTCAGAGGAAAGAACTGCGGGCCAAGAATTTTTAGGGTGATAACGCAAATTTTTAAGTTTTTTCTAAACTGGGGGCCTACCAGAAGGTTGTTCTGAAATTTTTGAATATTTTAAGTACGTTTTTTGACCGAGAAAAACTTCAAACTACATTTTCAGGCGTTTTCTTTGCTATTTTAACAAAAAGATTCTCTCCTCTTTTTTGCCGATTTTATCGGTCTGATGGTCGAAAAATCCCCTTTCAACCCAACTTTTGTGCGTTTGCTTTGGCCTCTAGGCCAAAAACAAAATTTTTAACGAGTTTTCTGGATTATCACTTGGTATTGTTGACGAAAAACAACAGATTTTCTCGTCAATTCCTGAGCAATTCCTTCAATTAAACAAAAAAAATCTCCCCTCTATTTTTTTTTTTTTTTTTTTTTTTTTTTTTTTTTTTTTTTTTTTTTTTTGCTGATTTTCTCGATTTTATGGTCGAAAAATCCCCTTTCAACCCATCTTTTGTACGTTTGCTTTGGCCTCTAGGCCTAAAACAAAATTTTTGACGAGTTTTGTGGATTGTCCCTCGATATTGTTGCCGAAAAACTTGATATTTTCTCGTCTATTCCTGAGCAATTCCTGGGAAAATAAGAAATTAGGCTACTCCACGATAAGGACAGGAACGAATAGGATTTTTTATGTATTTATTGCACCAATTTTTATCCCTCCTATTAGAGAGAAAAGGTAAGGTTCTTTTAGGGTCCTTAGAAAAAAAATTCAGGTGACATGTTTGTGGTAGTGTTCAGGTGAAAGATTTGTTTTTCCCTGCCTATGAAACATAGAAGAAACAAAATTACGTTTACCTACATATTATGCGGAAAATTTTTACAGCGAAAAACTTTTTTTTTCTTTTTCCTCAAAGAAACTCGGCCATTTCATTTATTTTAATAGTTCAAACGTGTTGATTGTAGGATTCTTTTCGTATTTTGTTTTTTATTCAACACTTTTCCTTTTAAAATTTTAGAATTCAATTTTGTTTACTCGTAATACCGGTTTCTTTTAGTAAACAAATCACTTCGACTCTAAGCTTCGAGTTACGTAACGGGCGACTTTATTAATGCGACATCTTTGAAGGTCAATAAACAGAGCTTAAGGAAATTTCCAATTGGAAAAAGGGTTCGCCTACGTTTTTTTAGACCTCTCACCCCTATTTTTTATAGGGACCTTGTGCACCCCGACTCCTATTTTAGGAGGTCCAGCCCCAGGCTCTTAATCAGCCTCCAGAGGCTCGACATGGCTCGATGGGCTGGGTTTTTCCTCCCCTAAGCTCATGAACCTCAGCCGTGTCAAGCCTTCGCAATAACAGAGGACGTGCTCCGCCGTCTCCTCCACCTCTACAGAAGCGGCAGGTACTGTCCTCAATCACTCCCAACCTTTAAAGGTGTTTGCGGAGTTTGCTGTTTTCAGTCAGCAGACCCACCCTGAGCAGATCTGCTGTGAGGCCTGCCTTGACCGTCAATGCTATCTCGTCAAAGCAGCGGAGAGAGTTTCCTCGGTTGTACATAGCACGAGTTTCCTCGACTAAAGCAAAAAAAATTTTTCGAAGCAAAAATAGAAGTTGCCTCGACTGCGTTTGCTGGGTATCTGGATCTCGGCTACCTATGGACAGATCAACTTTGAAAATACAAATCAAAACCATTTTCGTTGAGGGCGGTCAACAAAAGAACTCTTTAATATTATTTTCATATTTTTAAAACCAAAAAACAAAGAAAACTTACAAAAATCTAGTAGAAAGGGAATTACTTGGAGGGATAGAGGCACTCAATTTTACTATCTAAATTTGATTTTTGTTTTGTTTCAGACTACATACACGGACAAAGGACCAAAGGTAGAAAGAAGTTTAATTTTAATTTATAAAATTGTCGCGTTAGTTTTAACACAGGCTATCTCATTTTTCCTAGGTTTTCATTAGAGCCAAAATATGGATTAATTTCTCATTGGAATCAATGCATCACCTGTTGGCTAAATCGTGAACTACGCGTTTTCTGTTGGTAATAGGGTTAAACTACCAACGGAATTCGATTCTCCACTAAATTTACCATTAAAAACAATGCCAAATTCAAAATTGATGAAAAAAGAGATAGCCGGTGTTAGAACTAACGCGACGATGTAATGCAGTGAAAGCTTCCTTTTTCTACTTTTTTTTCTCTCGTTTTAGCCAGAAGCAGGTAGATTTCTATGCTTCGATCATGTCGTCTTTTGGGTCGGAAATGCTAAGCAGGTAGGTATTAAAAAAAGTTTCTTATAACCTAAATTAGTTCTTAATCGATCTTCGTGGCTAGCTGTGCTGTATGTATTGTATACCGGGACTAATGTCCTGAAAAATTCATTCTCAGGCTTCTCCTTTGGCTTTGGCTCAGAAATGGCGCCAAGGCAATATGGCGAAAGCCCCACATTAGCCCAGCACATTTAAGATTAGTATTAACAATTTTATTGTAGGCTGCCAGTTACTACTGCTCAAGAATGGGTTTTGAACCCCTCGCATACAAAGGACTAGAGACAGGATCACGAGATTATGCTGCTCACGTTGTACAGCAGAATAAAGTAGAAGAAATAAATCAATGTATCAAAATCTAAATGAAATTTTTATAGATCAAATTCGTATTCGTGTCACCGTATGAGCCGACTGAAAAACAAATCAACAGCCACCTTATGAGGCACGGAGATGGAGTGAAAGACGCTGCATTTTCCGTTGAGGATATCGAAGGTATCGTACGAAAAGCGAAACAACGAGGAGCGACCATCGTCAAAGACGTTTGGGAAGAAAAAGATGAATTTGGTTCAGTAAAATTCGCAACTGTCAAAACTGTAGGTCTCTTTTTATAAAAATGAACACTTAAAATGTTTTTACAGTTTGGAGACACAACTCATACTTTCGTCGACCGTTCTAAATACACTGGAATCTTTTTGCCAGGATACAAGAAGTCTCCAGTCAACGATGTTTTGCTGAAAAAATTGTATGAAAATTTAAAATAAAACAAAAAAATCTAATTTTTTTTATAGGCCTCCAGCGAAACTCGACTTTATTGACCACATGGTAGGAAACCAGCCTGATCTTTGCATGGAAGAAGTCGCTGATTGGTCAGTTTTACTTCACCCGCTTTTCATAAATTAATATTTTGTTTTCAGGTATGAAAAAAATTTGATGTTCCACAGATTTTGGTCGGTGGACGATTCTCAACTTCATACCCAGTATTCAGCTCTAAGATCGATCGTAATGACAAATTATGAAGAAACAGTCAAAGTAAAAAAGCTTTCCTTTGCAAAAATAAATTCCCTAACAATCCCTTTTTCTAGATACCTATAAACGAGCCTGCCCCTGGTAAAAAGAAAAGCCAAATTTCTGAATACGTCGATTACTACGGAGGCGCCGGAGTTCAACATATAGCACTCAACACGCACGACATAATTGCTGCAGTAAGAGAACTTTCCTCATCTTTCTTATAAATTATAATCAAATTTGACTTTTTTAGATAACTAATTTGAAAGAAAGAGGACAAGAATTTATGTCGGTTCCGGACACTTATTATGATATGCTGAGGGCGAAATTGAAAAAAGACAATTTTAAAATAAAAGAAGACCTCGACGTACTTCAGGTAAAACGTTTAAAATAACAAAATTACATAAAAGCTAATAATTTTTATTTTAGAAATTAAAGATTTTAATAGATTATGACGAGAACGGTTACCTTCTTCAGATTTTTACTAAAAATATGCAAGATCGTCCAACTCTTTTTTTGGAAGTTATTCAACGCCACAATCACAACGTAAGTGAACCAAAGGTCCCATGCTAATTAATTATTTCAAATACGTTATAGGATGACGTTTTCTGTAGTTAAGAATTGTTAGTGTCAAATTAATGATCTTCTCTTTTTTCAGGGATTCGGAGCTGGGAATTTTAAAGCCTTATTTGAAGCCATAGAAGCCGAACAAGCAGAAAGAGGGAACCTTTAATTTTGTAATTTTGAAACTAATTAAATAAAAATATTTCTTCTCAACATTTTTAACTCCCTTAAAGAAGTTGTTGTGATACCCTCCATGTCGGGTATAGGTGAATCAGAGAGTCAAATCGAATATCAATTTTACCGATCTCAACTTTGTCTGTAGTACCGGCCGGCCGTCCGTAGCATTTTTTTCGGAACATTTTACGGCCACAGTTTTCAACCGATTCAACCAAAACAACCTTCCTGAATAGTTAAACAAAAAATGTACCTATTATTTCGAAAAAATGGAGGAGATATGCACGTTTGAAGTTTTAAAAACTGCACTACTGCCGAACCGTTGGTCCGATTTTCACCAAATTTTCACCGAATACTTCTTGTATTTTTTACGAATTTTTGGTGTAAAAAAGTGTTTTTTTATTTTATTTGTTTTTTTTTTTTGTTATTTTTTTTTTTTCGATTTTTTAGTAGGGAGAAATTTCATACTTCCACCCGTTACAATAGGCACATCCCTAGTGCAAAGAGCCCATTATTTCTACCTTGATACTTTTAAGTTTTTTTTTTACTTTTTTTAATTTTTATTGCTATACGCAAATTGATTTTATTATCAAACACTTAACCAACAACAGAGGAAGAAATGACTGTGATAACGGGTATCTCACGACGCGTTTCGGCTTAATAAGCCTCGTCAGGTGAGCTATTCCCTCTATCACAATCATTTCTATCTTTTCTCTGTGGACCTATCTACGAGAGAATTAGTGGAGACTGCGGGAAGCTGGAGACAACTCGTCCCCCAAAAACTTCAACGCCGCCACTTCTCTAAGAGATAGAGCCACTCACCACCTCCTTGTTGGTTTCTATGACAGAACTGCTGCCAAGGCATTACTTTACTTTTTTTAATTTTTATTGCTATACGCAAATTGATTTTATTATCAAACACTTAACCAACAACAGAGGAATAATTCTCTCGTAGATAGGTCCACAGAGAAAAGATAGAAATGATTGTGATAGAGGGAATAGCTCACCTGACGAGGCTTATTAAGCCGAACGCGTCGTGAGATACCCGTTATCACAGTCATTTCTTCCTCTGTTGTTGGTTAAGTGTTTTTTTTTTACTTTCAAGGTTTTAAAAGTTTTCATAGTTCAAATAAGTTCTCGAAAAAAAAACTTAAAATTTTTTGAAAAACAAAAAGACAAGACAAGAGAAAAGAAAACTGCAAATTAAAAATAACTTAAAAAATTGTTTCGTGAAAAGAAAAAGATAACTAATTCTTCAAAAAATAAAAAAACTTAAAAATTGTTTGAAAAAAAATTGAAAAAATGAACATTTTCCGTACAATAAAAAACTGAGACAATTTTTGGAAAAAAAGAATGGAATAATAACTGAAATTTTTTCGTAAGATAATTGATACAATTAAATTGAAACAAAAAAGTTGAAAGAAATTGTACGTTCCCGTCCTTGAAATTCCCCTCCCTTATACTTCCCCCTCCTTAATACTTCCCACTCCTATATTGTTCCTTCTCTTTAAAGAAGTTTTCATTGGAAGCTCTTTAAACAAGTACTTTTTAAACCACATACAGGGTAAAAACTCGCATTGTCTCTCCAACCCCGGTTAACACGAAAACGAATGACGATAAAGAATAAGTTAAATACCCCCCTCCTTCTAGAGAGCGGCGAATCTTCATAGGAAAATCGTATTTACAAGTTTCGGAAACCGATTTTCATTTTGCCTACTCAGTTGGCTTCAGAATTTTTTTATTCTGATTCTCTGAATAATAAAACTTTTCCAAATTTCTCAAAAACAATTTTTTTTTTCTCCCAAAATCTCAAAATTCTGATTTAAAATTTTTTTTTCCTCTCCAATCCTAAAATTACTCTCGTATTCTGAGTACGATCATTTTTACAAAACTAAAATGGGACCATCTTTAGAGGAGTGAAAAGTGCCGCATTTTTCTTTGCCGCATTTTTTTGTGATTTTCTATCTCTATTGGATATCTTTTGGTAACCTTAATCATAATTAATATAATATGAATGGCAATATGGGTCATGCATTTTTTTCTCTTCTTTTTTTGCCTCCGTCAAACCAGTTTTACCAGGCGATCGTTGATAATGAATTTTTTTTATACTTCTTTTTAGTTCAAATTTTTGTTTCTCTTTTTTTTCTTCTTTTTCGAGCCCCACAATTTGGGATAAGGTCGAAAAAAAAAAAAAATATTTTGTAATACGGACCAATTCGAGGGACAGGCAATTTTATATCTTTTTTTCGTCAGTACTGAATAAGCATAACATGAGAACAGACTCACATTTTTAAGCAAGCAGAAGTACGTATATTCTTAGAAATTTTATTTTCTTCTGGGATTCTATGTCCATGGCAAAATGCAGGAGGAGGTGAAAAAATAAGGCGTCCCGCATTTTTTTTAAATTCTTAAAAATCCTTCTTTGATCTCAATGCTGAAATAAACAACAGGCTAAAAGCCTTTATTTAAAACAAAACTCTTTATTTAATTTATAATTTAATAATTAATATCACTAATAAAATTAATTAATAACTAAAACTTCTGCATTCAAAATAAAACAGGTATCATTTGACTAAGAATATTAGAAACGTCTAAATCCAATGAGGAAACCTCGAAATAGCTCCACAAAAAAAAATTTCAAATTCATATTATTCAGAGCGCTGTTAATTATCTCTTCATAAATAGCTAGCTCATACATAAAACAGAAGAAAATAATTTTGGCAAGTAGTTTTTTTCCCCCTTTTCGAAACAAATAAAATGCGAACACATTGTCTTAAAAGACGAGGTCTCCACAATTTAAATAAATTATGGAGAATAAAATCAAGAAATTAAAAATTTAAATAATTCTTTTTTTATGGAAAACAACAAGCCTAAAAAACATCCTTTATAATTGACGATATCAATGAATTTTATTGTTATTACATTTCTTGAGAATATTTAGTATTGTCTTTCAAAATGCTTGGGAACGCTATTTTTTATTTTTAGTTGGGAATCTCAAGAGGTCTTGTCTTCCTTTCAAATTACCTTTAAACTATCGAGTTTTTATTTAGTAAAAACGGTGATCTTTCAGCCTAAAGTTTTGTTTAAGTCGCTATAGACGTTGGTAATATTTATTTTGTCCTATCTTATCCAAATTTTAGCCAAATACTCTTTTAATATATATATCGAGGGGGATTTTGGAGAATTTTTTTTAAATCCGAGTACATAGTTGCGAATTTGCAATGCTCACTCCTGTGTGGCCTTACTGGGCGAAGATTTAATTTTTTCTACCTAGATTTTTTTAAAATTTCAATTGTAGGGATGAATTAAATAAAAAGTTAGCCGTTCTAAGACCCCGTGCACCAAAATTTAAATTCGTCAATTGCAAAAAGAAAAAAAAATTAACTTTTTCTTTTTCAGATTTTAACAGACATGGATTTGTACAATAATTCAATTAATTATATTATCGATCAACACAACTACATCAGCTATGACATGCCAGGTATTTCTCATTTTATATGGTCCGAAAACAAATGACACACGTCTGGGGAGCGTTAAAAAGTGGTTTTATGAAAAAAATTTAAATGTAAACCCCCCTTAATTTGAATAAAAGCATTTGATGGTGTGGTTCAAAATGCGTTTGGATGTACAGGGTGCCCCCAACGAAACCTAACTTCGTTATTTCAAATGAGAACCCCTATTTTTTATTTCAGATTCGTAATCTACGCAAAATTTCAAGTTGATTTGACTATTGAACGTTTTCGACAACTTTAAAAAAGTCAAATTTTTGCGTTTTTTGCACTAAAATCCGTTAAAATCGACCAAAGAGACTAATTTTTTTTTATTCCACTTATTTTCGTCCAAAGATGCCAATTATCACGAATTCAAGCATCTTCGTATTCTGCAACACGAGATGTCATCGCTAACGGCCTTTTTTCAAGTTAGAACCCAAATTTCTTGCTTCATAAATGAAAATTAGCGATTTTTTAACGGAATTTTTCTTTCAGACCATAAATTTTGAAAGGGCTACAACTTTTTTTGTAGTTGTGTATCGAAAAGAAAAATTTTTTCTGAAGTAAGAAATTTGGATTCCAACTTGAAAAAGGCCGTTAGCGATGACATCTCGTGATGCAGAATGCGAAGATGCTTGAATTCGTGATAATTGGAATCTTTGCACGAAAATAAGTGAAATTTAAACAAAAATGAGTCTCTTACGTCAATTTTAACGGATTTTAGAGCAAAAAACGCAAAAATTTGACATTTTTTAAAGTTGTCATTTTTAAAGTTGTCAAAATGGACATATGAATATGAAAATGAATATAATGAAAAATAAAAATGAAATAAAAAATAGGGGTTCTCATTTGAAATAACGAAGTTAGGTTCGGTTTGGGACACCCCGTATATCCAAACGCATTTTGAACCACACCATCAAATTCTTGATTCAAATTATGGGGGTTTACATTTAACTTTTTTTCATAAAACCACTTTTAACGCTCTCCCAGACGTATGTCATGTGTTCCGGACACCCGGTATACCTTGAAAAATAAAAATAAAATTTTTTCTAGGCCTTAGATTCAAAGATCGAATTCTTTATGGGTCGCCAATACCGAGCTTTCTTATCGTTGCTACTTATTGTTATTTTTGTATACATCGAGGAAAGAAAATGATGGAAAAACGTGAGCCATTGACGTTAAAAACAACGATGGTAATTTACAACATTATTCAAGTATTTGCGAATCTATACGTCGTTATTATGGTAAGTTAAAATATGAAATATAATTTTTTTAATTAGTTTTTTAGTTTGCTAAAGCAATGACTTCATACTGGTCTAATGGAGGAAATTTAAGTTGTCTAATAAAAAACGAAAATTACAATACGGCCCTCCCAGTTAGTCAATTCAACCAGTTTGTTGAAGAAGTAAGGACCTTTCAATATTTATGAATTTCGGCAATAAAATTCTTTAAATAATTCAATTTCTTTTTCAGGTGACCATTTAACTTATGTGTACGCTCTAATAAAATTTAGTGACCTTTTTGACACGGTGAGAAAAATTTTAAAAATTGGTGCTCGGCAGGCAAAAACATGAAAATAGGTTGTCATGTTAGAGAAAAATAGGTTAAAATCTGATTCTGAGCCAAAAAGAACCAATGAAAATCGAGAATTTTTTGCATACCTTCTCAGGCACCTACATACTACATTTTCCACAAAACATACCTAAATTAAATATAAAATTTTTTTCCAGATTTTTATGGTTTTCAAAAAGAACTTTCACCAAATATCTGTTCTTCATGTTTACCACCATGCAATGATGGCAGTCACAGTCATTTTTCTATATAAGTTTTATGACCGTAAATATTTTATTTAATTTTTAAACGTTTCAACAGAATTTTTAGGTACGTTCGACCTCTACACTGGCACATCGAATGCATTCATTCATGTTATCATGTATGGATATTATTTAGCAAGTGTTTATAATCCAGAGATTAAGAAGAGTCTAACTTTAAAGAAGTGCATCACATTAATGCAATTGGTAAAATTTGTTTTTTTCTTTTTTTAAATTTATAATTTTGATTTTTAGTCGCAGTTTGTTTTTACGTTTTTGTAACAGTCTACATGTCAGTCGATTCTGGCTGCCGAATTTCAAACTTCTCACCGTTTACTTTCTATTTCAAACATTCATGATGATAAGCCTATTTTTGAACTTTTTCTACAGAACTTACATTAAAAAGAAGCCCAAAAAAGATGAAAAAATAAAAGATCACTAAAAAATTTTTATTATAGGTAATTACATCAAATAGATTTAAGTTGTAATAAAATGTGAACAAATTAAAGAAGACCTTGACGTTTTAAATCTTGGTATGTTTTCCTGTTTACAACATTTCCTTGAGAATCTTCATATTCTTCTTCATTTTCAGGTTGCCATCTTTCTTCATGTTTAAGTAATTTTAATTTTTCCCATACTGAAATTAAAAATAATAAAAATAAAAACAATATAAAAAGTTCATACGAGCAAGAGCATCTTCTATCTGCGTCACGTTAGCAAAATGAGCAGTATTCGGGATTCCCAAACATCTCATTCCATGAGCATGCCTCCATTCCTTAAAAAAGTTTATTATCTCTGAGGATGATTATGGGTAGAACTTACAGCAAAATGTCGTTGAAACGCTTTGGGTCCTTTATAAATGAAATTTCCGCATATTTCACAATTGTAGCTGATGTTCAGCCCATGCAGTTTGTAAAGCCAATATGGAATAGGCTGGAAAAAAATGCATTAGATCAAAAATTTCAGGTGACTTTTGGTACCTTTCCATCCCAGCCTAAAGGAAGATTCTTAGGATTGTATGGAACTCCGTCATCTTCTTCTTCAGCTTCAGAAGCCGAAGATGAAGCTTCTTCATCAGATTCACCTCTTTCTTCTCCGTTCTTGCCTGCTTCCTTTGAACATTCTCTTTCGTCCCAGCTCTTTGCTCACTCAGAATATCTGCCAATCTTTAAACAAAAAATTAACAAATCAAAATAAACTTAAAAAAAATACTTGTAAACTTGAGCTTCCAGATAAGCAATATCTTTTTGTCGTTCATTATCTTTATTTTTGTTCGATTTCCCTTGTTTGGATTTCGCCAAAAGACTCGGATCTAATGACTTCTTCCCTTTTGTGCTGAAAAGCCTTTGCGCACGTTCTTCCAAAGTTCTGGAGAAAAGGAAAATTTAAAATCATAAAAGTATGGGAAAATCTTACCCTCCACATTTCAATCCGAGGGCCATCAGAGCAGATTTTAATCTGTCAAGACCTAAAGACGCCAACTCTTCAGGTGAAGAGAAAGCAGAAAGGTCAAGATGTGCACCAACGTTCGTCAACACACTCCCTGTTTCTTTCTAAAAAAAATATGACAACTTTCCTAAAAATTTCAAACTTACCGGCCAACCAGCGAATGTCCCGTTATCCCATTGGATGTTGAACTCCCTCTGCAAAGCTTCCATATCTTGAGTCATATCATGAAGAGGTTTTATTCTCATAACATAATCGTAAAGATAATCAAGAAGCATTTCGACATATCTTTTATATTCAGAAGTTTTTCTCTCTTTCGGAATGTCATAAAGGCGATCAAACGTCGTCAAATACGTAATATAATCCACTTTCTATTTCAAATTAATAAATTAAAGATTTTTTTTATAAAAACATTACCTCAATTCCTTTTAAGTTTATGTATTTTTCATAACATTCATGAAGATCTAAATATTTTCCGTAGCCTTCTTCATCAGTGAATTCAACAAGATCTAAAAATTAATTAAATTAAATTAAAAATAATTTTTTAAGATTATTTACTGCTTGTTTCTTCAGTTGGATTTTCGCGGAGTTTGGCAGCTCTTCAAATTCGACTGACATTGGAACCGAAACCTGATAAAATTAGATTTAAAATTTGAATTCTCAAAAAGGTTTTTTTACCTCGTTGGGAATTCGTCTGTAGAATTCTTTGATGGCGCGAGTCTGGAATAAAATTCTGAAAACTCGTTGGGGCCGGATAAAGAAGCGACTTCGTCTTTTCGTATTTGGTCTTTGTCTTCGTAAAGTTCTTTAAGTTTGTTTGTACTTTCCATATATTGCTATAAAAATTATTAAAATAAAAGTTTATGTTAAGGAATTTGGCTTACGTCAAGGAGGATTTTGAGACGATGGTCGGAATTGATCTGCTCACGATACTGTAATAAAAAACATAAAATTATTATTGCTCCGGAGCTGGCATCAAGGGAACTTTCTCAAAGAGAAGTTATTGTGATACCCTCCAAAGGACCTTCCAGACCTTGTAGAGGAAAATTGATTAGTGACTGCCTGTTGCATTTCGTCGTTGAAGATGCAACATATCTGCCTTTTGGCTACTTTTCAGGAGAGACAAAAACTTAATCATAGTCTTCAGATTTCAGTTATCACACCCGTTTTGGCGGTTGAACTGCTTTCTTATGAGCATTTAACAAAACTAAGTTAACTGACCGATACCGCGGTAGATTTTGCTTCATATTCGATAAAATCTCATTTTGCCCAAAATACGGTTGGCACAATAATGTTGCATCTTCAACGACAATCAGGAATTCTTCACGGCCTCAATTTTCATTCGATTTTCACCAAATTTTCACAGAATTTTCCTATCAATGTTAACTTGAAAATGTTGAGTTTCTTTTCTAATTTCCCAAACATAGTGAATTTCTCTCAGTCTAACTTTTTGTAGCGCTATTTTTATAAGGTTCAAGGAAAAAAAATTTCTTCGCCCAAAGCCATAAAAAGGGAGTGAAGAGCCCCAATTTCTCTGAAAAATAAAACTTTTTCATAAAATTCTATTTAATATAAGGAGTATTGGGAAGGTAGGACCAGTAACACTCCCATAGAGGGTTAAACAAACCTTTCATACTGGCAGATCTCCATTTTGGAGAATATCAACAAAAGCTTACGCTTTGTTCCTACCGCAGTTTGAAACTGGTTTGAAACTCCAGGAGCATGCGCAGAAGGATTTGCACGTCAGATTTGACGTCAGATATGACGTTTAAGTCCTTCTGCGCATGCTCCAGAGTTTCAAACTGCTGTTGGAACAAAGCTATAGATTTGTAAAGATAACTATGAAAGTAAGATTCTGTTTAAAATTTGGTGAACAAGGATCGGTATTGTACCGGAAAAACTGGCGACGGCCGGCCGGCAATACAGTCAACGTCATGATTGGTAAAGACCAATGATCACGACCACTCTTGAAACTCCTGGAGCATGCGCAGAAGGATTTGCACGTCAGATTTGACGCACAAACGATTTGAGCGACGTCAGATTTGACGTTTAAGTCCTTCTGCGCATGCTCCAGGAGTTTCAAACTGCGGTTGGAACAAAGCTATAGATTGATAAAGTGGTCTGATAAAGACCACTCTTTTGTTCCACCTCGCCGACCCAATTTTTCTTGAAACTGGAAGACCCTCACCTAAAACCGTACATGGAGGGTAGTCCAATAACATTTCTTCAAGAAGGGTCGTTTTGGCCCTTTTTTGAAATACACGCTTCAACTTACGCTCGACTTCTTGTAAAGCATCTCCTTCACCATAGAATCCATGAGACGCTCTCTTTCTTCATGGTATCTCCTCTGCTGCTCAAGAATAGTCTCCATTTCGAAAAAATGAACAAAAAATATACAAAGATGTAAACAAACGATACAGCTACGTTTTTTGTTTGTGCAGAACGAGATTCGAGAAGGCTTTTTCCAAATACTGTAATCAAACAGTTTACCCAACCGATGAAAGGTTACAAAGGTTAACTTTTTAACTATTCATGTTTACTTTTTGATTAGCAAGTCATTTTTTTCTCAGTTCTTCACTTTTTTTTTTGTTAAAAAAATTCTATAGATGCAGTAAAGATTTGAGCAATCATCAGTTTTAATTATGGAAAAAAATGCTGCCAACGAAGGCCCAGTCGATGAAGAATTAGAAGAACTTCTTGACAGTATGAAATTATCAATCTATTATTAGTCAAAAAAATCCTTGATAAAATATTTGGCCTCATTTTTTAAGTATTAATTTTATTAATTATGATATTGAGCTGTTTTAAGTTTAATAAATTGGATTAATAATGTAGCATAGATTTATGTTGAAAGTCTTAAATTGTGGATTTCAGGCGCTTTGGGCGATTTCGATAAAGTTCCGAAGCAGGCGGAGAAGAAAGTTGAGAAGAATGAGAAGGGAGGTGATGTTTGGGGTTCAGAATTCGAGGCGTTGGAAGCCGAAGAAGGGATTAAGTTAATGGAACAGAAGATGAAAGAACTTTTCGCCGGTAATTTTATTGATGATTTCAATTTTTTGATGCCAATGTCGTTAAGTTATTGATGAGGGTTTCCAGGAATGGGCGAAGGCGCTTTCGGAGGCGGCGATATGGACGAGGATTTGAAAAAAATCGCTGATGAAGCCAACAAATATTTTACGGATAGTGTAACCAGGGATCCGGATTTAACGGACAAACTGTCTGAAGCGTTAAAAAATCTTACTTCAGATGTCGAAAATATCAAAGTAGGCATTAAATTATCTTGCAACACCCAAGGTCAAATTTTAAACCCAATTTTTTAATGATTTTTGTTACATCTTTTCCTCAAACCCAAAATTAACTTTTTAATTTTATTTATTATTTATTTTTTTATTTTTTTTTAAAAAGGGTCTTCCAGGCCCCATAGAGTTCAAATAAGTGATCTTTACCCGTCATCAACCTCCTTAAAACAGTTATTGTGACACCCTCGACGTCAGGTTTTTGGGGCAGGGTCTTCTAGACCCCAGAGGGTCAAATCGAATATTGACCTTTACCGATCTTAACTTTGTCTGTGGTGCCGGCCGGCCGTCCGTAGCATTTTTTTCTGGAACATTTTACGGCCAGTTTGTAACCAATTTTTACCAGATTTTGACCAAATTTCCTTTTCATCGTTGAACATGAAACTAGCGAGGGCGATTTTTGAATTTCAAAAAAATGGCAGAGATATGTCTGTTTAAAATTTTAAAAAATGCGCTGCAGCCGAACCGTTGGTCCGATTTTCACCAAATTTTCACCAATTACTTATATTTTCTACTAATTTTCGGTGTAAAAAATTATCATTTTTTTAAAACATTAATTATCATTTTAGTAGGGAGAAATTTCATACTTCCACGCTTTATGAGAGGGACCTCTCTTGGGCAAAAATCCCATTATTTCTACCTTGATACTTATAAAATTTTTCAAAAAATTTTGGATAAAAAACTTCCCCCTCCCTTGTACTTCCGCCTCCGTTATATTTTCCCTCCCTTATACTTCCCCTCCTTTATACTTCCCCCTCCGTTATATTTTCCCTCCCTTATACTTCCCCTCCATTATACTTCTCCCTCCGTGATACTTCCTCTTCCTTATACTTCCCCTTCCTTTTACTTTTCCCTCCATTATACTTCCCCTCTCTTGTACTTCCCCCTTCGTTATGCTTCCCCTCCTTTATACTTTCCCCTCCGTTATGCTTCCACTCCTTTATACTTCCCCTCCTTTATACTACCCCTCTGTTATACTTCCCTTTCCTTTTACTTCCCCTCCGTGATACTTCCCGCTTCTTATACTTTTTCCTCCATTATACTTCCCCTTTCTTGTACTTCCACCTTCGTTATCCTTCCCCTCCTTTATACTTCCCCTCTTTTATACTACCCCTGTGTTATACTTCCACTTCCTTTTTCTTCCCCCTCCGTGATACTTGGTCTTCCTTATACTTCCCCTTCTTTATACTTTTTCCTCCATTATACTGCCCCTCTCTTGTACTTCCCCCTTCGTTATGCTTCCCCCTCCATTATACTTCCCCTCTTTAATACTTCCCCCTCCTATATTTTTACTTCTCTTTCAGGAGGTTTTCGTTGGAAGCTCTACAAACTAGTATTTTGAAGATAGCGTAGGAGTCCTCTGATTTTTAATGACTTACTATCATTTTTATTCATAAATTATTTTTGATGTTGTTTTTCAGTCGCAGCTCAACCCGGAATCGCTGGCGTCCATGTTTGGCGGACTACAAGTAGACGATTCTTCTTCTCAAAATGACTTTTTGCCTTTTATGCACAATATGATGCAAATGTTTTTGTCCAAAGATGTCTTTTATCCTCCACTAAAAGACGTTTGTGGAAAGGTTAAAGAAAAATTTTATATTTTTTCAAAATTCTGATTCTTTTAATTAGTTCCCAGCCTGGCTTGAGCGTGAAAAAGACAACCTGACCGAAACAGAATTTCAAAACTATTCAAAACAGCTCAAACTAATGGAAAACGTTTGCAGCGAATTCGAAGAGGAGAAAGCGGACGACAGCGAAGACACCAAAAAAGACAGATTCACCAAAATTTTATCTCTTATGGACGAAGTACTTATTTTATCAAATCTTCAAATTATTAAGTTTTTTTTTTTAGATCCAAAAACTTGGACTTCTCCCTCAAGAGTTCACAGAACAAAACCCCCTCCAAAACCTCGATTTGGGCCTCCCTTCAAACATGCCCAATCTTCCTCCAGGACAATGTGCGCTTATGTAATATATTTGTCGACATTCTATCTTTTTAATATCTATGTATATTTTTTAGTCACTATAAAATAGTTGCAATTTTAATAAATATAATAGGTTAAATTTTTGTATTTTAATGTGAGATGGGGTTGTATTTGGTGGTTTACAAAGTGTGATAATAAAATGGTTTGTTTTTAAATGTAAAATTTGAAGTTTTGCTCCCCCTAAAAGTGAAGAGACCTATTCGAAATAGGGAATAATTTCACTATTTCTAATCCCAAAAGTAGGGTTGAAAAATATCGTATCGGATAAAATATCGGATGAACCGATATATCGGAAGGAAAGTATCGGATGAACCGATATATCGGAAGGAAAGTATCGGATGAACCGATATATCGGAAGGAAAGTATCGGATGAACCGATATATCGGAAGGAAAGTATCGGATGAACCGATATATCGGAAGGAAAGTATCGGATGAACCGATATATCGGAAGGAAAATAGCGGATGAACCGATATATCGGAAGGAAAATAGCGGATGAACCGATATATCGGAAGGAAAATAGCGGATGAAACGATATATCGGAAGGAAAATAGCGGATGAATCGATATATCGGAAGGAAAATAGCGGATGAACCGATATATCGGAAGGAAAGTATCGGATGAACCGATATATCGGAAGGAAAGTATCGGATGAACCGATATATCGGAAGGAAAGTATCGGATGAACCGATATATCGGAAGGAAAGTATCGGATGAACCGATATATCGGAAGGAAAGTATCGGATGAACCGATATATCGGAAGGAAAGTATCGGATGAACCGATATATCGGAAGGAAAGTATCGGATGAACCGATATATCGGAAGGAAAGTATCAGATGAACCGATATATCGGAAGGAAAGTATCGGATGAACCGATATATCGGAAGGAAAGTATCGGATGAACCGATATATCGGAAGGAAAGTATCGGATGAACCGATATATCGGAAGGAAAGTATCGGATGAACCGATATATCGGAAGGAAAATAGCAGATGAACCGATATAACGGAAGGAAAATTTTGAATCAACCGATATATCGGAAGGAAAATTTCGGATGAACCGATATATTGGAAGGAAAATATCGCAAAATATTCCGAATTTCCGATATATCGGAAGGAAAATTTCGAATGAGCCGATATATTGGAAGGAAAATATCGCAAAATATTCCGATATATCGGAAGGAAAATTTCGGATGAACCGATATATTGGAAGGAAAATATCGCAAAATATTCCGATATATCGGAAGTATCGCAACAACCCTACCCAAAAGGCATTTTAAAATTTATGCACAAATTTTAGAGCGAAATCAGAATCACGGAGGAGCCACCAACTTATCCGTCCTAAAATCATCATATATTAGTTTAATTATTTAGATATCCCATTTTTAAACTTTAATTTAACTATATATTTATTTAAAACAAAGAGAAAAAAAATGAAAAAACGTAAACGGAAAGCGATTTAGAAACTGATACAACACTGTTACCTAAACAGGAAACATTTTTATGATTTTGAACACTCAGAATTTGGATGACGCCGTCATCCGCCATTTCGACTCGAGGTTTCTTCCTTTTAAGAAGTTTCTATCATTTTGACTTGAAGTTTTATTATTATTTTTAAATATAGTGTAATTTTTTTTTACGTGCGACTAAGCCATGATGAATCAAGACGATAGTTATGGCGAAAAGTGAGTATTTTTTAAATGTTTATGATAATTTAATTTTCTTCTTATACCGGCTTATTTCCAACATTTTAAAGCTGTATTTTGGTTTCATTTTAACTTATAAGTTAGATTTTCATTTCTTTTTGCAAAGATGGAGGTTTTCTTGAAAAGTTATCCGTCTGAAATGTCGAGAAAGTGGGATGTTTTTCTTCAAATTCTAGAATGGATTCTTTTTCTTTGCTGCCGACATAAATTTTGGAATGGCCTTAATTATTATTGTGATTTATGAACCTAAAATTGTTTAGTGGAAACAGAGATCGTGAGGATAGACAGGAGGGCGAAAGGGACCGCGAAAGACGAGGACGACGAGGAGATCGCGGAAGTCGCTTTTCCGGTGGTCCCGAAAGGGACAGGAGCCCTCGCGGGCGGAAAAGGGCGAACCGCGTTCTTGTTTCAAACATTCCTTACGAATACAGATGGCAAGAGCTCAAAGACCTCTTTAGAGAACAAGGTAAAATAAAAATAAAACCACTTTTTATTCATTAATCCTTCTTTAGTTGGAGAGGTCGCTTTTGTTGAACTTTTCAACGACGAAAATGACAAAGCGAGAGGTGTCGGTGTTGTCGAATTCGCCACCTCCGAGCTGGCGAAAGAAGCGATTGAGAAAATGCACCGTTATGAACTTAAAGGGCGAAAACTCGTCGTTAAAGAAGTAAGTTAACTTAAAAAATGAAACAATAGTATAATTTTTTATAGGATGATGGGGAAATGAACAAGTTTGGGCGATCAGCTTCAAGAGGAGGAGGTGGCGGTGGCGGCGGTGACCGTCGCCGCGATAACGATCGTAGTAGCCATTGGAACGAAAAAGGTTCTGCCAACGGCCCAGCCAGCTCATCGTCCGCTAAATATTCCAACACCTATGGTCTCAGCCCTCAATTCCTCGAATCGTTAAACATAATGAGTCCGTTGGTCCCTCGTGTTTTCATCGCCAACGTAAGTCATTTTTGTACCTAAGAATAAATCTTTCGTCAATTTACTTCTTCATATTTTGGTCTGCCCAAGGTCATCTGCTGTTTTTTCGGGGACTTTTTATTTATTAAAAGATACATTTTTGTCTTAACTAGGTTGAGTCATTGTAAGTGAACGGCGAGTTAACTCTTAATCGATGATTAAAACCTAATCTTCCTTAATATCAGGTATTCTGTCCTTAAAACAGGGATTAAGTCCTTATTTCCTTCTCCATGAGACAGCAGTTTTTTTACTCTTAAATTTTTTGAACATCTTCAGCAGCTTTAGAATCAAGGGAGGAGAAACGGTTATTGATCTTTACCGATCTTGTCTTTGGTTCCTGCCGTCGGCGCGTTTTTCCTGAAAACTGCTGAAATTTTCGCAGAATCTTGTTTTCGTTGTTATCTTGAAAACGTTGATAGCTTTTAACTTGCAATACCTCTTATCTCGCAGGGTAATAAGGAACTCAATTAAGTACATTTTCGTTACTCCAACCAATTTTCTTATTTATAAATTCACCATGAAAACTGATTTTTAACGATTTCTACTGAAGAGGTTGGTTTTGAAAAGGTGATTTTGATTTCTGTGTACTGAAATTAGTACCAGAACTGCTTGTCTGATTGATATCCAAAGGATTTTATGTGTTTATTCCATTTGAATGGATTAAATTGGTGCAATAAATGAAGTTTTATTATATTATTATTTTTGGAGGAGGATTTATTATTTTGTTTTTAAAGATGTAAGTTTTGTTTTGTTTACAGCTTGACTACAAAGTTGACGATAAAAAACTCAGAGAAGTTTTCAAACTAGCTGGTCGCGTTTTGAGCGCTGAGATCAGTTTAGACAAGGACGGGAAGAGTCGAGGATTCGGTGTTGTCGAGTATGAGCACCCGGTTGAGGCGGTTCAAGCCATTTCGATGTTACATAATCAGACTCTTTATGACCGACGTTTGTCGGTTAGGATGGACAGAATCGATAAAGGTGACGGGCCACCGAAATTGCCCGAAGGATTAAAAGGCTTAGGGATGGGTCTTGGAACTAACGGGATCCCGTTGCAAGATGTCGCAAGTGAGTACTGTAGTTAAAAAAACGTTTTCTTTCAAATAAACGTAGCCTGAACGAAGCTTGAGATTTTAGGGACTTTAAATTTTTCTGTCGTCTTTTAAGTGGTCGTTGGTGATTCTGAGTCTGCGGTTCCACCACAAAGTTGTTGCTTTTCAGAAATTTCGTGGTCCAAAGTAGAAATCACATGGTTCATTATTTTCAATGTTTCTTTTCTCTCATAATAAATTTTTCGCTAAAAATTAAAGAAAACCAAGCTTCGCCCTGGCTACTCATTGCTAAGCTCTGTTTACACCTGCCTTGTGCTAGGACTCGGACTTAATCCTACATTTCTTATGAAAACACAGGATTTGTCTAAAAAGTCTGATTTTCTTTGTCTTAAAACCCCAAAATCTGCTTCAAAAAGTCTGCCTCGCCCCATATTGTGACTAAAAAGAACATTTTTCTGGCTGAAATATTCTATCAATGTTGCCATGAGATTTAGGTCAGTTGAAATTTTAGGCAATGAATTTTTTTGATGTATGTACTGTCAAATTTAAACTTAGTTAAGGTGGCTTAATCGGTCGATTTTACCATATTATTGTTTGGCATTAAAAAATCTACTCTTGCTAAGGGATGATAAATCCAAAAGAAATGTCATATCTTGTTTTGGACTGGGAATGAAAATAACAGTTTTATAAAATGATCTTATTTACGTTATTACGCTTTTCTCCTTTTGTTCAATGGATTGACGTCAAAAACTTTTTCGGAATCTGGCTTCCAAGTAACAGTTATTCTTTTAACTGTTACTCATGATTTTTTATTATTATTGTTATTTTAAAATAAGGGTTGGGGTTTATTTTAATTTAAAACTTAAAGTAAGGGCTGGTGTTTATTTTGAAACTTAAAATAAGGGTCGGTGCTTATTTTAAAACAAAAAATAAGGTATGGTGTTTATTTAAAAACTGTAAATAAGGGTTGGTGTTTATTTTAAAACTTAAAATAAGGGTTGGTGCTTATTTTAAAACAAAATAAGGGTTGGTGTTAATTTTAAAATTTTAAGGGTTGGTGGTTTTTTTAAAACTTAAGGGGTTGGTGTTTATTGTAAAACTTTAAGGGTTGGTGTTTATTTTAAAACTTTAAGGGTTGGTGTTTATTTTAAAACTTAAAATAAGGGTTGGTGCTTATTTTAAAACAAAATAAGGGTTGGTGTTAATTTTAAAATTTTAAGGGTTGGTGGTTTTTTAAAACTTAAGGGGTTGGTGTTTATTGTAAAAATGTAAATAAGGGTTGGTGTTTATTTTAAAAATAAATAAGGGTTGGTGTTTATTTTAAAACTGAAATAAGGGTTGGCGCTTATTTTGTAACTAAATAAGGGTTGGTGCTTATTTTAAAACAAAATAAGGGTTGGTGTTCATTTTAAAAATAAATAAGGGTTGGTGTTTATTTTAAAACTGAAATAAGGGTTGGTGCTTATTTTGTAACAAAATAAGGGTTGGTGTTTATTTTAAAACTTTAAGGGTTGGTGTTTATTTTAAAACTTTGAATAAGGGTTGGTGTTTATTTTAAAACTTTAAGGGTTGGTGTTTATTTTAAAACTTTGAATAAGGGTTGGTGTTTATTTTAAAACTTTAAGGGTTGGTGTTTATTTTAAAACTTTGAATAAGGGTTGGTGTTTATTTTAAAACTTAATATAGGGTGTTAATCGATAGTTTCAAGAAAAAATAGATTATTTCGTCAATATATTAACAAATATAGATATAAAAAGTACCCATTGCAGTAGGTTTCTCAGAAAATCTACCTAAAATGTAAACAACCAAAAAATGTCAAATTCTGAAATAACTGTTATTTTCAATCCTGGGTTTTGGTTTGATTGAGCCGAGTGTTCCTCGTCCTAGTACCAGTCTTGGTGTAAACTGTGCTTTTTATCTATTCCAAGTCTTGTTAGAGCCTTTTCTCAGCAAGAATTTATTTTACCGTTGTCTTAAATCAGAGGAACGTTTTCTCATCAGAGGATTTTAATTCGTCAAAGGTTCTTAATTATAATGTGGCTATAATATGGTTGAAGATCTGTTTAAAAAGGGGTATTGCGTTGTTCTTCGGGAAGTGATTCTTTTTAAAAATTTTCAGTGGTGGTGCTCTTCATCAAAATAATTTTTTGTATGGCAAAAATCTAATTTTTAAGTTATTTAGGAAATTTGCCGAATACTCAAGCAGCACCGGTTCCTTCTCCTGTTGCGAATTTAACAGCTGCGGTCGCCAACACTCCTGCTTTAGCTGCTGCCGCTTTGGGTAATAATTTGCTTTCTCCAGTTTTTGATCCTAATTTATTTTTTTAGTGAACAATCTTTTTGGTGCTCAAGCGAATTCAAGTGCAGATTTGTCGTCTTTAGCAACTAACCAGCTAAGTCAATTGACTTCTGCAGCTTTGACATCGGCAAATCCGATCGCCGCACAGTTTCTTGGGAATGCTGCTCCAGGTATGTTTTAATGATTGATTTGAAAATAAGGAATTCATTTTAGTTGCACCGCCGAGTATGAATCCGTTCGCAAGCAGCAGTGGAAATCGCGATTTCGATAGTCTTGGTGGAGCACTTTCATCCAGCTCAGCTTTTAATTTAAGCAGCTCCGGGCGGAACCAAAGCAGTTTCGGAAGTAGCGGAAACAGCGCATCAAGCAACCGACAAGATACCACCGTCATCATAAAAAATGTAACTTTCTTCCCCTTTTTTGATAGAAATCTTTACATCATTTTTACAGCTTCCTGCTGGTACAACCTGGGTGATGCTCAAAGAAAAGTGTCAACAGGTCGGCGAAGTCAAGTTTGCCGAGATGAGAGGGAACAACACCGGCGTCATTCAGTTCATGAATCATTGGGATGCGCAGAAAGCGATCAGTATCCTTTTAAATCTATTACTGAAAGGCTATAGCGAGATAAGGAAGGCATTTTGGCCCTTACTACGATTTGGCCAAAAAAATTCATTAGTTCTCGAGGTATTGAGGTTTTCCTAAAAAGGAAAAACTTGTTTTCTCTAAAACCGTTGGGTTTTTTGATCTGAAATTTATATCAGTTCTTATTCACATGGAGAGGCATCTTCTGGAATTTTTTCGGCCAATCAGAGTAAGGCCCTTACTCTGCGGCCCGCAATGCCCTCTTATTCCGCTGTAGCCTTTTCTTTTCAGAACTAAATTCAGAATTTAGTTTATATGAAATGTGCAGTTTTTTCTTCGAAAAAAAGTTTTTGTTGTTTTCCTTAATTTATAAATCCAGATGTTTTTGACGGAATGAGAGTCGACGGAAAAATAGTGGAAGCCCGTTTTTACTACAATAACTGAAAAAATCACTTTTTTTGTAAATTTTTGTCTCATTTTGTTTTTTTGATGTATATTCTGGACATTTTCCAGAAATGAAACTTTTTCTTTTTTTATATAAATAATATTAGCAATTACTCAAGTATTGCGTTGTCAAAATTTTTAAAAATTAATTTTCATTTATATTGTAGCGCTAGTACAATATTTAAAAAAATTCAAGTAAATTATTTCTTTTTTAATATTTTATCCTCTAATTTTGAGAAATTTGAAGGTAGGAGGAAGTCCATGTACTACAAAATTTGCCTAAAGTGTATTTTTTAATTATGGTAACAAGAGCATAAGTGAAAAAAATGACTAGCAAATTACGAATTTGACAAAATTTGACGATACTATGAATTAGTATAAAAAATGGCATTTGACTAGTTAATTTTGATTTTTTCCGCCACTGTCTTGTTTTGAGCTTCTTCACACGTGCTCGATAAAGATGCGACATCAGTCCACATATTCCTAAAAATAAACAATCATTACACACCTAGGGAGGAAAAACATTTACCTGGGAAAAATACAAAGAGAGATAAAAGCGCACGACTGAAGGCGTATGAAACGTGAAGTTCCAGGCGTTTGGTAAAGAAATCACAAAACGTTGAGTTTCTTCTAAATATGGAATGTTTCTAAAAAAAAACTTCATTTGGTGCATAATTTAGATAAATAATTTACCGAAGCATTATTATACCCTCGCACAATGCACCAAGAGGATATAGAGGTATCCACATAGTATATCTCAGCCAGGTCAATAATCCAAAATTTTACAGTAAATTTCACCGATGTAATATGGATACCTAAATTTTGATTAATTTGTCCATCCATTAATGTTGTTATACCTGACAATTTCGATGGTAGACCAAATAATGATAAGCCAAGAAATGACCGGTTTTCGCCATAATCTAGGTTCAGGTTCGATCATCCCAAATAAAAGAAAGCAGCGACCGGTCACTTGAAGGAGAGGATTCCAAACGCTACCTCTGGTATACCCAAAAAGCGGATGCATCACCTCTAAATACTGCAGAAGCTGAGCAAACTTCAAAACCGGCCCAACGATTTCATAACTTTCTTCCCAAGAAGCTTTAAAAGAAATTAAGTTATTTTAATCTTATCAATTTACCTGCGCCATCTTTGAAGTATCGAATTCCCATTACGATGAGAATATAATTGAACAAAACGAATTGCGTTAGGTTGTAAATGACTAGATAAACTTTTTGACATCCTCTGAAAAATTTGATTGATTATAAATATTAGAAAAAGAAATAATACCTTTTATGTAGCCGAATTCTTCTTTTTTCAGTTTTTCGTAGAGCTCAGGGTAGTCGCCCATGATGTCTTTGGCGTTGGCGTTAGAATCTGAAAGGTCTTCATCTTCACTTTTCCATTTTTCAAAATCAATCTGGAGGGGAAGAACACAAAAAATAAGTTAGTCCTTGAATTTATAATGTGGGAAATAAAAAAAACTTGCTTTTAGCCATGGAGGTTTGTGAAGTTGGCGGACTAAACGAGGCCACCAGCTGTTTGAGGATTTTTGAGCACGAATTCAACTGCCCTGGGAGACATTCTGACTTGATGGAGATCCTCCTGAAAATTTAATTATTTTTACACTATTGCGGTCATCCTATTCTTTTTCTCACATTTTCATCAATTGTTCCAAAAAAGTTTAACTGGAAAGCGTAGTAGGTTTGACCATGGGCGCCGACACCGCTCGCTGACATCTCCAACGAATCCTTCGAAAAAGAGATGTTTCATCCTAAAATAGAAGAAATAATTAAAAACAATAATTCAAAAATAACGCTTACTTTGATATCTTTTAGGTCGACTTTCAAGTAAATATTGATTAAATCTTGAGCCCAATACACGAATGGACTCGGCGAAACCATAGTTCGGCCGGCTTAACGAAATATTTCAGATTTTTCGCTATTTTTACACTGCTTATACATGTAAAACGGTGAAAAAAGTGAGTAGTTGAACTCAACTAATTATGAGGATAAGATGGATAAGATGATTAGATATCAGCGGAAACATTAAAAAAAATAAACAAAAACATGAAACTGAAAGTTCTTGCTTAACACGTTAGATTCGCGGTAGCCCGCGTCTTTTTCAAATATGGGGTCTTGGGAGCAGCGGCGGATTTTGGATGTTGAGCCTTGGCCTCTCGGGAAAATGACCGAAAGAATAATTCTGGACAGAGGGAAAACGCTCGAAGAGACAAAGTGCTTTATTGGCAGAAAAACTGAAAAAAATAAAACAAAACGCCCTAAAATCCGGGTAAGGTGACCGAATTTGAAAGCAGCACGCTATGGGAAACGGTCCAAAACCTCGTAAACCGAATGTTTCTAAACCAGAAATTCGAGGAAAACAACCCAAAACGGCAAAATGTTTAGCGCCTGCTGAAAAGCCCTGAAAAGCCTGATAAAATGGGGTTTTTTAGATCAGAAAATCAAAGAGAATAACCAATAACCCCAAAAAAGAGATTTGTAGCGTTTCGCTATAACTATCAAATTATGATTTATTTACATAAAATAAATAAAATATAATTCATTCGAATTAGTTGCAAATATTATTTCATACGAAAATAAATTAATATCATCTTCAATTATTCACTTGAAGAACAATATTCTCTTCAATTTGTTGACCCCAACTGTTTTCGAACGTAAGTTTCATTTTTTTCGAACATCATGCAACAACAACAAACAACATACAAATGTTACGTTGCCTACGTTTAATAAAAAATGTCAAGAGACATGGTTGAAAGAGTATTCCGAGCAAGGAAGATTAACGATGATCAGCTCAAGTTCGACTTATTAGTCATTTCGTTACCAGCACAGGTAAGATGTTGAAGACATCCTCTACAGAATGACAAGTATACAGCTTTAAAGTGAAGTTTACTTGCTAAGTATTCACTATCCAAAAACTCATCTTTATTAACGATTCTTCAACTAGGAGACGAAAAGCCTTCTTTCCTTTTGAACGAGATAAACGTTAAGCGGAGGGGAGGCTCAACGACGACATATTACTCACGCTATGGCAATTTCATCTCCCTTTCCCTATGGTACATGTTATTGTAGCCGGTGGTGAACTGGATTTGGCCGTTTTAGCCAAACGCGCAGACGAATAGATCGAGAGCTATTACTCCTTACGAAAATCACTCGTCTAACTTTTCGTATTCTACTCTTTTCGCAGCGAGCGGATCAAAATCTTTACGTATGGAGTACAAATGCTTACGGTAGATCTTGGTCTTCACAAAGAATTTTCTTGAACTTTTCTTATTGCTTCGGTTCCGTATGGCGTATGCAATTATAGGAGATGATCTTTTGAGTCATTTCAATCTAACAGTAAAGTTAAAATCACGCTGTTTGAAAGATAAGACGTCGTCACATTATACTCGTGGTACACTAATATATACCTCAAGTTATTCGTCTATATCAACGTTAGTATGATTCTGTTTTCACGAATCTATAGTCACAATTTAAAGATGTGGAACCACAACAATGTTAGAATTATCATCTGAGTCAAACATCACACACAACACAACTTCTTTCTTTCTTTCTAAATTAGTGGTGATGAACCATCCCACAAATACATAAAGACATTTAAAGACAACATATGGAGGTGGTAGTTGTAGCGTTTTGCTATAACTATCATATGATTCAATATTATATAAATAGTTAAAATAATATATAATTAATTCGAATTAATTTAAAATATTATTTCATACGAAATTCTTCAATTATTTATTTGAAGAACATTATCCTCTTCAGAAGTTAAACGCCTGAATGCCTGATAAAATGGGGTTTTCTAGATCTGAAAATCAAAGAAAACAACCAATAACCCGGAAAAGAGACGTTTGTATCGAGAGGGGCTATTTTACCAGCCAGTCCCAAAATCCCCCTTAAGGTCCACCAATGGTTTTTTGAGGGAAAAAGCAGGACTGGTCCAAAACGATCTACATTACACTTCAAACTTAACTTTTAGCCCAAAACGTGGATTATTTTACTCATATACTTTTTTGAAATTTTCTAAAAACTCAAATCCACGCATTTTTAGGGGCTGGAAGAACGCATTTGATGGCGGCTTGGCGTGTTTTGGTCTATTGTCGCTTTTTGGTTTGCATAGCGTTTGTGCAAATTCAAAAATAGCCTCTCAAACCTTCTGTATATTTTTTTTGGAAAAACGGTGGTAGATAGTTCTAGATCTAGCAAGGTTTGTAGAAGATAAATTATAATTTCTAATTCTTCTTTCTTTTTCTAATTCTACAAACCTTGGATTCTATACCTATCGCATTTTTTATAAGTAAAATGTTTGTAATGGCGTAGTTTGTGATGTCATATCAATATGACCAACCATTGAACCATCATGCTGTAGCTGTTATCATAGCATCACTGCTACAGAAACCTTATTCATCAAAGTAAAAACAGCTGATCAGATTGACCTCCATCCTTTCTCCCTTTGTGTTTACACACAAGACATTTCCTCTCGTTTAAATCAAACAATTTTTTTAATGTATAAAATTGGTTTTTTAGGCATCCCATTGTACAAATTGTTCTGCCAAGTTTGGGTTTACAACGAGAAAGGTATGTATGTCATAAAATACCATTGATATTAAGAATTGATTAATATTCTAACTAAATACTCCACTTCTTCAAAAATCTATAATACATTTTTGTGTTTACAGCATCACTGCCGACGATGTGGCCTCATCTTCTGCAAAAGATGCTGCGACAATATGATCGAGCTTCCCGAATGTCATTTATCGACCCCGTCCGCGTCTGCCTTAACTGCGAGGAAGAGACAAGATGCGAAAATAAATTCTTCCAACATGACCTCAAAATCCTTACTTTAGGTAAAAAATTTTCTTTTATTTATAAACTTACTGAAACTTCAATTTCAGGTGCTTTTTTCATTCTGAACAACAAGAATACATCAGACCTTCTCCTCCGCTGCAAACTATCTCAGGACCACAGGTATTCAAAAGCTCTTTCGCCTTTCATAACTTATCTTTTTTTTTAGAACTCTCGTCTTTGAAGGGTCGAAAATCAATCCAATTTATCTGGAAGAAATCACGAATCTGGCCTTGGAAAGGGATGAAAATGGAAAAATGAATCTTGACCTTTTCTACATCGAAGATGGGCAAAAAGAAAAAGTAACATTCGCTACTACAAAAGACGCCCAAGAAAAAAAACAGGAACTAATTGGATCAAAGCAATCAAGCAGGTAATTTTTATTTATTTTTAATTACTAATAACACTTACCTATTGCTGCTTTATTGGATAGTTAAACAATAAGGTAAATTTTTCAACTATTAATCCCCTTAATTTAAAAATTATAAAAATTTGCTTAAATTTGATGTTTTTAGGCGTATACTCTAGCCAATGAAAGATATGCGAAGCCAAATTGGGACCGAAACTCATCTTCGCCTTTGCTAAGATAGTTTGATATTTTATTAACTTTTACCTCTATTGTGCCTTAAAAATCACTATTTTTTATTCTTTTAAAACTGCCATCATGATCAAAATTGAGATTATCTGTTGGTTCCTTTTTATTTTAAACAGTGCCAAGTTTAAAATTCCAAAATGTTGTTGTGTCATAAAATGATAGTTGTGTTATAGTTTTATATGGAAAATTTGAAAAGTTTTACCATCGTTGGAAAATTGTCGTTGGAAAATTTGAAAAGTTTTACCGTCGTTGTACCTGTTCAAAATGTCAGTTTTCATGTTTTTTTAAAATAGCTTATTTTATTAATTTATTATTGTGAAATATTAAAAAATGTGTAGTTGTGCATTTATTGCTGCTTTCTTACTTCCCAACAATCCCTCCCATCTAACTAAAAATTATATAACTATAAACTACTAATTAATAAAATAAAAAATAAAATAAATCAACATAAAAATCCCTCCAGAATAACATTAATAAACATTTAGATAATTATTAAGGTTTTTTGTGAGGGAGAGAGAATGAAAAAACGGATATTCCACTACCGGTTTCGGCGTAATACGCCTCATCAGGTGGACTATTTCCTTATTTTTCACTCTCATCTCATTTTCTACTTGACCTCTACTATGTGGTATAAGAGACCGCGGGAAGGTAACAGAATCTGTCTTAAATACAGACAGATTCTGTTACCTTCCCGCGGTCTCACTTATACCACATAGTAGAGGTCAAGTAGAAAATTATTATTGGTATAAGGAGACCGCGGGAAGGTAACAGAATCTGTCTGTATTTAAGACAGATTCTGTTACCTTCCCGCGGTTGACCTCTACTATGTGGTATAAGTGAGACCGCGGGAAGGTAACAGAATCTGTCTTAAATACAGACAGATTCTGTTACCTTCCCGCGGTCTCACTTATACCACATAGTAGAGGTCAAGTAGAAAATTATTAATTATGTGGTATAAGTGAGACCGCGGGAAGGTAACAGAATCTGTCTGTATTTAAGACAGATTCTGTTACCTTCCCGCGGTCTCACTTATACCACAGTAGAGGTCAAGTAGAAAATGAGATGAGAGTGAAAAATAAGGAAATAGTCCACCTGATGAGGCGTATTACGCCGAAACCGGTAGTGGAATATCCGTTTTTTTCATTCTCTCTCCCTCACAAAAAACCTTAATAATTGTTAAAAAATGCAATGATATTTCCCTGATAAAAAACATTTAGATGAAATTAAAAAAACAAGTTAAATAATATGTATCATAAAATTGAAGGTAAATGTGAAAAGTCTAGCTAAAAATTTAATTAATTATTCTATAAGAATATCTAGGGTTGATTCGATATGGCCTTTCTTCCGATATTTTATCCGATATGATATTTTGAAAAATATCGGATGAACCGATATATCGGAGGGCAATATCGGATGAACCGATATATCGGATGGAAAATATCAGATGAACCGATATATCGGAAGGAAAATATCGTATAAACCGATATCGGAAGGAAAATACCGGATGAACCGATATAATGGAGGGCAATATCGGATGAACCGATATATCGGATAGAAAAATATCAGATGAACCGATATATCGGAAGGAAAATATCGGATGAACCGATATATCGGAAGGAAAATATCGGATGAACCGATATATCGGAAGGAAAATATCGGATGAACCGATATATCGGAAGGAAAATATCGGATGAACCGATATCGGAAGGAAAATCGGATGAACCGATATATCGGAAGGAAAATACCGGATGAACCGATATATCGGATAGAAAAATATCGGATGAACCGATATATCGGAAGGAAAATATCGATATTCCGATATATCGGATGTATCGCAACAACCCTAAGAATATTTCGATAACTAAATAAAACTTACTTCATATAAATGTAGGTATAAAAATAAACAAAAAGTATCTTCTTTCTTCGTCCTTTTTTAAATATTTCTTTTTTTTTCTTTTCAATCTTGTGGCTGATAATATCAGTTTTCCTCGATGACCGTCTCCTCAAAAAATTATATAAAATATCGGATGAACCGATATATCGGAGGGCAATATCGGATGGAAAATCAGATGAACCGATATATCGGAAGGAAAATATCGGATAAACCGATATATCGGAAGGAAAATATCGGATGAACCGATATCGGAAGGAAAATACCGGATGAACCGATATAATGGAGGGCAATATCGGATGAACCGATATATCGGATAGAAAAATCAGATGAACCGATATATCGGAAGGAAAATATCGGATGAACCGATATATCGGGAGGAAAATATCGGATGAACCGATGAACCGATATATCGGGAAAATATCGGATGAACCGATATATCGTAAGGAAAATATCGGATGAACCGATATATCGGAAGGAAAATATCGATATTCCGATATATCAGATGTATCGCAACAACCCTAAGAATATCTCGATAAAAAAAAACTTATTTCATATAAATGCAGGTATAAAAATAAACAAAAAGTATCTTCTTTCTTCGTCCTTTTTTAAATATTTCTTTTTTTTCTTTTTCTTTTCAACCTTGTGGCTGATAATATCAGTTTTCCTCGATGACCGTCTCCTCAAAAAATTACCAGGTGTGTAACTATGAAACCGGAATTCCTTAATAGAAAGTAAATGCTAAGTGTGCACAATTGGTACAAAACAGCTTCTCGGGTGACATTTCACTGATCTGCAAGTTGCTGCTGCGTCTGAGTGTCATCTTCATCCAACAGAGCTTGAAGTCATGGTCCTCAAACTTTTTTGGTGGTCTTCCACGTTCTTCGTCTTCGACGTCAAAATTTCCACTTTTAAACCTTTTAAACCACTCGTATTGTGATTTACCAAGGACATGGTCACCGTAGGCTTCCACAAGCATTTGATGCGATTCGGAAGCAGTTTTCTTTAAGTGATTTACAGAAAATCAATGCTGTCCGCAAATGGGTCTTTCCGGGTACGAACCTCGACATGTTCCGTACAGTTCAAACTTAGCCGTTACACTGAAGCTTGGGTTGTGATGTGTTCATAATCCCAGTCTTATCTTTAACAAAATGGCACTGCTTGCGGGCCAAATATGTTGCTAAAGTTGAAGCTAGGCTGCCTATAACTGAATTCCGGTTTCATAGTTACACACCTGGTATATGGAGGTAATACAATAACTCTCTTTGAGCCGAGAAATTTCACTTGCACAATATGGCATTGATTAAAAAGAAATTATGAAAAATTCTTTATGAGGATTTATAATAAAAACTAATTAAAATTTCATTACAAAATGTATTTGCCCTAAATACTACAAAATTTATAGACAACATATTGACTATGTACAATAATTTTACAAAATTAAAAAAATTTTCCAATTTGAAATTGGTTTAAAATTATTCTCGCCGAGAGATTAAAAAAACAAACCTTTTGATATAACAAAAAAATGGCGATTTCGATTTACGGTGGAAATTATTACTAATGGCACAAAATATGGAATGATGTTGAAAATATATCACAGTTCTTAAATTTAATGGACAATACGGCACTAAAAAGGTACAAAATAAATATGAGCTTTTGAAAATATTTTATCTAAAGAACGTTTTGATATATTTGTACAATGACACCTTAGTTTTGATTAATTACTTTAAACATATTTACATCGAGAGACTATTTTTTAAATTTTCGCTCTTTTTAAATAATAGAAAATCACAAAAAGAAAATTTACAAGAGTGTTATTTATAAAAAGAAGTATTTACAAATTAGTTACAATGAATGGTCCTTTTTTATTGGCACTTTTTACAACGTAAAATAAATAATATCACCAAAAATATGCTAATACTATATTCTTAGTTCGGTGTCCGTTGTCCGTTGTCGGACATGGTGCGAACTAGGATGTCGAGGGGTTACGATTGGCGAGAGCGAGGGGGAGGTAGCTAGAGGCGAAAGGGCCGGGGAGAAGCTCGGCGACATTGGAGCGGAAGCGCCGAAGATAGCGCCGTTGCTATCGTGGTTGATCGGCGAGCGAGGTAAAAGATGGATTTTAGGCCCTTGATGAGGCGGATGGTGGCTACCTCTTGCCGATAAAACAGGTGCCGCTATGGATCGAGGAGCGACTGATGTTAATAAAGGAGGAGGCACGCTTTTAACAGAAGGAGGATGTTTGCCTTTCCCGCTTGATGTGCCGCTTGTTCCGCTTTTGACTGAAGCAGCGTCATCTTTTAATCTCGCTATTTCTGAAAAGACGTGAGCTAAAGGTTGATATTGAGGTCCCCAGTCTAATAGATAATCCCAATTATAGCTCCCAGTCAATTCTTCTTCACTATGAACAATAGAGCTCAATGATCCAGTCATTGAAGGTTGATGTGTCGCCACAGGTCCTCCGTATGCCCCAATATTAATTTTCGCGGCTAAAGGCCCTTTCGAACTATTCCCATCTTCTCCACTACTACAACGTTCAACATCAGTCAACTTTGAATAAATTAAGTTCGTTATGTCTGCTTCGGCAGTCGCGTCTTCATCATACATTCTTAAGCCATCCATTGGGACACCTGGATGTAACATAATGTCTTTACTACTTCCCGCACCAACACTATCGGTCCTTCTCCTTGAATTAGCTGAACTGCTATTCACTATTCCTAACCTCGCTAAATCTTGAGTATTTTGAACTGACACATCACTCATGTTGTCGTCGGAAGTTCTATGAAGTCCTTCTCTTTGAATACCTTCGTTGATCATTCTTATCTCTTCATCTTCAACATCATCACCGTCTTCTGCAGAACCACGGCCGCTTGAGCCAGACTGGTCAGAACCCGATATCTGTGATGTAGTTGCCGCACCAGAATTTGAACTGTTTGATTTATTCCTGTATGTCGGTATATCTTCATATTTTGGAGGCCCGAATTGGCTAGCAGGTCCTGCAATGCCGCCTCTGACTGGTATCGTGTCAAAAGCACTCGGGTCAACATAATTATCCTGATTTTGGACAGATCCTAAACCAGATTTGTTTACATTCTTTTGTCTTCTGTTTCGTACATGTAAAAACAAGAACACAGCACCAAAACACAATATGACGATTATTATTGAGATTAAAAGTCCAATGGCCCAATCGGCGACTTTACTTGTAGAAGCAGCTAATGCTGTGTTGTTACCGTCTTCGACCAAATTAGTTTCAAAGTGGGCTAAAGGATCCAAGCTAATTTCGACCACTGTCATGTTGGTTAATGAATCTTGTCTTCCAGAGCTTGCTCTGACGACAAAACTAACTTCTTGCTTGATATTAAGATTTCCGTCTAATTTCTTCTTTATCATTATAGCTCCAGTTGTTCGGTTCACTTTAAAATATGCATGTTGGTTGGTTAGTTGATATACTATTCTTCCATCAGGTCCTTTATCACGGTCAGTAGCAAGAACATTCCCAACTACGAAGCCAACAGGAAGGTCACTACCGCTAACAGCAAATCTGTAAGTTCTTTCCGTAAACTGTGGATAATACTCGTCTCTGCTTTCAATTTCAACCCGGACTTTAACTTTAGCCGTTTGAGATCCATGATCTGTTGCTATAAGAGTGAAAGCATATCTCGAACGAATTTCATAATCAAAAACTGCATTTGTGGTCACCAATCCTGTAGAAGGATCGACTTTGAACATTTTCCAAGACTCTTCGATATCTCCGTATCCAGCGACTTCAATCGAATAATTAACTTTTCCAAAGATTCCTTTATCTAAATCTGTGGCTCTTGCGGTAAAAACAGTTGATCCAATCGGTTCATTTTCGCCGACAAATTCTAAATATTCGGTGACTGGGAAATGAGGGTTGTTGTCGTTTTCATCTTCTAAGACAATTTTCAAAGATGTTACTGTTCTTAGCGGTCTATCAGGACTTCGTGCGCCATCGGTCGCTCCAATGACTAATGAATAAGCCGAAGTTCCTTGATCAAAATCCAATTTTTTGTCCACACTTAGAAGCCCAGATGAAGGATCTATTTTGAAGAGGTTTTCATCGTTTCCTGATAAAATGTCGTACTTGACGTCGGAATTAGGAGGCAAGTCTTCATCAGAAGTTTTCAACTGAGCGATCGAATAGCCTATAGGAACGTCTTCCGAAAGAGAGATTAAGCTTGAAACAGGAGCAAAAATTGGTGCATTATCGTTCGAATCTTCAACAACGATGTGGACTACAGCACTTGTAGAATTTCCAGGCCCTTGGGTCACCTTCAGTGAGTATGAATCATGAACTTCTCTATCCAAAGGTTGTACCAAAACAAGTTCTCCAGAAGGACTGGAATAAAAAAATAAAAATAAGTATTTCAATAAAAAGTAATGCAAAAATAGTTACCTTAAAATTTGAAACGTGTTGTTCACATTTCCTTCAATAATAGAGAACAAATTTTTGGGTGTTTCTTCATTAAAATTGGTCATTTTCAGAAGAGTGGTTCCGGGCGTGTGTTTTCTTTAGTTGAAAGCCTAAAAAAGAGGGAGTAAGAAAAAGTAAGCAAACAAACTTAAAAACTAACCTGTATTCTGTTTGCGTAAATGTGGACATGCTTGAGCCTGCACTTCCCACGTTGATTCTGACAGATACCACTGATGAGAGCGGTATCTTCCCGGAGTCTGTGGCTTTGACGCTTAAGTTAATTGTTTTTTGTTGCCCGCTTGGAATATCCATTGCTGTCCTATTAGCGGATAATACGCCAGTCTTTTCGTTGATGAAGAATCCAGGGTGCGGTTCGAGAAGTGAGTAGGTTATTTTTGCGTTCTTTTCTGAATCGATGTCGACAGCGTTGACGGTTATAATGTTGAATTCGGAATCGGATGAGATTGATGCGTGATATGAAGGTTGGGAGAACTGTGGCGCGTTGTCGTTATCGTCGGTGACTAAAACGGTAAGCATCGTCGTCGCTGTATGGACGGTGTCTGAAGCCATAATGTTCAACTGGTATGATTTTTTACGTTCGTAGTCTAGTTTATGACATAAAGTGATTTTCCCACTGAAACGGTCGATGCTGAAGTTGCTGTCGGGGTCTGAGAGGTTGTAAATCAATGCGGGATTCGTGTCTACGTCGTTGGCGGTGATTGATGTTAAAACGCTTCCGACTTCTTTAGCTTCGTTTATTGTGATGACGCTATGTGGTGGAAATGTCGGCTGATTGTCGTTCACATCCACGATGTTGACTAAAATCGTCGAAGTTCCTGTCAACTGAGGGATACCTTCGTCCGTCGCGATCACGGTTAATTTATAACTATCTCTTATCTCTCGATCAAGTACGATGTTCATTTTAACGATACCAGACGATGAAGGTTCAATGATGAAGGCATTATCGTGATTCCCTTCGACGATATGGTACAAAAGTTGGGAGTTGGATCCATGGTCTAAATCTGTAGCAGAAACTTGCATTACGAATGTCCCTTTACTGTTTCCTTCCCAGACTGTTGTGGAATACTGATTCTGAGTAAATTTCGGCGCGTTGTCATTCAAATCTGTGAGTTCTACAACCACCTGGGTGTAGCCATATAACGGAGATCCCATTGGAGAATCAGCTTGTGCTTGAGTCAATGAATTTGAGGCATCACTTCATAATCTAAAGCAGCCGAGTTGTGAACTTTGATTACTCCAGTTTGACTATTGATTTCGAATTTAGATTCATCATTTCCTGATACGATGCTGTATGATATTTTCTGCCTTCGTCCGTCGGATCTGACAGCGGAGACTTGTACGACTTCTGTTCCTTCGGAGACGTTTTCAGGGATTTGGGCAGAGTACGATGTATTTTGGAAGCGTAGAGATGGTCCGGCGTCTTGTCCTTCTCCCACTCTGATTTCGATCAATCCTGAAGAGCTTTGTGGAGGGTTCCCGCGATCGGTCGCCATTATTTCTAAATGGTAAACACGTCCATTTTCCATAGCCAAACTCGATGTAGCGGTGACGACACCACTTTTGGCATCCAACCTGAATTTATTGTTTGGCGGCTCGTTTAAAAAACTGTAAACGATGTCAGCGTTTGTTCCTTCATCAGCATCGATGCTGAAACTTTCAGAAGTTCTTTTCCCGACGGACTGTACGGTGCGATTTCCGCAACAAAAGGATAATGAGAGAATATTGGCTTGTTGTCGTTGACATCCTCAATGGTTACTTGAACAGGAACTTTTTGTGATCTAGCATCATAACGTCCGCTATCGGTGGCGACAACTTGGAATACATAGGAACTGTGTTTTTCTCGATCGAAAGTCCTAAAAAGAAACAACAAAAATTACTTCTAAAGGTCAAGGGGTTGCTAAAGTGAAATGATTGGAGGACTAATTTGGTTCAGAATTTTACGAGGATGAATTCAATAAAACGCGGAGCATTCCGGAGTAAAAGACGCCGATTTTGCGTGATGAGGGAACACTCTCCGTTCTGGGAAACGATTGCTCCCATCGCATTTCCCATAAGTTTACAGCCCCCCCGCATTTAATGGTAATCTCCGTCCTTATTTAAAACGAACCTTTTTTTCCTCTGTTGAAAAATCACACGATAATTCGTTCAGAGAAAAGCTCAGGGGTGGGATGGAGAGTCCGAATGTGAGTCATCTTTTTTGTCCCGGGTTGTTTATACAATGGGCCATGTCACCGCATCCGACCATTGTCTCTCAACCTAACATTTATTATAATGACCCAGGCCCAGTTTATGCAGTTTCGTACTTTTTCTCTTCTCTTTTGTCATCTCCAAATAAATTTTTTTCCCCGATATACGTGCACAGTACACGACGGGATTTCTGCTTAATTGACTCCGGTCTTCACGACCGATTTGGAATTCGTTATACGCCTTTAAATGGCGGACCCGTGTACGCGTACTTTTGATACTGAACCCGGCTGTGACCGTAAACGAGAATTAAATTGACTGTTAACTTACCCGGCGGTGATGATATGCCCGGTTTCCGCGTCGATTCTGAAGAGAGCCTGACTTTCGTTGGCAAGTGAATAAACGATTTTGGCGTTGAGATTCTGGTCCTGATCTTGAGCGGTGACGTTGAGAACGAGAGTCCCCACAGGCACATCCTCACGTAGACGCGCGACGTAAAGGTTTCAGCGAAAACAGGATCGTTGTCGTTTTGGTCTTCGACTGTGACGGTCAAGTTGCAAATTCCGGTCATCGGAGGGCTACCTTTATCTTGGGCGCTCACCACCAACCTGTACCTAGACTGTACCTCTCTGTCCAAAGACCTCGCACTCAACTCCCCGCTGTGCAAATCTATACTGAACCTGTTCCCAACATTTCCACCTAAAAATAAAAATAATAAAAAACCAAAATATTCCCTTTGTCGAATCACCCACCTATTATCGTGTAAGTTATTTCAGAATTCGGTCCTGAGTCGTCGTCATAGGCTTGTAACCTATGAATCGCACCGAAATCGCTATTTTCAGGGACCATGAGGGGATAGCATGCTGGGAATTTGGGAGCATGATCGTTCACGTCGGAAACAGTGACGTAAACAGAAGCCGTTGAAAAATGCTTCCCTTCTTCTGCATAGACGACGAGCTGATACGACTCTTTGACTTCTCTGTCCAAACTCCCCGAAACAGTTAAAACCCCAGAAATGGGATCGACGGAGAACTTATCACTTCCTAACCAGTACGTTACGTTTCCTCCTCCTGCAAAAGAAAGAAAAAAGAATTGATTAACTGCGTAGAAAATGTTTTAAGAGTTGATAAGAATTGAAGAATAGTCTCGAAGGCATTTAGAACGTAGAACATGTACTTAAGCGGGTACCTTAAGACGAGATACAAGAATAGTTGGGAAAGGCGAGGGGTAGAAAAAGAAGGAAAAGAGAGGAAGAAGTAGAGAAAAGAGAGACAAAGTCCATGATGAATGGGCGCATTGTGTATCTGAATAGAGAGGGGATGCGAGTTGGAAAGAGACAAAAAAGAAAAGATCCTCCGCAACAAGGTGAGACGCTCTGGACCAAAAGATTTGCACAATTATTAATTCGAGAAAAAAATCCTTTCTCAAATAATTATTCAGACTCGAGTCAAGTAAT
Source organism: Orius insidiosus (assembly GCA_014119065.1). Lineage (NCBI taxonomy): Eukaryota > Metazoa > Arthropoda > Insecta > Hemiptera > Anthocoridae > Orius > Orius insidiosus. The sequence goes on from JACGAQ010000021.1 coordinate 798,168, forward strand.
TTACAAGGCTTTTTTCGCCCTTTGCACTTTTATACCGCATTCCTTCTTGATATCGTCGAAATTGAACTTCTATTCAATTTCGTGGTCCTTTTTCCTTATGAATGCGAGATTCAAGAATGTCGCAATCTCCGGAATCTCTGGTGCGCGATTGTCTTTAAATTTAAGAACCCGAATGTTTAAGAATCCCTTGTTTATAAGCCGAAAATGATTTTCGGACATGACTTACAAGAGAATCTCCATTTGATCTTTACGTAACTTCTATCTACGAATAAGAGGTCAGTGAAACAGTGAATCAAAGTTAATTAGCGATCGGGTTTTTATTCTATAGATAGAAAATTCCTTTTAAACAAAGCCCTCCCTCTATGGCTCTCCGATATATTCATTAAAAAAGGCACGAGATAAAGAAAAAAAATCTTCGTGATTAACGTAGATCTTACTCGGCTAATTAATTTCAGCCGAGAACAAACGGTAGTTTGCTACAGCGTAGGAATCATAAATTACAAGATTTTATCTATCGGGAAAGAGAGAGAGGGAATAGGGATTGAAAGAATTAGGAGGGAAGAGAAATAGAAAGAGAGAGATCACCTTAAGGGAAGTATTTTATTGCTCTATTTTCTTGCGAGCAGTCCCGTTATATGCATAGGAAAATTAGCTCTTACCTTCGCTTGATGATTTCGCTTCGACTTTGGTCACGTAGGTTCCCAATATGGCGTCTTCTGAGACGCTAGCGTCGTAAACGCTTTTCGAAAATTTAGGCGGAGATTCGTGTGTTCTTTTGACGAGGACGGTTATCGGGATCGTGGTGGATTTGGGGGTGTCGCGTGGTCGCTGGCGGTCACGTTGATCGTATGTTTCGAGCCGACGTCGAGGGGTCGCAAAGCGAAAGGTGGCCTGTTTCATATCCCAAGCTGAATTTCCCCTGCCCATTTCCGGCCGTTATGTCGTACGTGACACGTCCGTTTTCCCCCGAGTCTTTATCCGACGCGAGTATCTGTGCGACGACTGCTCCAACATCGGTGTTTTCCTTGACAAATATTTCGCGACTTTTAGGAGAAAAGAAAACCGGAGAGTTGTCGTTGACGTCTCGAAGCCTAACTCTAGCTGTTAACGACGAGCTTCGGCGTTCGGACACATTGGCAGCCTGATCTGTCGCTTTGATGACAAGCGTGAATTCGGTTATTTCGTCGTAATCCAGAGGAGAGATCAACGTCAACGTTCCGGTTAAAGGATCCATTGAGAATATACCGCTTTTGGGAAAAGAAGAGATTAAATTGTATCGTATGTCACCATTGGGAGAGAAGTCTAAATCGTTAGCAGTAAAATTCCAAACAGCGGAGCCGATTTGAAGGTCTTCCTTTACTTCAATGTCGATCAAATCTTTTTCCCAAGTGGCGTATTGTCGTTCACGTCTGTTATTTCGACTTTGATTATAACAGCGCTACTTTGATGGTTGATGGTCGTGCTGGTATCTAATGCTCTAACTTCTAGTCGATATTCAGAACAACTTTCCCTATCGAGTTTTCTCGTAACGACCAGAGAACCCGAACTGCGATCCAAATCGAACGCGGTCTCTTGATCTGTCGGAGAAATTGATGTCAACGTGTACATAAGATGACCTGCCCTCGCACGTCCAGAGACCAAGTTTGTCTCGGCTCCTTCATTCCCGATTACATTACCGACCACGTATCCGATGTCTACACCTTCGCTGACCTATAAAATAAACAATTTTGTTTTAACGATTTAGATAACACAAAAGAACAAAGTTTTGGTAAAAATCCGGTTAAGTACAAAAGGAAAAAGTTTCTGTCTCTTTTCTACCCGATTCTCTGCTGTCTTTTTTTATATTTTTTTCTTCTCTCTCTTCGCCTTTTTTATTCTCCTCTTTGGTTCGGAATTTCGGCGAGTCGCATAAATTTTACTTGTCTTTCTGTCAAGGAGGGGGTACGTCAGAAGCCGCTCTTACTTTAAATCCCTTCCCCATCTAGACGCCCAATCCTCGGTTTTATCGGTAAAGGATGAGACTTCAAGAAAGGTGAGAACTCGATTTTTTATGAGGTCAAACGAGATTAAAGCTTTTTTTAAAATGTCTACGACCTTTCATGACAAATTCAACTTTCTATAAAATCTATAAAAATTGCTCAATTTTTAAGTTTGATGTAAATTGATGAGGGAAGAGAGAGAAGGCGACCGCCGGTGATTGATAGACCGGTCTCGAGAGTTCCTAACCCAGTTTCCAATAAGCGAAGTTGCATATTCGCCTAGGATGGAGGTAGCTGTCAACAACCCTCCACGGTCCGCTTGTCTACTTTGACAAATGGCGTAATTCCAACTATGAACTTGAAGCCTCAACTATCATGCATCTGACAGGAGAACGTAGAGGACTCTTGGCATTGGACACTCCTCATTTTTCATAACCGCTTTGCAAATTGCGCTCTCTTTTTGTTGAAAGTTTCACTTGAAAAACTCATCTCTCGTTTTGCGGGATCATCTCAAACACTCGATCTAGTTTTTGAGAAGTGAATGAAATCGATTTTGATTAATCAGCATGTGGGTTTCTCACGATAAATTACTCAGAGTACCTATAGCTCCTTAAACAAAGGTATAATTGAGTCCTACCAGGTTGATCAATCACTTGGGATTTTACGGGGCGTGGGCCCGAAACTTGGCGGCATTTCGGTTTTTTTAGTTGCCTACTCTCTCACCTGATTAGTTCTCTTGTCAAATGAGATAGTCAAATCTCAAAAAGCTCTCGAATATTTTTTATTTCACACCTGTCCTTTTTTCAAGGAGATTGGTCAACGTTATTTATTCGCAGCGTTTTGTATTAACACATTAAAATGCTTTAAAAGATAAATTAGTCCCATTTAATTATAATGTATTCGAAATCAGACAGGTTGGAGACAAAAAACGTCTTGTAGAGAAAATAAGTTATCGATTTTTTAAAAAGAAGAAGTAGGCAAAAATGGTGATTCGATCAATGCTATTCATAAGCGTAAAAGGAGACTGGAAGGATTTAGCTTTCCATTATGTACTATGAATCATTAGCCACGGGTGGACTAAAGAGCCGGGAGTTTGATATATGTAATTGTCAATATGTCGACATTTTACCGTTTAGCCTCCCCGGGGGCAATTAATAAAAAAAAAGGGTAAGTTCCGATGAGGGGTCCTTGTTCGGCGTCATGTTCGGTGTCATACCTTGAAATGTAGACTCGAGCTTGAGAATGTCGGACGGTGATCGTATAAAGCGAGGACTTCGACGCTAAGAGTCCGGACGGATTGACGCGGGGGAGATCCGCTGTCGGTCGCCGCGACGGTCACTCTGTAAATGTCCTTCTCTCCAGTTTCCAAGACGACTTTCGTTCTCAATATTCCGCTCACGGGATCCACGCTGAAGACTCTCCAACCTTCACCTTCACGTCCTGAAAGAACAATTAGAGGCTCCACATTTTATTAAAGACGTTATTTACCTTTGAGTATGGAATACGTGACGGTAGCGTTTTGTCCATTGTCCCGGTCTACAGCTCTGACTTTGACGACTTCCGTCCCGGGCGATTGTTCTTCACGGATCGAGACGACGTCCTCCCGCGGATCGACTATCTCAGGCGCGTTGTCATTCACGTCAGTCACGATGATACGGACAGTCACACGTGATGATCTCGGTGGTACTCCTTGATCCTTCGCTTCAGCAACGAGCTCGTACATGCTACGCTTTTCACGGTCAAGAACCTCCCGCGTTCTTATTTCACCTATGAAACATTAAAATGTTATATACGTTGAAGTCGTCCATCTTATCACAAGCTGCTTGCGCAGTTTCTGAGGGGCAGAAGACCGTGAAAAACGACCAAAAACCCGGTAAAAAGGATGTTTTTTCGGCTGAAAGACCGCGATAATCAGGAAAACGCCTGAAAATCATGTATAAGGGCTCTTTATGGATAAAAACGATAAGAAGAGCCTTTCTGCTGAGAAATAGAACACCCCATAATCTGGGAGAAAGCTAGTGTTATTGGGTAAAAAACCGTTGAAAACACCCAAAAGGAGTTTTTCTGCAGAGAGAGCGAGGGAAACGTGTATAAAAATGGTGTTTCATGGCTACGTGAATGATTATGACTATGACTTTCGCTAAATTTTGGCACACAGGATTGAAAGATATTTTTTAAAACTTTTCCTTTTAGTTTATAAGTTCAAAAAAGGAAAAGACAGTTAGATTTAGTTAAAATCCTTAGGGGAAAACAGTAAATAGAAAGGGCGGGGGGGATCTGGTGAGAAGAGAGGTAGAATGGTAATGAGGGTTGCCTTGCACCGCGAACCTGCCGGCTTTTTTATACACATTCCAACGGACTGGCGGCAAGCCTCCACCTCACCTCCTCTCCACCTCCTGCATCTTATATACAGTAGAGGGATTATCTTAAACGCCCAACTCCTAACTAGATTGCCCCTGTTTGCTTTCATTAAGGGACAAGATAAAAAACATAAACGCTTTGTTTATTCATAGATTTATCATAAAAATATTCAGAGAAATCTCGTAATTTGTCTTGAAAGTAGTAAAAGGCAACTTTACGAACGCGATGACATAATTTTTTATTATCAAATATTACAAAAGTTTAAATCCGAAACGAAAATCCGGTTGGGAAGGCTTTCAAGTTTCTCTACGATGACACTTTTAGCGGTTTCTCCCGCATCTGAAAAGCCTAGCAATTACACACAAAAGAATCGTTTCTTTACGAGATCGTTTCACGGATCGTATAAATTTTCGAACACAATATTCGAAAATGTGAGTTTCACGACCCGCATAAGGAAGTGCGATACTAAATCAGTTCTTTAACAATTTTCTGGACGATTAAGTTTTTTTCCTGATGAAACATTAAATGATAAAGGGGGAAAAAAAGAATATTGGCTTCGACTAATTGAACGTCGAACTTCAATCCGTTGAAAAATTAGATTGAAAAACCCTCGGACATTTATATATATGGGCGAACGGTTATTAATATAATACTAGAGGAAGAGAACCGAGGATTATAATCAAAGCTATTATAAAATCGGATTTTTCTCTTTCGGTAAATGAAGAGCGTACATAATTTCGTAATTTTACCTGTAACCGGGTTGATCTGGAAGCTCGAGTTGATTGGGATGAGGGTGTAGGCTATCGCGGCGTTGACGTCGAGGTCGGGGTCTGTGGCGGCGACACGTCCGAGGTATGCTCCGCGTGGAAGGTTTTCTTCGATGGTGAATTCGTAAACGTCGGAGGTGAACGAAGGGTCGTTGTCGTTCGCATCTGTGACCAGAACGGTCACCAAAGCAGTAGCCGTCGACGCCGGACTCCCGTTATCTTCAGCAGCCACTCTTAGCCCATATCTGTCTTTCGTCTCTCTATCCAAATTCCCTCTCAAATAAATCCAACCTGAATTCGGAAATATCCCGAAAACGTCTTCACCAGAAAGCAACTTGTACGTCAACCTAGCGTTATTCCCAGTATCCAAATCCACAGCGGTGACTTGAACAACCTGAAAAAGAAAAAAAAATTCAATCCTCTCATTTCGATCACACCAAATAAAATACCTCATTTCAAAAAGCTATAAATTCGATTTTATATCCCTCCCCCTTTCCTACCCTTTTAAAGGTTAACATTAACGACACTGTTAAGAGTCGACCTAACAAATTGTAGACTGTTCGAAAGTAAAAGATGGTCTTTTGATACTTTAAGGCCTTTTTTTCCCTTCTTCATTGTATGGGTTTTATAATTTTTTTATATCTTCGATTTCTATGGGTCTCGCAAGAACGTTAATAATTCAATTTTTTTTCGATGTTGAATTAAAGAAAAATGGCACAAATCTTATGAAGTACTTGGGTGGCATTGGCAGCTAAATTGCAGAAGCATAAAAAAATTCTCAGCAGTTACTTTAGTGGTTTAGGGATAGCCATCGACATATCTTGGGAAGTGCCTCAAAGAGCTTTGCTGTCACTTTCGTAATGTCTGGACACCCATGAAACATCCTGAAAATGTCTTGCCAAAGGCCATTGGCTTTTATGTAGTCCTCAATAAGATATAAATATCGAAATAGATGAGCACATTTAGAAATAAATCCAAAATGGGTTTTATGGAGTAAATTTTTCTATAATACGTTTAAAAAAAGGTTTTTCCTTATTAGGATTCTTTTAAAATTAATCTCATTTAAGCTCCCCACCAGAAAGTAATTTAATATGGATTCCCACAAGAAGAACATAATGAAAATATACCCGTTCGCGGAGGGGATATGTTTATGAACGTCGTTTAAGGCTCTAGATTCCCCGGTCACGTCCATTGGAAAGGAGATTGCTTTTGGACGTTTATCTCCCGATGAGGATGAGGGGTGAGATAAGAATTACCACATACGTATAATTATGTATCGACTCACGCCAATATTCTGAGGGGGATTTTTCAAAATTTAAATGGTAACCGACCGGTTTTTTCGTGTGGAAACGTCAAAATACAAAGGGGTGTTGTCATGAGGTGGATGACCGTGGGTCGCCTACATTGGGCTCAAGACATAGACACCATCCATCAATCCATCAAGATAGGAGGCTAACAATACCGAGTTGTCATTAACATATAGCCAATGACAAGCTCCGTCCCTTTGTGTGAGTCTACAACATCGCCAACACTCAGATGAGAGTGACTAAGGGCTAATATTCAAGGTTCTAAAATGTTTGTAATCAAGTTTAGGAAGCGGCGCGGTGGGTCCTTAAGCCTGGCTAACTACTAAACACCCGCGCGCGAGAGCCCCCTCCTTTAATTACCCGCGATGCTAAGGCCCCCGGGAATTATAACAGAAAACCCATTATTGAAATTGTTTTTGTTTAACGTGAGAACGTGACTTAATATTGGCGCGACTAGTAATTAGAGCCGAACCCACAATGTCCATTAGTCGATTACCGAAAATTAAACGGACGGCGATCTCTTCGATAATTGAAGAACGAAAGACGTTGAAAATGTTTAAAAATGCAATGGCGAACCATTTTAAGGTCAACATCATGATGAACCTACAATGCTTGAGTTATTGAATCAGCAAAGCAAAGCTAGAAGGGACATTAAGGAACTCAGGGCATGTCATATCGCCAACTGGGGGAAAAAGTACCACCGAAACCCTGCAAATCGGCTGATTCCCGTCCAGATCATTGGAAAAATCGAGATAACTGTGCGAAACTCTTTAAAATCCGGTAAAAGGGCCATTTTTTTTTTTTTTTTTTTTTTTTTACGAGGGCGTCTTCAACTACTCGGTTATTTCACCCTCGCGTCAGTGGTGTTTTCCGTCGGAAAAGTTCATTTAGGTACATTGGGTTCAATTTGGGGACCGCCCGCTTTGAACCCTGGACCCCATTGATGAACGCCGTATCGCAATGTTTGGGATTAACGCCTTAACACGCGCGGCCACCGCGACGCCCGTAAAAGGGCCATAAGATATAGCAAAAAGATCAAAAAGCTAGTAAAAAGGGGTCTTCAGGGCCAAAAAATCGAAGAAAACTAGATTTGTCGCAATGCTGCCAGTGACAGCATGAAAGATTTCTAAGTTTAGCAAGCGACCTTTCTCAGGTCGTTCCTTAATCAAGCACTTCTCCAAGGATGCCACCCAAGTCCAATCCTCCTCAGTATCTGATACTTCACAAGATTGATGGAATGACTTAAGCAAGAATAGCCGTAATTTAAAACGTTGATGCGGGGATCAAACCGAAAATTGGTAACATAAATTCCGCCCGATGATGAACGCGAGAATCGTTCAGTTTCGTCGTAATCGTTTTTTGTTTGATTTTCTTTTTAAAGATAATTACAAAACGTTTTTAAATACTATGTTTTAATTTTTTTTCTCTTCCGTCTATCCCCCAAACGTGATTTCAATAGGATCTCATTTTTCAAAGGTAAGGATAAGTTAATGGTGATATGCCCCGTACCCTCGTCACCTGACCACCATCAATCAATACGTTCGAGATAATTACCGAGGTCTTCGCTCGACTAAATGCTTTCTTATCTTTGAATTTCGTCGTAGAACCCACCCTTTTGTCCATATGGAGCGTTAAATAATTAAATTATTTAAAATTATAAATCTTTATTGAATGGAGATGGCGACGCGGATTATTCGAACAATGGATGTTGGGAAAAAAGTAACTAATCGTTTTGTGATAATTAACTGTCGTTGAAATAAGGAGGGACAGGATGTTATCGAGACTTTTAGTAGCATCTGTTCTACGAGGTTTGAATTTTTCAGGCCTTCGTTTTCCCAGTTCGCAGTTGGGAAAGTAAGATCTCTGGTTCAATTGCAACGTTTTATTCCCATAGTTATTGAAGATAGCATGCAGTCAGTTGCTCTTATTTTGGGAACCTCATTTCCATGGTTTATTTTGTATGAAAGATCTTCAATGATAATCACTACTTTTCCTAGTATTCCTAGTATTCTAATGGTCCTTCTGCTTTTTGTTTTGATGATCTTCATAACTAGTATACAGAAATTACGACTTACCTGTGTATTGATGGAAAGAGACTCTGAGACGGGAACAGTGTATTCGGCCCTTTCGAAAACTGGAGGGTTATCATTGACGTCTTGAACCTCAAGAAGTATGGTCAGATTGCTCGAAAGAGGCGGTGATCCACCATCGACGGCCGAGACCACAAGACTATGCCTTTGCGAAGTCTCATAATCCAAAGAACCTTTCAAAAACAAATCTCCAGTTTTGGCGTCGACTCGGAAAAGCCTTCCGTCGCTCAAAAGCCGATAAACGACACGTCCGAATTCACCCGAATCGGCATCTTCGGCGTGTGCTGTATACAAAGGAATTCCACTCCCTTCGCTTTCACGTACGGAAATTCTGACTTTTGAAGACGCAAATTTTGGCGCGTTGTCGTTAACATCTTCGATCTCGATATGTACCTGGAATTTTCGCTTTATAATCAATCATTTTTAAAATAAGACAAACCTGTGCATGTCCGTAAGCGGGAGGAGAACCCGAAGTCGCCTGGACGTTTAACAACAAACTTGAATGATGTTCGTGGTCCAAACGTCTTGTCGTTCTCAAAATCCCAGTGACGGGATCGATATTGAAATATCCGTCAGGATCTCCGGAGTAAATCGAATACCTCACGGCGGATTTCCCTGTCAAAGAAATTAATGAGTTTCTTTCTTTTTCTTCAAAGTAAAACGCATAAAACCTTTCAGGTGGCCAATAAAACGAGTAGTGTGGGCAAATAACTTTTAAAATGATGTACAATATTAGCCGCCAGCGTCTGAAATCGATAAAGGGATGAAATACTGCCCCATCAGACCTTATGCATGCGATCGCTTTAAGGGGGAAAGATAAGATCTTTCCGTCCGACTATTTGATGAATTTTAAAATCACCTTTTATCCAGCGTTTATTGACTTCTTAGAAATATAATCAAAACGCCGATAATATAAAACTTTACTCGAAAGACGGTTAGTGCTTGTAAAACGCGAACCGTTTATTTTCTCAGTCAGTTAAAAGGCACAATGTAGGAGTGAAAGAATGGTTACTTTAGTAAATAAGAGCCCATAAATCCTATAAAAAGACTCTCTTTACAGATTACTCCTTGTAAATCCCATAAAGGACCTTTTAAGGGCCTTTAATTGAATTTTTTTTAAACTGATGATTGACGACATATTTAAATTAATACTATGGTATTTAATATCAACTTATTAAAATCATCCAGATTTATAATTATGTCTTTGTAATATTTCAAACTCGAGGAAAAACTAGTCCGGATTATCTAAAAGAACTTTTTTTTCAGTTGAAAAAAAATTACCCCACGCAAAACGGCTTAAAAAATGCAAATCGATGTGAAAGTATAAAAACGTGGTTTGTATCAATTAAAAATCCTGAAATGATACCGAAAAACTCGGGGTGGTATAAATAAAAGTAGAGTGGGTGGTGAAAACATGGGACCCGATCCTTATGAACAAGAAATATGCCCAATTAAAGGAGGGGTTCGAAACGGGTGGGCAGAACAAAAAAAAAGAAGAAGAAGGACAATGCGTGTCTTATAATGGAACAAGTTATTAATTACTCGTATTGTTCCGCATCTAGCTTGATTATTGGCTCAACCCATGGGGCCTAAAAGAAAAGAAAAAAAGCCTTAAGAGAAAAATCTAATAACACCTATTCGCACACGCGAAGGATACACGCTAACTGAAAAAACGCACTTCAAATCTTAAATCCATCCTTAACGGTTTTATAATTTTCTCCTATTACAATAATTATCGAGAATATCCATATGAGGTGAACGTTTGGAAGATTCAACACCTTATTGTGGCCGAAAAAAAAGGAGGAAAGATATTGGATGCTTTGAATAGGCTTGCGGTTTGGTATTTCCCTCTTGGGAGATTACAATCGTATAATTTCTTGTAGTGTGGGGGAGAAACCCGACAATGGCTACATATTCCACAGGGAGGAATCCAGGCGCCCGGATCCCCTATTTAACTAATGCCAACCTATTGAAAAGTATCCGAGCCATTACATCTCTTTGAATACAATAAAGGGAATTCCGTTGCATTTTAATAAAGTACGTGTTAAATAAAATATATATGAGTGCTTAAAAACGTGAAATACGTTTGGAATGTGATTTAGGCTCTGGGTAGGTTTCAAAACGGGCTTGTCCACACTGAAATATCACGTCTGGAACTTTCCGAAATTTCTTAGCTGACAGTTTTGCGCTGATAGAAAAGGAAATCAATGGAGAGAAAAGTATTTTGAAATGAAAACTACAGTTCTTGTTTTTTGAAGGAAAATAGGGGTATTTACTGAGACCCTAATGAGGTCAGTGCATTAGGGAACACAAAGGGGAACTAATGATTGCTTTAACCATCATCACATTCCTTCAAAAATCGTTGACACAAGAAAGAATATAAAAAAAAGAAGATTTTTTTGCTAATGGTGTCTGTGACATTATCGAGATCTATTAGCGGCTGTGTATCAAGTCGTCATAGGACCATTAAGAGTTAAGACACAGATCCTACATTAGTCTCCCCCTCGCGAATATTGGCTGCGAAAATCCGGAGCAGTTAATCGTCCGAAGGCGCCTCTCGCCGACTAGATAACGTTGAAATCTTTCTGATATATTGCACCTAAATCAAGTCACTTTCCTTGTTTAATTTCACACCCGCCAAAATAAATCACGCCCCACTACATTTATTTTTTTCTCTCTTCGCTTTTAAGTATCTGATTTTATGGGACGACATAAAGAGGTTTTTTTTAATTGTTAATAAACCTTAAACAATAGATCACTAGGAACGCTTTTATTTAAAGATCAAAATGATTTGAGACCTACCATAATGTCGGATCAATCATAGAGGTTGAGATTAATCGAGGCTTGTATAAATCCGGGCCTGTAACAAATGCTGGGCGTTTTTGTTCGACGGACAATGCCATCGACAGAACCTTAATTGTTCCGAACGTTTTTTTCCCGCCTCTTCTCACCGGGGGACGTTTCTAAAAGGTCCGTTATATACCAATTGTCTCTATAATTAATAAAATGATCATCAAAACGGTCAGAGGAGTAAAAACTAGGCCATAAAATGCTGGTGACAAAACCCGAGTTGTTAACTTAGATAATATTTGTGGAAAATATAACTTAAATTTTCGAGGTGAACTATCTTTGAATTTAAAATTGCCCGAGCCGTCGTGATCCGCCCACGTCCCCATTGTCCCGGGCAATTTACACAGAATCGTGTAAAGTAGCACCCGCACGAACCTTAGCCCTCTTGTAGTCGCGGACAATGCGCGGAGTCTCCACTTTCATAAAATAGAAGAAGGGAGGAAAAAAATGGTTTTCGAGTGCGATTCTCGACGGACCACACACCGTATAAATTATTCATCGAATCCGTAATGAGAGAAGCAGAATCGGTGGTCAATATGTCCTCAAAGAATATTTCCCTTAATGTATTCATAACATAAAGGGGTGTGTGCAATAAATAGGAACGTTCTCATTGTTAGCGGATGCCCCCCGACCCGACGACAGCACCCCATTGTCGTGTTCATCCTCTCCGACTGTCGCTTGTTCTGATTTGCATTCTCATTCCGTATACTCCCTCTACGTTTAATTAGTTTCGCAAAACCGCCTTACCAATATCTTCCTTTCTCACAGAATAACGTAATTCTGGATTTGCATTAACGGGTTCTTAACGCTCTTTGATGTCGGAATTTAAGAAAAATCACTTGTCAACGAAGAATGCTTAACAACTTGTTCGGTACCAGTAAATTTCTCGTGATTAATGGTTTAGATAACCGAGTCCGTGTTATTGTTCAATAACAATTAATGTCAAATGGTGTGACAGATAGTGGGGCTAATAATGGCGAAGTCTATTAAAACCCATTGAACACACAATATCAGATAATCGCGATGATTGTCTTGAACTAATAATCCGAGAGCGTTGACTCCGAAAGGGTAAAGAGGGCGAAAATCGGTAGAAGGAGAAGAAAAGGGAGTCATGTCTCATGAGGTCCCTTCGTGAGACAACAACTCTATTCTCAATAATCACGTTTTCAATATTTACCACACGACTCTCCCTATCTCGGCCATATCTTATGGGTTCTATTCCAATAATCCGGCTTTTACATAAATTCCCTTATATAGTAATGTAGCTGGTCGCTTTGACCAATATTTCAGTATTTGTGACAGAAAAAAAGTATGCTAAATGAGATTTTGACGGTTCATTACTTTCCACAGGATTCTCGCTTTCTTGGCTGTCTTAAGGTTACCGCTTTGTAGTAAAGAAACATACCTGATTGGGAGTTGGTTGCTTTGACAGTTCCGACGACGGTGTTGATTCGGGCGTCTTCTGATCGACATGTCGTATCTCGGCTTTTGGAAATGAGGAGGTGTCGATCTCGAATCGGTGATGCTTATATACTTCGGCGTCTTGTTGGCTTCTTAGTCCACCACCGTCGACTGCGCTGATGTTTAATTTGTAAATCGGAGTACGGACAGAAAGACGTTCCGGCCTCGACAGCGTGATTTCCCCTGTTTTCGGATCGACGGTGAAGATCGGCAGAATTTCCGGCCGAGATGGAATAAGTGATGGTTCCAAAACGTCCAGAATCGCGGTCTGTGGCAGCCACAGCGACCACAGGTCCTATCACGGCGCCTTCTCTTAATGAAACGTTATATTCCCTCGGGTAGAACACTGGCCAGTTGTCGTTCACGTCCGTCAGCTGTATCTTGACCATCGCCCTTGTACTCAATCCACCTGAAAACAATCGAAACATTTTACATCTTGTTTAAAAAGAAATTCTTTAAATGCAAAACAAGTTCAAATCAGTTGCATTCGGAATGCTTTTTTGTGTGTACTGTAAAGGTCATCTGGGCCGAAATTCCTTCGCATTCCCCGGCGTTCGTGTAGGATGTTAATTTACAACTGGACACATCCACGAAAATTAAGCGGTCCCGCCGACATCCCCGACGGCCCTCCCGTCACAAATCAACCTACGGGGTCGAGAAGTGATTTTAACGATTCACTCGTATAATTCAAACGGACTCCGACCGTAAACGTCAAAGACGAATAAACGTCGCAATCGTTTTCTCTACTTAAACGGACGATAACTTACGACGCTTTACTCTTTCCAACATATGCGAGCTTTTACTTAGCTCTTCACCTACTATCCATCAATCACTCCCTCGCATAACGCTACCGTTTCTGATTTACAACCGGCAAATTAAATTAAACTATCCTCTCATGCTAAGGAAATAACCCTACCATTGTCATTAGATTTATGTTTTATGGATTATTTTCATTAAAGGAATGCGTAAAAAAAGAAAAAATAGTGCAAACGGAGCGGTCCGTTACATAACAGAGCTCTCCGGCCACTACTATCAACAACAACACGGCTTATCTACCTCGACAATACATCACTAATTACACTACAGCACACTATTTCAATATTAATCACCCCTCATCCCACGGTGACAGTAATTAATTCATTTAATCTCAGGTTAATTGTGGCGGACATGTTGGGAATAGTGAGGAAACAGACTCCAAGACATATGTATCCATTACGTAACGCGTACTTCGAAACAGTTCAAATGAAATTGAGATGTTCCGTAACGACTCTTTCAGTATTAAAAATTCTTACTTTCCAGACGCCCATTCAATCACGTTTCTCAACCGAAATTCACAGTTTTTCTGACTCTAAAGCAAAGATTTACCTCTATCTGGCGATGACTGGAAACTCATACGAAGGTCTCGTTCGTAATCAAGCTGGGAAGCGATGCAGATTTCCCCGGTATCCGATTTGATCATAAGCTGTGCTATTTTACCAGAACTTACCCAGAGTGTAATTAACCATGGCGTTCACACCGCAGTCGGGATCCGTAGCTGAGACCTGAAACATTAAAAACAAATTTTAAAAAGTAGAAATAATTTTTTTCTTTATTCCTATCGGATTTTATATTAGAGAGGCCATTAAAGATTCCCATCGCGTCATCGTTAAATAAATGGGCCCATAATATCCTACGTATGTGGCGCAAGTATCTGCGTGCCACCACGTATCCACATCTCCCACCGGAACCCCATAGCCATAATTTAGGATGAAACCAAAACGGATTTACTCAATGGACTTTTAGCGAATTTATTTCATTCACGTAATATCAACAAAAAATCAATATTTAAAACGTATTATTTAAACTGAAAAAAGAGAAAAAAAAAAGTGATTTGTGAATTTTTTTTAGCCTTTAGATTTTTTTTCGGGCGAAATGCAGAGAGGCGGTGGCTGTGGTATTTAATCAAGCCAAATTGCTAATTTTATTCCAACGATCGTCACGAACGTAAACTATTTATTGGATATCGGACTTTTTTTTTCACTCCTTTTGGTTTTTTTGGTATCTGGAACTTGAGTCTAAAAGCGTTTAAAAGACTTAGTTCCCAAATTTTCGCCAAGATAGGTGCGAAAAAAAGTCAGGATGTTTTATTGCTTAAATCTTTGACTTAAAAACCGGTAGTCTGCAGGGGCGATGACACGGAAGTGCTGCGATTGGTCAAGATGACATAAAAATGTGCTATCTAGTTGCTACAACAGTCTTTTTTGGCAAATTCAAGGAGTTTGAAAAAACGTTTTTGCCAACAGATCACGTCCTTGACGGGGGCAAAAAACCTTAATTAATAACATTTTCTCTTCTTTTTTAATGATGAAGGACCCCTGCTTAGAGGGTTTCTATATTATATCGACTCGAATAAATCATGAGCGGTGGTTCCGTAGGCCCAGAAAGTTAAAACCTCGTAACTTTACCGTTATAACCATCGAGCTCATAACCTTCCCTTATTACTAAACTTTTTATGTACGAAAGGCGAATGATTGAGTGTCGACTGTCCACTCAGACGTCAATAAGAGTCCACTCGGAAATCTACATTCAGTTTATTAAAAGTGACAACTTCTTCTACCATCACGAGCTCGTATATCACTCAAACTCGCTTAAAAAAACATGTTAATTATTTTTTAAGCAATTGAATTTAAAACAAAAGTTTTTTTTACTAGATAAATAGAAAAGTCATCGAGTTTGATTATGGAGACTTTCTCTTTCGATTGAGAGGTCTCCGGGGTGAAGAAAAAAAAACGTCGCCGACTCGTCCAATCAAAGAGTGGAATGCGAGGGGATAAACCGACGTCCTTAACGTAATCGACCCGACATAAATCTAGATCCATCAAGAATGCTTCGGATTAACTCGAAAATTTGTTGTGGGCTGAAATGGAAAATCTTAAGCACAGATTATTTTCGGAACAAGAAAATTGATTTTTGAAAAAGAGGCACCATTTATCAAAAAAACCAGAAAAAAATCGTAACTTGTTGCGCCATGCTAAGAACGACTGAGAATCCACTTGGATCAGCTGGATATAGTATTCAACCGGGAAAAATCAGGTGATCTTGTCATTTTCAAACATTTGGGATTCAATTTTTACAGAAACTTGCTATTTGCGCAGAAAAAACTACATTTCGACACCTAGTTCAGCGTCATTTTCTACAAATTTGTACCCTTGGATTTGGACGTCGAAAATAAATCATAAAAATGCCATGTCTAAGAACGACTGAGAATTCCACTTGGATCAGCTGGATGCAATAGTATTCAACCGGGAAAATCATGTGATCTTGTCATTTTCAACATTTGGGATTCAATTTTTACAGAAACTTGCTATTTGCGCAGAAAAACTACATTTTCGACACCTAGTTTCAGCGTAACTTTCTACAATTTGTACCCTTGGATTTGGACGTCGAAAATAATCATTAAA